>ML661338.1:8745604-9057302 GCA_007570785.1 Antilocapra americana | reverse complement strand
TGATCTCTGTTCATTTCCAAGGCAAACCATTCAATATCACGATAATCGAAGTCTGTGTCACTCGTCATGTCTGACTCTTTGTGACCCCATGGACTATACAGTCCGTGGAATTCTCCAGGCCAGAACACTGGAGTGGGTAGCCTTTTCCTTCTCCAGGGTATCTTCCCAACCCAAGGATCAAACCCAGGTCTCCTGCATTGCAGATGGGTTCTTTACCAGGTGAGCCACCAGGGAAGCCCAAGAATACTGGAACGGGGAGCCTATCCCTTCTCAAGCGGATCTTCCTGACCCAGGAATCAAACAAGGGTCTCCTGCAGTGCAGGCAGATTCTTTACCAATTGAGCTATAAGGGAAGCCCTGACAGAACAAAACTAGACCCTGATCCTCTGTGCATCAGCTGAGACACCGATGGGTAGGGCTTGTGAAATATGTCATCATTCAGCCTTGCCTTCCAAGCATCTGCCTAGAAGACAAGCAAGGCTGGAAGTATGAGTCTGAGATTTAATGTGTTGATATATTTAAGAACTGAAACCATAACATGTGAAGCTCCCTGAGAAATAGACTGTAGAGGAGGCAGAAGAGAAGTACCGGTAGAAGAGGGAACATGGGCAACCCAGTGCTGTGCAAGTTAGTAGACCTGCACAGTGTAAGAATTTCCTAGTCAGCTACTTTAAAGTAGTGGTGGAAGATGAGGACAGGTACAAAGCCAGGAAATTTAATAATGAGTTGAAAATCATAAAAGAGAGGAAATGAAGCTTGGCTTCTTCTCTTACATCATTAGTGCATCAGGTAAGGAAACAGACAGCTGGTTTGTGTGATGCTCCATACTGTTCACTACCCTCCTGGGACACTGCTCTTGCTGCTGTTTAGTTGCTAAGTCATGTCCCACTCTTTTTGACCTTACAGACTACAGCCCTCCAGGCTCCTCTGTCCATGGGACTTCCAAGGCAAGCATACTGGAGTGGGTTGCCATTTCCTTCTCCAGGGGATCTTCCTGACCCAGGGATAGAAACTGCATCTCCTGCTTGGCAGGCTGAAGGTGAATTCTTTTTTTTTTTTTAATTAGTTTTGCCATACAATGACATGATATCGCCATGGGTTTACATATGCTCCCCCTCCAGAACCCTCCTCCTTCCTCCCTCCCTCCTCCCTCCCCCCGGGAAATCTCGATGCACCAGCCCCGAGCATCAATCCTGGGCTGGCGATTGATTACACATATGATTGAAGGTGAATTCTTTACCACTGAGCCACCTGGGTTTTAAACTGGCCATGATGATGCTGGTGGTAGTGACGAGCAGGCACTTTTGAGAAGTTTGGCAATAAAAAGAAATCAGGAAAGAGTAGCAGATTTTTCAAAGATCTTTTAAGATAAAAGAATTTAACAGACTACCCAACTCATGGTATCATATGTGTTTAATTCTTCCTATATAAATGCCGTGATTATGTTATCAAATCTTCATATCAGTCCAGACCCCACTAGAAAACCAGAAACCATCATGACTACTTGAAACTGGGGGATTTAATGCATGTGACTTATGTAGGTGATAGAAAAAGTTGAAATGCCAACTAGGGGACAGTGGGACAACTTAGAAATTAACAACAGCAGGAAGCCACTTCTTTGCCAAGTCTGTGATTTGGAGGGTCAAAGAGAAGAGGCTGCTTTACTGGACATGAGAGACCAACCAGTTTGACCTGCAGAAACTGGCAGAGGTGGGCCTGTGGGACCGTTCGACAAAGAAGAGAGGCAACTGCTGCCACAGCATCCCCAGAATGGGAGCGGGAGGAGCCTCTAGCGTTTCAGTTCCCCCCACTTCAGTCTCCCTCTAGCACCTCCCATGACCGAGTCCAGTGGGACATTAACTGACGGGGAGCCTGGGCAATTCTTCCAGGAGGGGTCAGGCCCCAGGACACAGAACAAAGCAGGGGACTGGCCAGGGGGAGGGGGCACCTGAGGGCTACACATCCCAGTCCTGAACTGTGCCCATCGTGGGGACGGTCTCTTCCTTACCAAGGAGCCAAGGCTTATCTGAGGGTGATGTCATTTCTATGAGAAACAATTACACTCATTCTTCAGCCCCAGTTCCAGAAGAATCAAGGTGCCTATTGGTGCCTCTCATGTGGGAGGGCACACGGTTTTTCCCAGATGTAAGGAGACCAGCTGAGAGGTAGAAAGTGAAGGGTCAGGGAGAGGATCCCATGAGCACTTCCCTCCCTGCTTTAGAAGTGAGAAACTCTGGGGAGCAGAGTGGGGCAAAGCTGGGTGTGCTGGAGCTGAGTTGTGGTAGAAACAGAGACCTCTACCTTGTAAGCCAGCAGGTTTATGTGTCCCATACTTTCTCTTTGGTTTTCTTTCTGTGTTTTGATAAACTAAGAAAGACATCTGAAACCCCTACATGTGACAGTGGTGTAGAGGAGATGGGTGGGGTGGGTGGAGTTTTATTCAAGCTTGTGCCATAGCTTTAGAGGCGGTGGATTCCTGGGGCTGGTGGTCATGGGGGCAGAAGCCCGGGGGGAAGTGAAGTCCAGAACAGAAGCTCCAGGCAGAGGGAGGGAGTTGGCTGTGTGTCTGACTACATAACCCTATGAGATGGTGGGAGAGTATCACCAACTCAATGGACAGGAATTTAAGCAAACTCCAGGAGGTAGTGAAGGACAGGGAAGCCTAGCGTGTTGCTGTCCATGGGGTCACAAAGAGTTGGACATGACTTAGCAAATGAACAACAACAACAACAAAGCTTAGTGATTTGGAATTTGTTTTTTTTTTTTTCCATTTTTTTCTTTTTTTTGGCCACATCTCCAACTTCCCCAAGCAAGGATAGAACCTGTACTCTATACAGAGGAAGTGTAGAGTCTTAACCAGTGGACTGTCAGAGAAGTTCTATTTGGAGTATTTTTTAATAGCTAAGAGTTATTGAGCACTGTCTAACTCTATGCCCTTTTATATACACTGCCTGTATCAATTAATTTAACCCTAATAACAACCTTATGAGGCAGATTACAGATGGGGAAATCAAGGCTTAAAGGTTAATTAACTTACTCTGGGTGAACTATGGAGCCAGGACTGAGTTTTAGGCAGGCTGTTTCCAGAGTCTGCATGTTTAACCACTTTGAGAACATCTGAGAACCTTGAAAAAGAAAAAAAGATATCTCTGGGAAAAGAGAGAAGATTCTGGAAAAGATAAGATGAGGGAGGGAGCTCTTAGAAGAAGATGGGAAGGGCTGGAGAGGAGAAGACAAGTGAGTGGTTCTAGGAGGAAGCCTAGCTGCGCTGAGATTACACCAGCCGAGCTGGACACTGCTGTACAGTCTGCGTCCCACGGTTCTAACAGCTAGATTCCCCGTGGATCTGCGGTCTGTTGTGTCTGTCGGTTCTTATTCAGGGCCTTGTCTCCGCATGCTTCTGGCACTCATTGAGAGGTGGAGTTGTACATGGAAAAAATAATTTACGGAAACATTTTTAAGTCTAGGCTTGTATTAATTGTCCTCAAAAAAAGACCTTTGTTTATTTCTGGGAAGTGCTGGCAATCTGGGATCAACTGACTTCAAGTTCAAGGCCCGAGGTTTTCTGAACCACCAGGTAACGATAAACCATGGCTGGTATAAACTGGTGTATTTCTGATTTACTCTTTCTCTTGTGGTTATGGGAGAGGTCTTTGGGATCTTAGGCCATAGCAAAGGATTATAGAAGTAATAGCTTATACACACACAATGGAATATTACTCAGTTATAAAAAGGAAAAAATGCCATTGGTAGCAATATGGATGGACCTAGTCATTATCATACTAAATGAAGTAAGTCAGAAAAAGAAAGACAAATACTGTATGTTATCATTTATATGTGGAATCTAAAAAAGTCATACAAACAAACTTATTTACAAAACAGAAACAGATTCACAGACATAGATAACAAACTTGTGATTACCAAAGGGAGAAGGTGGGGGAGTTGGGGATTGACACATACATACACACTACCATATATAAAGCAGATAATCAACAAGGACTTACTGTATAGTACAGGGAACTCTACTCGGTATTCCATAATAGCCTACATGGGGAAAGAATCAGAAAAAAGAACCAATATATGTATATATATAACTGAATCACTTTGCTGTACACCTGAAACTAATGTAACATTGTAAATCAACTATACTTCAATATAAAATAAAAATTGGCAGAGGTGGAGATGGTGATGATCTGGGATTTGATTTTATCCTATTTTTAAGCTAACAAAGTAGCCTAAGTATTTCATGAATGCTGGTGGAAGACACTGACTTGTGTTTCACAGAGATGGGACTTCACTACCCATGGCATAGCATGACCACTGCCACACTGGCATGGCCTCTTCTTGCCACTGGCAAGTCCCTTGGGGGTAACAGAGCGGCATGGGAGGGCCATCTGCGCTGGCAGTGAGTGGCACAACAGGAGAGAACCCTGAGTTTGGGAAACCTGCTGTTTAAGAATCAGCAGTGAACAGCCTCCCCTTTGCCCCAGGGGAACACTTGATCTCATTCCTCAAGGTTGCCCTTAGCAAACAACCCTGAGAAATGAGCTGGGAAAATCGTGGCCCTGCTTCCTCCACATGCCAGCAAAAATGCCCAAGGGCCTTTCAGGTCTCATGGTAGATTCCTTTTCAAACAGAGGTGCTACAGGGGGATAACTTAAAATGTGCATCACCTTAAAAAATTCTTACTTTCCATTTGCAGTCTCTAAACTTGGGGGTGAAAGCCCCAATTGTTAGGGTTCTGCTACTTGTGGGGTCCCATCTGTCCAGTTAGCACAGCCTCCTCCACTGTTCTCTCCTGAAGTTTGCTGCCTCATTGAAACGCTGTGCATGTTTTCAATCACGTCTTTGCATGCTCTGCTGATTTTGAAAGCAGCGTGCAGAGTGGCATGTTTGCTGATCTTGGCATTAAGAGAGCTGGATTTGGGTCCAAGCTCTATCATTTGCCAAACAGGAGACCAATATGCCTCTCAGGCAATTCGAAGTTGGGTAACATAACACCTTTCCTTTGTTTAGTGAAGTATACTTCAAGTTGCTCATTTTGAAAGTCTAACTTCTCCTCCCAAAAGGAGTTCCACTGCATTCTTGATCTCACTTAGGGACACCATCTATCTGTCCAGATTCTTATCTTCCATGCCTCTGCCTCAGGCTTGCAAGCTTTACCTTTTAAACAGTATTGTTCTTTTCATCCTCTATTCTCTCTTCTCACTGACATTGTTCATTTTGATCATGTTTCACCTGGAATCATTCAATAGTTCCCTCAGGAGCTTCTGGCCTCAGGTTCACCATCCTTCAATAGAACCATCTTACTACTTACTGCCTGATCTTCTCATTTAGATCATTTCAAATACCTCTCATCCTTGTCCAGTCAAATCCCCTTACAGCATGTTTTCCTCTTAGGTCTTCTGTACCTTACCTTGTATTATTGTTACTTACTTTTCTTATATTTCTTAGCTCCCAGCCTGGTGTTTTAAATCATTGAGTCTTTGACGTTCTTCCTACCTGGAATGAAAATCCTCTCTATCTAAGCCCCGTTCCTCTAAAAACTCAGGTCTGCTAATAGCCAATGACATGATACAAGCAAAGGAAATTATGAGTATAAAATTGGAACTGATATTATAACACATGAAAACTCAAAACAATCAATAAAAAATTACTATAAGCAATAAGATAATTCAGTAAGGTAACTTGAGCAAAACTGTACCCAGAAACATCCATCAAATGGGAGATGGAATGTTTCAATGTATTATGGTACATCCATATAGTGTGATGTGATGATGCAGTAAAAGGGAATGAGGGCACTTCCTATATCCCGACATGGAAATATTTATAAGATATGTTGTTTAAAAAAGTTGCTTTACAATGTATTATAACATGCCACCTCTGTAAAGAAGGAGGAGGGAGAAATATATTTGTGCAAGGAAACTGTAGGTCAAGAAGCAACAGTTAGAATTGGACATGGAACAACAGACTGGTTCTAAATTGGGAGAGGAGTACATCAAGGCTGTATACTGTGACCTTGCTTATTTAATATATATGCAGAGTACATCATGCAAAATGCCAGGCTGGATGAAGCACAAGCTGGAATCAAGATTGTTGGGAGAAATATCAATAACCTCAGATTTGCATATGACAACACCCTTATGGCAGAAAGCAAAGAAGAACTAAAGAGCCTCTTGATGAAAGTGAAAAAGGAGAGTGAAAAAGCTGGCTTAAAATTCAACACTCAGAAAACTAATATCATGGCATCTGATCTCATCACTTCATGCCAAATAGGTGGAAAAACAATGGAAACAGTGAGAGACTTTATTTTGGGGGCTCCAAAATCACTGCAGATGGTGACTGTAGCCATGAAATTAAAAGACACTTGCTCCTTGGAAGAAAAGCTATGACAAACCTAGAGAGCATATTAAAAAGCAGAGACATTACTTTGCCAACAAAGATCCATCTAGTCAAAGCTATGGTTTTTCCAGTAGTCATGTATGGGTGTGAGAGCTGGACCATAAAGAAAGCTGAGCACTGAAGAATTGATGCTTTTGAACTATAGTGTTGGAGAAGACTCTTTAGAGTCCCTAGGACTGCAAGGAGATCAAACCAGTCAATCTACTTGGTTGCCCAGGCTCCTCACAATTCTAAGTTTCACAGGACCATGTCAGTCCTGGTCACCACTAGCACAGTGAGTGGCCCACTCATAGCAGATGTGTATAGGTACAACAAATGAAGAAGGCAGATTGGGTCCTTAGGTTTCTGACTTCTGTCAATCCTCTTGGAATAAAAGCCATTCTCCTACCCACCTCCTATCCCGCTTTGGTCTGAATTGGTCAAACCAAGTACCATTTGCTTTAGAAAGATTTCCCTAACTGTCATCCCACCTCCCTCCATGATCTGCTAAGTGCTATGATTTCCTGCGTATGCCCTAGTCATAGTTCATAGCAGATGGCTTCCATGACAAGTTCATCCACCAACTCCCTAAAGAATGAAGTAGGTATCTTCTTTATATCTTACTGCCTACTTGCTTGATGGAAAGAAGCAAAGAAGGAAGGCCAACTGACAGGAATTCTGCATTTAAAAATGAGTATGGGGCTTGGAAGAAGTCTATGGCAGAGACAGATGTGAATTATCCATGGTGATGCCACTGGGCTGATTGCTTCTGCCCTGTAGGATGTGTGAGGGACACAGCACGTGCTTCCACGTCTGTAGGAGCTAAGATGGAAGGTGGTCTCCGGTAATGAGTAACAAGGACTGGTAAGAATGTCCCTATCTAAAAACCAACTGCTTTGAAGAAGTGCTAGCCCAGGGTAGCCAGATATTCTGATCTGTTTTTTTTTCCCCAAAATAAATCAGAAATAATTATATTTCAGGGTAAATGAGAAATCTCCTACATTTTAAATGCTGGGCAAGCTAAAGAACATGAAATTCGCTCAGTCGTGTCCAACTCTTTGTGACCCCACAGACTATACAGTCCGTGGAATTCTCCAGGCCAGAATACTAGAGTAGGTAGCCTATCCCTTCTCCAAGGGATCTTCCCAACCCAGGGATTGAACCCAGGTCTCATGCACTACAGACAGATTCTTTACCAGCTGAGCCACCATGGAAGCCCAAGAATACTGGAGTGGGATTGAACCAGGGTCTCATGCATTGCAGGTGGTTTCTTTACCAGCTGAGCTACCAGGAAAGCTGGTCAGACTAAACATTGGGCCAGATTCAGGCTTTAGCTTGACAAATTGCAATCTCTAGTACAAAACATTGAAGAACATTGACTTTTAAACCATCAGATTGTGGGGAATTTCCTGGTGTCCAGTGGTTAGAATGCAATACTTCCACTGCAGGAGGCATGGGTTTGATCCCTGGTCAGGGAGTTAAGATTCTGCATGCCACATGGCCAAAAACAAAAGGAAACACTATCAGTTTTTGTATGTATTGAAAATGAGACAGAGGCCACGGTTTGAAAGAGAAAAGTAAAAAAGTAAATGGGGAAATATCTATAAGAACACCCTCATCAGTCAATAGCTGAGTTAACATAGGAAACACATGTTTGAAGAAAATGGAAAATTTATAAAAGGTGTCGTTGAATTGAATATTGAATCAGGTTCTTGATTTGACTTTGGAGTAGGAATGAGCTGTGTATGAAAGAGGCCCAGTACTGAAAAACGAGGGATTTGTTCAATAGTTTTTTAGGTCCTTATATTATATTCAATAACACTGCAGAAGAAGCAAATATCATAGAATCAAAATACAAAAGTGTATCTAAGTCACTGAGCTCTCTGCTCACCTCAGGAATGAATTGCACAATTTGGGAAACTGATTTTAATTAAGAATTGGACTATGTTTTAAATTAGATTAAAATTACTTTTATGCTTTGAATATTATATAATACCACACGAACTGAGTACTTCATTAAATCCTATTGCAAACCTATGAATTACTTTTATTCTCATTTTTTCACACTAAGAAACAATTGTTCAGAGAGGTTTGTTCATTCATTCATTCACATGACAAATATTTATTTGATTTAATATGCTGGGCATACAACTGTGAACAAAGCAGACAAAAAAAATCCCTGCCCTCATGGAACTTATTCTCCTGGTGAAATCAAGTAGTCACAGAGACTTAATAATTAGCCTTCCTTTCAGACACAGAGCTGTCCTTGAACCCAGGCCTCCTGTTAAATCTCTTACAAAACATCTAGCAAGTGGTCAGTACTCTTTAGTGATGGCAGTTTTGAGGAGCCAGCAGGGGGCAGACCTTTGACAATGGAAGTTCTCAGGGCAGGTAAGTAGCCTCTGGCCCTCTCCCCAGCTTCATGACCTCAGCAGAGAGCCCTCCATGCAGTGGAGATTACATCTGCTCTGTTCATGGAAGAGCTTTTGTGAAAATACGATTTTAAAGGATGGGAGTGCTTGTAAAATCCTACATATGTATTTGTGTAATGCTTAATACAGTAAATGAAGAGCTTCTAAGTAAATTGTAAATGCATGTTTTATATAATATTATATAAATAACCGGATACAAACGTAGAGTAGCTAGCTGTGAAATTTTCAGCAATCTCAGAAAATGTGGAGTTATGTTCTAGGTGGTTGAGTTAGCTTTAATGTTGTTGCTTTAAAGAGGTGTCATTTGGGATTTCCCTCATGGTTTAGTGGTTAAAACTCCGCACTTCCACTGCAGGGGGCTTGGGTTTGATCCCTGGTCAGGGAACCAGATCCCACATACTGCAACTAAGGGTTTGCCTGCCGCAGCTAAAGATCCCACATGCTGCAAGGAAGATGGATGATCCCATGTGCCACAACTAAGACTTGCAGCCAAATAAATATACAAAAAATTTAAAAAAAATATATATATATATAAAATGTCACATCATCTAGTTGCTCAGTAGTGTCTGACTCTTTGCAACCCCACAGTCTGCCAGGCTCTTCTGTCCATGGGATTCTCCAGGCAAGAATAGTGGAATGAGTTGCCAGTTCCTACTCCAGGGAATCTTCCTGACCCAGGAATCAAACCTGGGTCTCCCACATTGCAGGCAGATTTTTTATTTTATCATCTGAGCCACCATATACATATATATATATATGGGTTCCCCGGGTGGCATTAGTGGTAAAGAACCTGCCTGCCAATGCAGGAGAACTAAGAGATGCTGGTTCCATCCCTGGGTTGGGAAGAATTCCTGGAAGAGGTCAAGCAACCCATTCCAGTATTCTTGCCTGGAAAATCCCATGGACAAAGGAGCCTGGTGAGCTACAGTCCATAGGGTTGCAAAGAGTCGGACACGACTGAAGCAGCATAGTACACGCACATATGTATGTGTGTGAGTGTGTGTGTTCAGTTGCTTCAGCTGTGTTTGAATCTTTGTGATCCCATGAATCGTAGCCCACCAGACTCCTTTGTCCATGGGCTTTTCCCAGCAAGAACACTGGAGTGCATTCCATGCCCACCTCCAGGGGATCTTCCTAACCCAGGGATCAAATGTCCATCTCCTGCATTGCAGGCAGAGTCTTTACCACTGAGCCACCGGGGAAGCCCATAAATATATTTAGCTGTCCTTAGAAACATTTAGTTTCTGCCGGCAGCTGAGAGGCACAAGCAAATAGAGCCAGGCACAGGAAGAGCTACTGAGAAGGGCTGACCTCCAGGGAGATAAGAAGTGGACATCCCCTCATTTGTGCACTGAACAAATATTTGTGGGTTTCCTACCATGTCTGTTTTGTTCACTGCTATCTTCTTAGTACCTCCAAATGAACTTGCTGCCCTAAAGAAGGTTTACATTCTAACAGGGAGAGACAGTGACTATATTAATGTGTTTATATTAGGTAGTAAGTGCTATGAGGAAAAGTAGCACAGGATGGTAGAAGGAGATGGGGAAAGGGGAGGTGGTATTTGTCTGAGTAACTGAAGCCAGCTGCCTCAATAAACAAACCATGCAATCTCACTAGCTTACCCAACAAAGGTTTTTTTCTCTCACAAAATCCAATTGCGGTTGGTGACTCAGGGGCCCAGGCTTCCTCCATTTTACTCCCAGATTCTCCAAGGCAGGAGAAGAAAGGAGCGATGGAGGATCCATGTTGATTTGGAATCAAGTGAAGGTGCAGTACGGTGAATCTGGGGGAAGAAGAATCCAGACAGAGAAAACAGCAAAGAGAGTAAAGCTGAGCAAAGAAGGAAATCAACCACCCTTCTTAGATCTGTGAGAAAAGTGGGGTCACAGGGCAAACTCCCAAAATTGGAGAGACCCACAGGAGAATATAGATAATCACAACTTCCTAGAGTAGAAACCTCTGCAGGAACCAGGGCTGGATAGGAAATCCTGAACTGTAATTCAGGAATTGCTAGAGGCTTAGTATGGACAACTCTGAGAGTCACAAACTCCAGGGAGATCCACTCATCAGGGGGTCCCACACATCTGTCGGTTTTACCTCTTGGATCTCTACCACGTGCTCACAGTGAATATCAGAGAAATATTCTGGCAGGGAAAAAGGAACCATTTTGAAATATTCCAGAGCATTCTGTTCTTCTTAACAAGAGCTTCCCTCAGGAGAAACTTTCACCAGAGCCTAAGTTGCTTGGGCTTTAATGGAGCCCAGCTGACCTGGGGACAGGGAACTGCCCAACTCCAGCACCTTCTAGCCATCTAGGCTCACCTAAGAGAAGCACATGTGAAGTTCACAATTCAGAGACACAACCTCACTAAAAGCTTGAGACCTAATCATAGACTAAAATGTTTCCCAGCCCCCTACACCTTACTATATATCACCAGTACATCAAGCCTGGCTAGCAAGAAAATATTACAAGGCATACTAAAGGGCAAAAAATATAGTTTGAATAGAGAAAGATCAAGCATCAGAACCAGATTCATATATGGCCAGGATGTTGGAATGATCAGGTTGGGAAATTAAAACAACTATGATTAAAAAGCTAAGGGCTCTGATGAATAAAGGAGACAGTATACAAGTACTGATGGGTAGGGCAAGCAGAGAAATGAAAATTCAAGGAACTAAAAGAAATGCTAGAGATCAAAAACACTGTAAAGAAATGAAAAACACCTTTGATGGACTTATAGTAGATTGCACATGACTGAAGAAAGGGTGCATGGGTACACCTTGTATGAGGTGAAGCTCTTCATACCCTTGAACTTGGTCTGCTTGGTGGGATTGTTGATGGTGCACTGGAAGGGGTAAGGGTTCTTCCTGCCACTTGGGGCCATAGGGGCTGAGCACCATGCACAACTTGTCCCCATCCTTCCTCCTCTCATGCCTGCTTTACAACATCATACTGGAAGTCCTAGCTAAGGCCATGAAGAATAGGAAAAGTTATACAGTTTGGGAAGGAAGAAATAAAACTGTTTGCAGAGGATATGATTATTTATGCAGAAAAATCCAGTAGAATCAATAACAAATTCCACCCATGCCCCATGAAATCCGTAATACATTATAGCAAGGTTGCAGGATGAAAGGATAACATATAAAAGCCAACTGTTTTCCTATACACACCATCAATGGACAAGTGGAGCTAAAAAATTAAAAGCACAATACCACTTACACTAGTACCCCCTCAAAATGAACTATTTAGGCATACATATAACAAAACATGTACAAGCTGTACATGAAGAACCTAAAAAATCTGAGGAAAGAAACGAAAGAATAATTACACAAAAGGAGAGATTTTCCATGTTCATGAATAGGAATACTGAATATTGCCAAGATGTCAATTCTTCCCAACTTGATCTATAGATCCAATGCAATTCCAATCAAAATCCCGGCAAGATATTTTGTAGATATCCACTAACTGATTCTCAAGTTTATACAGAGAGGTAAAAAACCTAGTATAGCCAAAACAAAGTTGAAATAGAAGAACAAAAGTTAAGACCGCTGAAACTACTCAACTTCAAACCTTACTCTAAAGCTGCAGTAATCAGTACAGCGTAGTATTGGTGAAAGACAAAACAGACAAATCAGTGAAACAGAGAGCCCAGTAACAGACTCACAGATAGAGTCAACTGAGCTTTGACAAAAGAGCAAAAATAGGTTTTTCAATAAATAGTGCTGGAACAACTGGACATCCACATGCAAAATAATAAATCTAGACACAAATCCTATACCTTTCACAAAAATTAACTCAAATGGTTGAGACCTAAATGTACAAAATGCAAAACTATAAAAATCCTAGAAAATAACACAGGAAAAATCCTAGATGACCTTGGGTATGACAGTGACTTTTCAAATATAATTTCAAAGGTGCTAGCCATGAAAAAAAGAATCGATAAGTTGGACTTCATTACAATTAAAAACTTCTGCTCTGTGAAAGAGTACATCAAGAAAATGAGAAGATAAGCCACAGATTGGGAGAAATATTTGCAGAAGACACAGTTGATAAAAGACTGTTATCTAAAATATTCAAAAGATTCTTCAAAATAAAAAATAAGAAAGTAACCCAATTTAAAAATGGGCCGGGGAAGGGGGGTTCTGGAGGGGGAGCATATGTAAACCCATGGTGGTTTCATGTCATTGTATGGCAAAACCAATTAAAAAAAATAAATAAATAAAAATGGGCCAAAGACCTTAATAGACACCTCACTGAAGAAAATATATAGATGGCAAATAAGCACATGCAAAGATGCTCCACATCATACATTATCAGGGAAATGCAAATTAAAACAACAATGACATACCACTACAAGCTTTTTAGAAGGGGCAAAATCCAGAATGCTGATAACACCAAATGATAATGAGGATTTGCAGTAACAGGGACTCTCATTCATTGCTGGTGGGAATGCAAAGTGGTACAGTCACTGCGGAAGACCATTGGCATTTTCTTACAAAATTAAACATACTTCAGTAATCACATTACTTGATATTCACCCAAAGGAGTTGCTAACTTACAGCCACACAAAAACCTGCACAGAGATATTTATAGCAGCTTTATTCATGATTGGCAAAACTTGGAAGCAACCAATATGTCCTTCAGTAGGTAAGTGGATAAACTGTGGCATAACCAGGCAATGAAATATTATTCAGTGCTAAAAAGAAATGAGCTACCAAGCTATGAAGAGACACAGAGGAATCTTAAATGCATATCGCTGAATGGAAGAAGCCAATCTGAAAAGGCTCCATGGTTTGTTTCCCACTATATGACATTCTGGAACAGGCAAAACTTTGCAGTAGAAAAGGTATCAGTGTTTACCAAGGATTAGGAGGGAGGGAGGAGGGAAGGGATTAGTAGGCAGAACACAGAGGAGTTTTAGGGCACTGAAAGTATTCTACGTGATAATATAATGGTGGTTACATGTCATTACACATTTGTCCAAACCCATAGAATGTACAATACCGAGTGAATCCTAACAGAAGCTATGGACTTTGGGTGATAGATGTGTTCATGGGGAGGCTGTGTGTGGGGGTGGTAGTAGTGTGGTGGGATGTATATGGAAAAATCTCTTTACTTTCTGCTCAGTTTTGCTATGAACCTACTACTGTTCTAAAAAAACAAAGTCTACTGAAAAAAAAAAATGCAAGGCATGCTTGTCATGTTCCAGAAACAGCAAAGAAACCATTGTGGTTTCTCTCCAGTGGAAGAGGGGGATAGAGGGGCAGAGCCCAGCCACCTAAGGCTTCTGAGGCCAAGGAAAGAAGTGTGAAAATGTGATTGCTTGGAGCCATTTAGTATTCCCTAGTGACTTGTTTTTAGAAAAGCATAATGAAATGGAAATAGTTGATGGTTATAATGATGGTTCTGTAAATTGAATTATGAATAATATGCTCCATTTTCTAGAGAAATCTCTTTAAAATGTGTTACTGTATCTACCTCCTTGAGTGAACAGTTATAAGTTTCTAATACTTGAGTATATTTTTTAGCTATCCACGGCCTTTAAGGGAAGGTGTCTTTCCTGCTATTAGAGTGCCATGGGGCTAGGAACCATGTCCCTGTCATTCATGACCCCTAAACATTTGCTCCTGCACTGGTTCTGCAAACAACCTCTGGAATCCAGCAGTTCCCAAGCCATGACTCTACAGAGAAGCCCAATCTGCCTATGAATGCCATCCCCTCAAATTTCAGCAACATTCACACCTGAGACAGATTTTCAGTCTCCCTCCCTATTTGAAATCCCAAAGCATTGCAAGTTTCCTGCTACTTTAATAATTCTTTAATCTAAAAAGTTAACTACCAGATGAATAGTAAGGGTAAAACAGAATATATTTATCTTAAATATTTTGGATTAGCTTCTCAGGAGCTAATAAGTAAAATAAGTTGTATTCTCCATGTTTCATACACGCTGACGTCATGATTCTGACCACATCAATTGCTAACATCAAAAATCAGTGGCCTCTGTTACTTGCTATGAGAACTGTCCTAACCCAGAATTTTCAACTACAAGTGGTATAATTCCAAATTTGCTTACTGAACTGAATCAAGGGTTTGTATTAGGGATAAATACTGTGGGAGTAATTCTGGTATACTGGGTTGGCGGTTTTCTGCAGGAAACTTAGAATACCACAGCTCTTATAATGATTGTATACTCTCTGGCTTGTATCCCAGATCTGCTTGAAAAGGGTCAGAGGACAGGATGAAATTAATGACATATGAATGCTAACACCCAATTAGAGGTGTCTTCAAAGGAATAACTAGGCTAGACTTAATAAGAGGGGATTCTGAGAAGAAAAAGCTTTAGGCAAATTATACTCTGAAAGAAAAGGAGATGTGAAATAAGGCAACTCTAGGAAATTGGAGTTGATTAAAACTTCAGGAAGTGATTTTATCCACTTATCTTAAAAATAATATAAACATAGTGGGACAAATGAATGGAGAGGGGTGGTCACTGAGTCCAGACTAGGAGCAGGGGTCTGCACACCAGTACCCTTCCTCCAGCACATAACCAGAGACTGTAATTTTAGGACCCCTATTCTCTTTATGTGGAAAAGGAAATGGTAAACCACTCCAGTACTCTTGCCTGGAAAATTCCATGGATGGGGGAGCCTGGTAGGCTACAGTCCATGGCGTTGCAAAGAGTCGGTCACGACTGAGCGACTTCACTTTCTTTCTTTCTATAGTTCCTTTTGAAGAAGGAAATGGCAACCCACTTCACTGTTCTTGCCTAGAGAATCCCATGGACAGAGTGGCCTGGTGTGGCTGCGGTCTATGGGGGTCGCAAAGAGTCGGACACGACTAATCAACTAACACACACACACACACACACACACACACACACACACACACACACACACACATTCTCTTTATGATGGAGAAGGAAATGGCAACCCACTCCAGTATTCTTGCCTGGAGAATCCCATGGACAGAGGAGGCTGGTGGGCTACAGTCCATGGGGTCGCTCAGAGTCGGACACGAATTGAAGCGATTTAGCATTCTTTTTATGAAGGAGGGAAAGGTTTTTGCTTTTCAAAATAACAACAGCAGCAGCAACAGCGGCAGCAAACACTTAAAACTGTGCTTCCCACCTATCATGCTAGCTCTCTGTTAGGGAGAGAGAGGGATTCCACGATTATCAAATCCCCACAACAAACCCAGGAGTGCGGAAAGTGACTTGCTCAAGGTCACACAGGCAGGGATTACCAGAAGACAGACCGACCTCAGTGGCCTGGAGCGGAAGCTTAAACTCTCATTCACGTGTTTTAGGACGGGGAAGGGACACAGGCAGAAGGCAAGCTCTCTCAGCACATCCATTTCAGGGTCAACTCTCCAGGGCCTCCCGCCGCCACACCACCCTGGGCCTCTTAACTGGCGAATCGCAGCGCCTTCCTTACTTTGCTCTTGTCACTGTCCTCTTTTCTGACCCAAAGCCTCGAGTGCGTGGACGGCGTGAGGGAGCTTCTCCGTCAGTTTACGGCGCCCCTCCAGGCACCCCGTCTTAACTGCGTGGGTTTCTGTCTTGGTATGAGTATTCCCTGAGCGCTCAGAGTGGGAACGCTAATTAGCAATGAAAATATTCACTTACTTTCTAGGATACTCTCCCCCCCCCCCTTAACTTAAAAGCCTAAAACAGAAAAATCTCAGTTCACTTCTGAAGAGAAGCCTTGGCCCTCGGCTCTCGCCCGTGCACCTCATTGGCCACAAGGGGGCAGTGGCGGCCACGGAGTCGAACCTGGGGCGGCGCGCGGCGGCTCGGCCATCGCTTGCTCTCGCCTGGCGCGCGGCTCTCGGCCGTGGATTAGCGCAGCTGGGGACGTGGGAGGCCGCGGGCCCCGCCCCCGACCGGCGGCGGCGGCGGCCCAGCGCGGCAGTCTGCGCTGCGAGCGGAGCGGCGCGGAGGGCGCGACCGGCGGGCGGGGGCCCGGGAGTGTGTGTGTGCTGCCTTCGGGGCTCCTCTCCGCGCGCCAGGGCGCGGGCACCACCGCGGGCCCCTCGGGCGGGCGCCAGGCTCGGGGCGCCGGGAGTCGGGGGGCAGCCCGCCGGGGCGCCGGGACCATGGCGCTGCGCGCCCGGGCGCTCTACGACTTCAGGTCGGAGAACCCGGGCGAGATCTCGCTGCGGGAGCACGAGGTGCTGAGCCTGTGCAGCGAACAGGACATCGAGGGCTGGCTCGAGGGGATCAACAGCCGCGGAGACCGCGGCCTCTTCCCGGCCTCTTACGTGCAGGTGATCCGCGCCCCCGAGCCCGGCCCGGCGGGCGACGGCGGCCCGGGCGCCCCGGCCCGCTACGCCAACGTGCCACCCGGCGGCTTCGAGCCCCTGCCCGCCGCGCCGCCCACCTCCTTCAAGCCGCCGCCCGACGCCTTCCAGCCGCTGCTGCAACCGCAGCAGGCGCCGCCGGCGAGCACCTTCCAGCCGCCGGGCGCGGGCTTCTCGTACGGCGGGAGCGCCCTGCAGCCGTCGCCGCAGCAGCTCTACGGCGGCGGCGGCTACCAGGCCAGCGACGATGACTGGGACGATGAATGGGACGACAGCTCCACCGTGGCCGACGAGCCGGGCGCGCTGGGGAGCGGCGCTTACCCGGACCTCGACGGCTCGTCGTCTGCGGGCGTCGGCGCTGCCGGCCGCTACCGCCTGTCCACGCGCTCCGACTTGTCGCTGGGCTCCCGCGGCGGCTCTGCGCCTCCTCAGCACCACCCGTCGGGGGCCAAGAGCTCGGCCACCGTGAGCCGCAACCTCAACCGCTTCTCCACCTTCGTCAAGTCGGGCGGGGAGGCCTTCGTGCTGGGGGAGGCGTCGGGCTTCGTGAAGGATGGGGACAAGCTGTGCGTGGTGCTGGGACCCTATGGCCCCGAGTGGCAAGAGAACCCCTACCCCTTCCAGTGCACCATCGACGACCCCACCAAGCAGACCAAGTTCAAGGGCATGAAGAGCTACATCTCGTACAAGCTGGTGCCCACGCACACGCAGGTGCCAGTGCACCGGCGCTACAAGCACTTCGACTGGCTGTACGCGCGCCTGGCCGAGAAGTTCCCAGTCATCTCGGTGCCCCACCTGCCCGAGAAGCAGGCCACCGGCCGCTTCGAGGAGGACTTCATCTCCAAGCGCAGGAAGGGCCTGATCTGGTGGATGAACCACATGGCCAGCCACCCGGTGCTGGCGCAGTGCGACGTCTTCCAGCACTTCCTGACCTGCCCCAGCAGCACCGACGAGAAGGCCTGGAAGCAGGGCAAGAGGAAGGCGGAGAAGGATGAGATGGTGGGTGCCAACTTCTTCCTGACCCTGAGCACGCCCCCCGCCGCCGCCCTCGACCTGCAGGAGGTGGAGAGCAAGATCGAAGGCTTCAAGTGCTTCACCAAGAAGATGGACGACAGCGCGCTGCAGCTCAACCACACGGCCAACGAGTTCGCGCGCAAGCAGGTGACCGGCTTCAAGAAGGAGTACCAGAGGGTGGGGCAGTCCTTCCGCGGCCTCAGCCAGGCCTTTGAGCTGGACCAGCAGGCCTTCTCTGCCGGCCTGAACCAGGCCATCGCCTTCACCGGAGATGCCTACGACGCCATCGGCGAGCTCTTCGCCGAGCAGCCCAGGCAAGACCTGGACCCCGTCATGGACCTGTTGGCGTTGTATCAGGGCCACCTGGCCAACTTCCCCGACATCATCCACGTCCAGAAAGGTAAAGCCTGCCCTTAAGAGCGGACGGTGTGGGATGTGTTGTTCAGGCTGAGAGGGCTACTTTGACAGAAGTCCCGCTGTCAGTTTCAGATTAATATCCCACAGGTCGGGATCCCGGCAGGGATGTGGGCAGCCAGACGGTGCCCCAAGGGTAGGGCGGATGATGGTCTGGTAGCTTCCTCCTTAAAGTATTTCCAGACAGGCTGCGGGTACACTCTAAAGAGGAGGTTGGGAGAGCACTTTCTACGACAGTGCTGTCATTTTAGAGTTTGAATAGTTGGGTAATGGGCTTCTGGGATCGGTCATCTTGTGACTAGGGTAGAATCAGAATTGGACCCAAGCCACGTGAGGCATCCGTTTGAACACTGGTAGTGTTACTTAGCCGTGGGTTTTGGGAAGTGTAGAAATCAGGGGCAAGAGTGGATATCTGCAGATAAATGTAAGTCCTGCTTTCGCCCCTCTGCTCGTCTCAGCCCCTGCATTGGTAGAGAAATAAGGGTCGGTTCTCTGTAGGTACTACTTAAATGGGGCGGCATAGGAATTTCCTGCACGGGCTTCTTGCTTGCAACCTTTGTAAAATAAGGTAAAAGACTCAGCCAAATTTCAGGAAGTTTTAAGAAAATTACTCTTTAAGCTTAGTCATTTTGAATTTGGTGTCTGCTAACTTACTGAATTTAAGAGTATTATTTAGGAAAATGGTTGTAGGGAAGCCATGTAGAATGTATAGGATCTGAGTATTGTGTCTGAGAGCAGTGTTTCTGGTATCTCAGCGAGTTAGCTGCCCAACTATCAGAGCTTGTTTTATTTAGTCGTGGCTAATGTCCCTAAAGACTGAAGTTTGCAGACTGTTTTCTTAGAAAATAAATTAGAGCAGAATTAGAGCAGTAATTCCTCCTTAAGGTTACTTGCTGGCTTGCATTCTGATAGCCTGCCTGGAGAGAGGGAGAATGGGGAGGGGTTGGAAGGGGGAGGTCGCCTTGCTGAGAAGGTCTTCGGTGCAGTGCGGGGGAGGGGACGTCACCTATCCACCTTCCTGAGGGGGTGGAAACCTCCTTGGGCCAATGGTCTGGCCCTGGGTTATGCCCTTTCAGGTGGGACTGCCCATTTACAAACAGCCTAGATCTTTAACCTGTTCTTCCTGGTATTAAACTAAAGTTTGCCTCTCTTGATTCTCTTTCTGTTCCCTGGAAACAAACAAAGTAAGTTTCTTCCTCTTCATGTCAGCCCATCAGACCTTTTGGGACAGCAGCTTCCTTCCCCTCTGCTGCACTCCTGCCTCTTCTGAGTAGGTGACAGGCTTCTAACTCTGCAGAGGGGGGTCCGACAACTATGCTGATGCTGGTGTAGTCCCTGCTAAAATGCACTGCCCCAAACGTCTGCAATACTAGTTTCAGTGGAGAACAGTAACTTTTTTGACAATTTACATCTTGTAAGTGCAATATAAGGTTAAATTAGCTGTTTGGGCAGCCATATCACTATTGACCTGCATTGAACCTGCATCTTTGTTCCCTGTGACCCCCCTTATTTGCATAAATTGCTATGAATTCTTGATATTTTAGTCAGTGCTGGTGCGACTGACTCTCTGAGCCTTTAATGCAGGATCTAACATTTAAGTTCCGCTGTGTTAGATCATTCTGGATCCAGTGCTGGGTGCCTTTTTAAGTGTTTCTGTAAGTTTATGCAGAAGGTTGGTCAACAGTTGAAAGGGTGGAGCTGGGTACAGACTCTTGCAGTCACGCGCAGGTGGCTGGCTACTACAGGGCAGCATCAGTTCATTCAGTGATTTTACTGTCCTCAGACCACACACTCAGCCTTGTTGAGTGGCTCTGCTGTCAAAAAGTGATTAGAAAATACTTGATGTTTGCTATAAAGTCTATTTTGAGTTTATATGTAGTCTGCTAAGTCAAATACATAGTTTATTATTTTTTTTAACACTAGAACTAAAATTGTCTCCTATTGGGATTTGAGAAACTTTTTTCATTAAAACCAGTACCATTTTTACGTTGTTTAAACAATTCAAGGGCCCTAAACGTAATCTTCAGGAACTTTAGCAAGAACATCAGTTGATATTCAACATGGTTTGTTTCTGCTGTAGCCTTGGTGTGTGATGTACAGGGAGCCTGTGTCCCTGGATAACATGTCTTTAGAATGTACTGCCATTTAAAGCTATAGCATGCAATGCATAAAGCTAAAAGCATTTGTTTACAGCCAGCAGTTATCAAGGATGCTAGTGTCGGCCATTGTAGGAATACAGATGAGCTTTAAGCCCAGCTGAAGCTTTTTGAACATGTTCTGGATGTTCACATGATTGTAAAGAGCAGAAGAAACATCCCCCGCTCCCACCCCTACTACACAGTTGCTGTTGGAATGAATCTTCATCTGAGCACTTGGGAATTTTGTTTACAAGTTGTTTTTCCCTTCAGGATCTCAAAGCATAATCATATTGTAGGCCTTACTGTGGCTTTTGAGAGGAGTCAAAAAAAGTGAAAATCTTTAAGCAGTTTATGCAATCTTTTGTTGTAAGTATTTGGCCCAAAGTTTATATTAAATTTTTGTTGTTTTCAGTAAGAGAAAAGTGGTTTTATCCCTTTTACATTTTACATGTTCTAATCATATATTACCCTGGAGAAAAGCATGGCAACCCACTCCAATATTCTTGTCTGGGGAATCCCATGGACAGAGGAGCCTGAGGCTACATACAGTCCATAGGGTTGCACAGAGTTGGACACAGCTGAAGCGACTTAGCATGCACGCAATCATATATTAAGAGACCCACATTCAGTTGAGTCAGAAAATGATTAGAAAGTACTTTTTGATTACTAAAGCAGTTAAGAAGGGGAGTTAATTAGTTCTTTTTCTCCCTTAATTCTTGGGGGAGAGGACAGGACCATTAGGCTCCTCTGGAGCCTTTTTCTTATGGAGGAGACTGCTGCCATCAGCCAGCTTTCCCAGAGTTTTGGACCCGAGTTCTTCCATGCTGAGTCTGTAAGCCACATGTAACTCTTTAAGTTAGTTACAGTTCAATAAAATTTTAAAAATTCGGTTCCTTAGTCATACTGGGTATACTTCAAGTGCTTTATAGCCAGTGGCTACTATCCTGGACAACAGAGATAAGGCCTGTTTCCATCCTTGCTCTAGGTTCTCATTGGACCGTGTTGAGCTGGACTGTTGCCCAGAGCTTAACTGTCAATCCTGTCAGGGGTTTCTCTGGCAAATCCATGATCTTTTCACATACTTCCGGATCGTTTTCTTTTCTCTGGGTCATCACCTGGCATCCCCTCTTTATATGGACTTAAGGGATAAAAAGTAGGCAGGGAAATAGGTCCTGCTAGATCCTTCTCTACAGAACATCATGGGTACCCAACTAGAGTAGTACTTGTACAGTGAGAGGAAGTCCACCAGCTTTGCAGCGCCTTCGTGCCCTGTTCAGAAAACCCACCTGGGCTCCAGATGGACATTTGAGGCTCATAAGGAACCATCTCCAGAAAGAGGGTGGAAAACGTAAATATCCTGCAGTGTGGTCAACTGGGGTTTACTGACCGTACTTAGTACTGAAATCATCACTTACACTTAATAATGGTTTTAGTATAAGTGCTTTCTGCAAAAATGAAGAGAGCCTTGTGTTTCTTTCAGCGAAAAGGGAATGTTAGAATTCTGATTTTTTTTTTTTAATCTACTGATGAAGTCTTAGATAAACAGACCTATTTTTGTTCATGGAGTTCAGTGTAGGAAGAAGGCAGTTTTCTGTAGTCTGAGGTACAGTAGATGGAATTCAGAACCTGTTTGAATTTTATTTATATTTTACATTGTTGTCACAGGAGCCCTTAAATTCTTTGTTCCTGGACGGTTCATTGATTGCTGACTAACCAGCCTACACAGGTCTATCATTTTGTAACCCTGTGGTCTTGATTTTCTTTCCTTGAAATGGCAGCCTCTTATCCCCTTCCTCTTCGTTGTCCCTGCCTGCTGTATGCTTTTATAATGCCAGTGTTAGTGAGTTTGGTGTGGTGTGTAGAATATATTTCCTCAGTTTCTTAGGGTATTCAATCCTGTTTCCAGAGATAGGATTAATCTCTGGTATTTAATGAAGCTTAATCTGGAAGGCAGCAAGTCATGGTGGTTTAAAAGCTTTAGGCTTATCTCTTGGGGAATACTGTGAAAGGGAAGACTGTAATGTTAGATGATGAGAAATGTTGGTTTCATCTTTGTTTATGAATCTGGACTAGATAGCTGGAGGCAGTGACTTAAAGGGAAATTGTATTCCAGAGAAAAGGTATAAAATCATGTAAAGGTGATTGATTGGTAAAATATAGTCTGAGTATGTGAAGTGGGGGTGCAGATCCAGACAAATAAACAGGCAGTCCTGTTTTCTGTGCTCGTAAATTAAACACGCAGGGTCTATTTCACTGTCCTCTGTAAACGTTCCAGACGGAGCTTTCTTTTGAACAAAAAACAACCCTAGGACCTCAGGAATGGTACACCAGTGGTGAGCCTGTCAGTCTTGTGGGTAGAATTTCACCATTGTGCTTCCTGTCAGCACAGGGAGGGTTGGTCTTATGTCCCTCAGACATTAATTAAAGATAGCCAGAGTCCTGGCAGGGCACTCGAGCTGAGGCTGGGCCACTGCAAGCCCTTCCCTCTCTGCTCCCCATTCTCCTATGTCTAAACATAGCCCTGAGAAGAAGGTGCCAGAAATACAGAGAAGAGGTCTGTTAAGCGGGCTGTTTACAAGCCCATCCTTACTTTGCAATCTGGACTAGCAACCAAGGTCGTTCACCTTTTTTGCTTTAGTCTCATCTTTACCTGCACCATTTATCCTCTCCCATCCACTCCCAGCTATTTTTTAAGGAGACTTCAGCTCCCGCTAAGATTTGGCCCAACCTGTATTTTCTTAGTGGAGACAAGGTTGCCTTTGGGGTTTTTGTTATAGATGACTGAATCCCTTGGTTAAAGCATCAGTGTGACTGGCCCCCGAATAGCTTGGTCACAATCTAGGTGGGAACACTGCTCACATCACCTTATCATTGGTTTCTCCGACTTCTGTTTGATCCATGAAGCCCTCCACAGAATCGTATCACGAAGCCCGGTCTGTTAGGCTGGTCACTGTAGAGCCCAGAGGTGGCAGGGACCCGAACTGTCACTCACGGTCTTCTGAGGAATCTTGGACTGTCCCCTTGAAGTGTCGTATGCACAGGCTCCTCTCCGGTCATTTTTGAATTTTCAAAGACCGTGTGGAACCCAAACAACCCTTACCGACATGACACTTTTCTTAAACAGATTCCTTTTCAGGCTAAGTAAAAATCTGTGTCTCAAAGTGTTTTAGAACCAAAGTTTCGTATCAAATTAGATTTAATTTGCTATCTATTTATATTAAACATTAAATTAAATATTAAATTAAATTTAGTTTGTTTGTTTATATACAAACAAACAGAGCATCCTGTTTGTTTATGTGACTCCGTAATCTCAGCATGAAAGTCCTTTGTCGGTTGGCATGAAAGAAGAGTCACGCACATTTAGTTCAGAGCAGCAAACACGCATCCGGGGCTTCCCCTGCCAGGTGCTGCAAATGTGGAAGTGATGATGCCCCCGCCTCCTGCCTGTGATGAGCGCTCCCAGGTGTTCCAGCGCCAAGGCGTGCTGGGCGCTGGAGGAGCTTCCCTCTGACCCAGATGAGGGTGTAATGAGTAGGGCCACCAAAGAGAGAAGGTGTGATCAGCTGTTTTCTCTCCTCCAAGCTGTAGTTCACCTTGAGTTCTAAATACTGTCTCCTCTTCTGACCAGTCTTGTATTGTTGACCTTGCCTTTGTAGCTCGGTTAAACTTCAGTGTAGACGAATTTTAGTCCACATGTCATTTCTTCTCCCTTTCCTTGGAACTTTGTATCTCTCACTGTGATGTGACTTTTTTCTTCTGATAAAGAACTTTTACTTGTTATTTAGCAGGTAGGGAGACACTGGTTAGGGAGGAGAACTTAATATCGTTCAGTTTATTCATGGGATCATCTGAAAGGTAAACCTGATTTTATTCAACAAATATTTACGTGCCCATCATACATCAGACACTAGTAAAGATGCTATGGTTGCACCAGGAGTCAAAGCAAAGATCATCACCCTTGTAGAGTTTGCATTCTAGGAGGGTGGAGACGCAAGGGAAAACACACATTGAGTAATTATAATGTGTGTCCAAGTATGATTTGTGTTCAGTTGCTCAGTCATGTCCAACTCTTTGCGACCCCATGGACTGCAGCATACCAGGCTGCTCTCTCCTTCACCGTCACCCAGAGCTTGCTCAAACTCATGTCTATTGAGTCGGTGATGCCATCCAACCATCTCACCCTCTGTCATCCCCTTTTCCTCCTGCCTTCAATCTTTCTTAGCATCGAGGTCTTTTCCATTGAGTTGCTCTTCACAGCAGGTGGCTAAAGTACTGGAGCTTCAGCTTCAGCATCAGTCCTTCCAATGACTATTCAGGGTTGATTTCTTTTAGGATTCACTGGTTTGATCTCCTTGTGGTCCAAGGCACTCTTGGGGAACCGCATCCACACCAGCCTCTCTGGATCACCCCTCACGACCCAGTCCCCACCTCCAGAGTATGATGGGAACAACACCTCTGTCAGAAAGAATCTGACAACCAGGACCCAGATGTGCCCACCACCGAGCCTGTTGTACCCTCCACTGGCCTCAATGCTACAGCCCGGGCCTGTCCCCACCTCCAGAGCAGGTTACTGGGGGCCGAGGGGGAATGAATGCTCCTAAGGGCAGCACAGAAGTGGGCCAGACCGCCAAGCCACAGGTGCTCGGGGTGCAGAAGACCCTCTCCCTGCCCACCGCAGTGGCCCAGCCCAGGTAAGGCTGGGTCAGTTGGTCTCTGAGGCCGGAGGGGCACAGGGAGATGCTGGTCAACCTGATCAGGCAACCCCAGAGCTTGGATCTGGAGCACAGTGACAGTCACCTACCTCATGGTATATGTTAGGGGGAAAATAAAAGTGGAACAGAACAAGTGGACTTGGGGAGGCAGGAGGCAAAATGAGGTACATATTGAAAAGCATGATCATCGAGGCCTCATCGAGAAGATGAGATTTAAGGAGGTGAGGGAGTTACTCAAACAGGTATGGGGGAAGAGCTCTTCAGGCAGGAGATACAGCCAGAGTGAAGGTGCTAGTGTGGGTGTGTGCTAGGCCTGCTGAGGAACAGCAGGGACGCCAGGGGATGGGTGCTAAGAGGGTCTGAGTAGGAGGTGAGGTCCCAGAAGGTTCGACTTACAGGGCTTCATAGGTCATTGTCAGGATTTGGAGTGAAAGCCCGAGTTTGACGGGAGCCATTACAGGTTTTGAGGGAAGCAGTGATATACCAGTAGACCTTTTAACAGACTTACTCCAGTTGCTGTGTTGAGAAGAGAATGGGCAGGACGGGGCAGAGTGGAGGTCAAAGGTAGGAGCTAGGAGCCAGTAAATCTGATAATATGGCTGAGAGATGATGAGACAGTGAGGTTCCACTCTAGATTTATTTTAAAGATAGAATCAGCAGGTTTTCCTAAAGGATTGGATGTGGCACCTGAAAGGAAGAGGAGACATTAGAGGGACTCTGGTTTGGGCTTCACCAACTCTAAGAATGGAGTTTCCATCAACTGAGATGAGGAAGGCTATGAGGGACACAGAGGTGGGGATGGGCTATTAGGGCTTGAATGTAATCCTTGAGGGTGGACAGGCTCCTGCATTCCATTCCACATCTCTCCAACCCAGCATGTTCACAGTCAAGCCCCAGGTCAAGGATACTCCTGTCCTTGGAGTATCCCAGCCCTTTTCTAAGTCATCTTTGCTGATAGAATGCTGACTGGTGTGTCATAGACTGTATGTTGCTTGGTTAGTGTGCGGGGATCATGTTTTTATGTTCCTCAAGTATAAAATTCCACTATTTCAAACATGCATAGTAAGTACTTAATGAATGCTTGTTGAATTAATGAAGTAGGCACTCCAAAGTACTTCTTGGTTAGTTTTGAAATAGATTTCGTCTGTGATTTATAGAATGTTTTTGTTTTTCTGTTTATATGATGATGGATAACAGGGTTTAAAAGCATACAGGAAATAAAGATAGGATCTGGATGTGTTTTATGGGTGAAGTCATGAACATGTGAGCAGTTTAAATCTTAGACTTAAGTATCTACGAAATGACTTTCCAAAATTCATTGGAGTAGGGAGGAGGAGAGGAAGTTTGAAAATGCTTCATTTTATGTGCCAGAAAAATTATGTACCTCATGATTAAACTTTATATTGATTCTTGGTGTTTAAACTCGTGTATCGTATGTTTCTCTCCTCTTTGGTAAGCTTTCATGATACTACTCTTTCTCTGGGGTCCCTTTTGCTTAATTCAAAACATGTGAATTAGAGCATGTGTGTTCATGGTGTTGAATGACTTGGATACCCAAAGTACTGGGTGTGGGTGCTGAGCGGGAGGTGCCTGCCCTCAGGGAAGATGCAGTTCCATGAGAGAGGGAGAATGTGTTGCAGAAAACTGAAATCAGAGGTGGACCTAACTTAGTGCCTGTATAATAATAGTGCTTGAGAGTCCAGGGTTGTGTTAGAGGTTTGGGTGGTAACATAGGTTTTTTCCTTTGAAAGATAGTTGTATTTTGCCTTTTGGAGGAACATCCATGGACAGTGCATGGTTGATCCTGGGAATGCTCTAGGATAGGTTTGATAAGCATATAAGAGCTGATACGCTCCATACCCAGAGCTTAGGTCACTGAGGGAGGCTGGCAGGTGAGTTCGCTGTCACTGTACAGTGTGACCCACACAAGCACGGTAGCACATGCCGTAGTGTGAAGTAGGACAGAGGAGGCGTAGTCAACTCCGCAGAGTTAAATCAAGGGTGGCTTCTCCCTGTCTCAGTCGAAGAAGGGTTTTGAAAAGCAGTCGGGAGTTTGCCTGGTGGGCAGTGCAGGGAAGGGCATTCTGGGCAGAGGGAACCATAAGAACAAAAATCAGGGACTAAACCCTGGCTGCCTCTCACCTCAGCCTTGGCATGGTTGCAGCTGTACCTCTGGATGCATTGACTCTGAATGGTGGGAACATGGAGCCTAGACACTGGTATTCTTGAGAAAGGTCCTCATATGGTTTTGATGCTGGAGGTGATGGAGGGAGCCTCATGGAAGATCAACAGGGGTATTGATGTGCTCAGGCCTGCATTCCTGGTGACAGGTGTGAAGGGTGGCTCGGGGTGGGGCAAGATGGGAAATTCTTGCAATAATTCAGGCAAGACATGGTGAAATACTAAATTGAGAAAATGTCTTTGGGGGTGGGGAAGAGGAGACAGAAGGAGGTGTTGGCCAACAGGAGTGGGGCAAGGGACAGGGAGGAGAATAAAATGCCCTTCACACTGAGCCTGTGGAGCTCCCAGCAAAGATGTTGGAAGATGCAGTGGGGTCTGCAGCCAACAGGTCAAGCCCACCCAGGTCTGTTCATTTATAGCACTTGAGCTTAAGGATGCTTTATATATATATATATATATATATTAATGGTTATATAAGCCTCAATTTTGCCTCAACTTGCAAAACATCAAATATTTACTGTCTGACCCTTAAAGAAAATGTTTGCTGACCCTTAACTTGGAGGCAAAGCAGGTTAGGGAGTTGATGTATGTGTGGCTGTTGTTACCATGTTTGAGTACATACTGTGTGAGTAGCAGTATTCCAGGCAGTCACATCCATTGCATCTAATTCTGTTCAGAGATGGGTGTGACAGCAGAGTGAGCCTGGACCCCAACCATATGGGGCTGAGTTCCCACCAGCACCTTCTCTCAGGCCCAGTTTCTTTGTGTGACACCTGGAATAACCATGTTCTATGGCAAATATGTCTGTCTGTAAGCACTAATGATTAGCTATTGTATTTGTTTGCCAGGACTGCTGTAGCAAATTACCACAAACTAGGTGGCTTAAGAAAAGTCAAAGTTTATCCTCTCACAGTTCTGGAGTCTAGAAGTCTGACATGAAGGCATCAGCAGCGCCACTCCCCCTCCAGAGGCTGGAGGGGCGGATCCTTCCAGCTTCTGGTGGTTGCCAGCAATCCTCACTATTGTTGGCATGTAGACTCATGGCTCCATCTCTGCCTCCATCTTTCCCTGGCATTCTCCCTGTGTGCGCATCTCCTCTTCTCTTAAGGATACTACCGCATTGGATTTAGGGCCCATTCTTCTAGTACGGACCTTGTGCGTGCATGCTCAGTCACTCAGTCATGTCCGACTCTGCAACCCCATCAACTGTAGCCTGTCAAACTCCTCTATCCATGGGATTTCCAAGGCAAGATTACTGGAGTGGGTTGCCATTTCTTCCCCCAGAGATCTTTGATCAAACCTGCATCTCTTGCATTGGCAGGTGGATTCTTTACCACTGAGCTACCTGGGAAACCCAATCAAGTATGACCTCTGTGCCCAAACTATGTGGGCAAAGACCCTGTTTCCAAATAAGGTCATAGTTACAGTTTCCAGGTGGATATGAATTTTTGTGAGGAGATACGTTCAACCCAGCATAGCTATTTAACTCCCTAACGGGGTGCCAGGTGAGGCTCAAGGAAGCTGAGTGATTTCCACGATCACACAGCTAATAAGGAGACCTAGGATTTGAGTTCACTTTTGACCTTGACCTGAGGTCAGTACTCTTTATGCCACAATAAGTAGGATGCCTGCTAGAAAATTGTTTTATCCTGTAGGCAGTCAGCAGCCACTAAAGGTTTGAAACTGAAGAGTGACTTCTGAATAAAAGTAGCAAATGTACATTGAAGGGTTTTGTGTGCCAGGCATGGTGCTTTGCACTGGATTATATCTATTTAAACCTCATGGAAGATTTTGAGGTAAATTCTCTCATTATCCCCATTTTGCAGGCAGGAAGGTGATGAGCCACAGAACCTAACTGAGCTCTTGGTGTGTGTCCCCCGAGTGCCACCTGGTTCTCAGGAAGCTGCTCCTGTTGGCTGAGTACAGACCTACAGAGACTTGTTAGTAGACCAGGCTCGAGGCGGGCTTGGAAAGAGCAGGTAAACTGAAGACACCTGTCAGGGAGATAGTAGGACTGGTGAGGAGTGGCTCTCTTGAATCTAGAGTTATCATTTAGTTGCTAAGTCATGTCCAGCTCTTTTGTGACTCCGTGGACTCTAGCCTGCCAGGCTCCCCATCCATGGGATTTCCCAGGCACAAATACTGGAGTGGGTTGCTGTTTCATCCTCCAGGGGATCTTTCCAACCCAGGGATCCAACCCACATCTCTTGCATCTCCTGCATTGCAGACAGATGCTTTACCACCAAGCCACCAGGGAAGCTTGAGTCTAGAGTTACCTTTGAAGTTTTAAGTTTAAGTGACAGAAAATAGTGATGCCAAGAATAGAAATAAGTAGGTTTAAGAAAAGAAGGATTAGAGGGAAAGAGAAGGAATGGGGCTGAAAGGATCCTTAGAAAATCCCATTTTCTTCACTTTTTATTATATTTTGTTATATTGACATTTGTGATTTTCACAAAAGCCCATCTATTGCCTGCCTACAGTGAGAAATCTTTATAAATGCTAGTAAATGTCAGCACGGGTAATCTGTAAGTTTTCATGTTTTTTGAGTTATATTTTATGTCTGTTTTAAAACACTGTATTTCTAGATTGTTTTGACTTCAGTTGTTTATTTATGATTGGTTCAGGAAGTCTAGATGTGGCCAGAGTAAAGACTCATAGCCAGTGGAAACCTGGTCCCCGCCATTGGCAGAAAGCAGGGACACCCCAGGGCCAAGAGCGTTCTTAAGTTTAAAACTGTTGATTTAGGAATCATCCCCAAAGTGTAGTGATTGTAAAGTGATGTGAAGTGCCGGTCACAGTGGCCACAGCGAACAGCACTGAGGGAAGCCTTTAACGCTGGGCTGCTCACTGCTTAGTGCCCACCATAACTTAAGTGGCCGCTGGTAACACCGGGGTTTACAATCACATTTCTAAAGTTAAAAACTAGATATTATTTGGGAAGCATACTTGAAAGAAAGAAAAAGATACTTTGAAAACATTGTTCTGACCGTAGTAGTAACCGCAGCCCTCTCAGAAGCAGTCCTGGGAATCATGGATCTGGCTTTGGACGTGTGCCTCACGTGAGTTTCTTTTCTGAAGGGCCAGTGGCACCTCACTCTACTCCTGCCCCGTAGAGAGGGGCCTGTCTGCTTGGCAGCTTCTGTTAGATTTATGTTAGTCTGTGTGCGTGTGTGCTCAGGCGTGTCTGACTCTTTGAGACCCCATGGACTGTAGTCCACCAGGCTTCTCTGTCCATGGGATTCTCCAGGCAGGCATGCTGGAGTGGATCTTCCTTCTCCAGGGATCTTCCCAATCCAGGGATTGGACCTGTATCTCCTTCATTGGCAGGCAAAATCTTTACTACTGCACCACCTCTTACCCTGGGCCTCCCTTTATCTTCCTAGAAAAAAGAAGCTAAGGTTTTACCTTTGGTTAAAGGTAGTTTCCAAAGTCCACGTTAGTCTTAGATATAGGTGTGTTTTGTTGTATGTCAAAGGTCATTTAAATCCAAAGTGCTGGCAGCTTGCAAATATCCCTAATGCTGCTTTATTTGTACAGACCAATATCCATGCATGTATATCAGGAAACAAAAGGATTAAGAATTAGGAACTATCCACTGTGCACCTCAGGCATCAAGTGTATTCTCTGAATTTTAACCACACTGGATTCTGTTTTACAGCATCAGTTGTTTTATTCGAGTTTTATTGTATGTTCATGGTAATCAAGAATATTCCTTCTATCTTATTTTATTATGATTCTGTGGGTAGAAAACCTTTAAGAAAGAAAATGATACATGTTTTTCTTATCCTCAAATTTTGGTCTTTATCTCTGTTTGCTTGGCCATAGGCACATCAACATTTTCACCATTGTATCCAGAGTCTTCTGAAATAAAAACACTATTTTTACAGTATTCTCTTGAATCTATCACCCTCATATCTTTATCACATATTTAATACTCAGTATAAGCTGAAACACAAGAACCTTTATTATATATAACATTTCCTAGCTGTGAACAGAACAACCTATGCTACCAAATGAGCCTCAAGAGATAATGACCACATGATTTCCATCTTCATTTCTGGAACAAGGTGGGCTGTATGGATGTATGTACATAGTGAGTAGAAGTAATCAAATGTTTCAAGATGTGGTGCACTCCAGTGAATGTTTTCATTCCTACTAAATGTCATCGTGCCTGTACACTTCTGGTGATTGCTGAATGGAGCTAAAGGGGCAGCTTAATTAGGAAATAATAAGACTTTTACCAGAACAAACAGCTTCTTATTGTATCCTCAGGACCAACACTTAGAGGCCTGAGTTCTTTAAGTGATTTTTTTCATCATCAAGCAATCAGGTCTTTGTTGTTATTATTATTTTATTTTTATTCGTAATTTATTATCCTGGTCCTGACCCTCTTTCTTTTTTTTTAAATGACTCAAAAATTCTCTTTGTGAATTGAAAGTGAATTTTAAATTACTTATATCTTTGAATTTTGATAGTTCTCGGCTCTAGGGACATTTTGTCCCTTTAGAAAGTTGCTCGCACTGACTTGAGTTCAGTGGTACTATTTGCACCCTCTCATGTTTATTTACATGGTCCAAATCTGGAGCCCACTTAGTCAGACTTGTTGCAGGAGTAGACAGAATTGTGAGGGCCTGGAGGCGGTTCGTGCATGTCTGCTTGGTTGCTCAGTAGTATCCTACTCTTTGCAACCCTCCAGGCTCCTCTGTCAATGGGATTTCCTAGGCAAGAATACTGGAGTGGGTTGCTATTCCCTTCTCCATGGAGGTGCTTCATGGGTTGCTTATCCTGACATGAGGCTTCTGGAGGGCTTGGTGTGGTGTGGTGCCCTGTGTTCTGGGCCTGGTTGTGTGGGGCTTTGAGATCTCAGGCAGGAGACAGCCCCAGTTGGGCAGGTACAGGGAACTGCCTGGGTTAGGAAGCAGACCCAGATTCACATGTAAGCCTCTTGTCCATCTCTGAAAACAAGAGTCATCCTTGCTTTTCTTTCCAGGTTAAAGATTAAAAAACCTAGACATGTGGGGTACAGACCACAGCTTTGCATAGAGCAGGTGCTCACATGGGACTGTTTCGCCTGGATGGATGGCCATCCTATCCTGTCCCTTTCATGTGGATGTCAGCCTTTGTTTTTGGAGCTATTTTACTAATTAAAAAAAAATCGAAAAGCAAATATTGGAGCAGAGAGGGGAAGGATGAGTCAATGAGTGGGTGGATGGAAACCAAAAGGAGGGAGGAAAGTGGAGGGGGAAAGAGTTAATGGGAGTTAGCAGGGACCCAGCAGGGCGGGTACCAGTGATGAGTGGATAAGAGCAAAATAGGCCATGTTGGCCAAATTAGCATTTTCTTTCAACATTTTACAAGTACCAGGGAATGAAGAAAAACAGGTCTAGTTCACCCAGCTTCTATACAGCTGTCCCTGTGCCCTTCAGCTGGTCTCCTGTTCTGTCCCTCACTGCCTGGGTTTTCTGTGGCAGGGCCCCAGGAAGAAAAAAATCTAGTTAATGTTTTTGGCACATTTATGATTTCAAAATTAAATGAAGTGCTTACTTTTTTCTTCTAATTCTTTTTATTTTTTAAAGGAAGAAAATGTAGCCTTTGGATCCCTGTTGCTTAGTGACGGAACCTTTTGTATAATTGGTCCGAGGAGGGACAAAGCATACAAGAATGAGATTTGGTTAAGGAAGGGAAGGCAAAGTTCAGGTGCAGAAACTAGTGGGTTGGAACCTTTGGAGCAGCCAGCAAGCCTGGGGGGTAGAGTGGGGCCTGAGAAGGTGAAGGTGGAGGAGAAGACCTTAACCAGAGAAACTGAAGGGAGGCCAGATAACTTCAACTGAGTTTAGAGCTTCCCTGGTTGAAATGTCAGAGGCACTGCAGAATGTGAACAGATTGGGTTTTTTTCTTTTTGTCCCCTTTCTGGTTTTGCTGGGTCAGAAGTTGCCAGGGCAGTGCTTTCTTTCTGCAAGTCAGAAGGAAATGATACAGCAGAGTTTAGTGTAGTGTAACTGTATTTGCTAATGTGCTTTATAGTTCAGCTCACGGAAGTGATCAAAACTGATCAAATGTAACACGGAATGATCAAATCTCTGCAAACAGGGTCGAGCAGCTGTCATTGCTTGAGGGCAACAGAGAGCCGGCTGGTTGACTGTCCGTAACTGCCGTCCTATTCTCTTCTGCCCTGGCATCACTGTTCACTCTCTAGGGCTCAGACATCCCTTTCAGAGCAAAGCAGTCTCTGGCCAAGCCTGAAATCCCACTGCATTTTCTACATGCATTACTTTTTAAATTGCAAGGGAAAAAATAAACATTATCTTTTAAAAAAGAAAACTGTGTACATTTTCCAAACACATTTCCCTAAGCGATTGCTCTCAAAATTTAAAGAAGTGGAAGACTGTTCATGATTACTGGTTATTCTTCACATGTTCTCATTGACTAGACGATACCAGAGCTTCAGTGCTTTCATTCTAGAAAAACCAAAATGGCAATGAAATGCTTCCTGAACAGTTTTACTGATGTACATAATTTCGTGGCATGCTGTGTAAATAATGTGATGCTTTGGAAAATGGTGCTGACTTCCTGGATTGTAATTAATCTGTGGGTTTGAGCCCTTTAAGGTTATAATAATAATGAACTTAGTCATGTGATTGAATTCTTTTATGTGTAATTATTTTGTGTTCCCCACAAACATGCGTAATATCATTCCTCTAAAATTGAGTGCATGTGGGTTATGAAGCAGGATGCTGCTCCTTCTGGCCTGAGCGTGCTTTAAGATTATGCTCACATTGGTAAAATACCGAGAACATGGGAGGAGAGCAGTGGGAGTGAAGTTAGAACATGAGTTCTGCTGGGTTTGGTGATGGGGAAGTGAGCAACATGCCTTTCTCTGAGCCTGGGTAATTTCAATAAGTATCAGATGAACACAGTTAGGAATTTTGCATGTACAGAGTCAGCTAAGAAGACCAAAAAAGTCTGGGAGATTTGTTAACAGCAGGTCCTAAAGCAAAGTTGAAATACTGGTTTAGTTTTCCTTTTATGACTCCAAATGTAGAAAGGGAAGGACCCTTTTCAACAGAGTGGAGCAGAGGCCCTGACTGGAATGTTAAGTGGAAAGTGGTGGGGCTGGCAGGCAGGTAGGAAGGGCGAGTTCTTTGCCAGGAATTAGCTGTGGGACTTTGGACAAGTCGCTTAGCCTCTTGCTAGAGAGATTGAAAAAATTGTACCAAAATTTCATCTAACCTTCAAAACCTATAGCTCATTGGGAAAAAAATAAAAATCTGAGACCCCACTCTGCCCTACTCACTGAGGACTCAGTTCGCCCGGCTTTCCCAGTGAGTACCTTGCCAAGGTGGAGTGGTGGGTGAGGAGGGTCTCCATCCATTGGAATAAAAGCTTAGGATGATCAGTTCCTGAGTGAATTTTCTATCCTGTGGAGATCCTTTAATAATTTGTCCAACTGTTTTAATAGTTAGATCGAGTGCTCAGCTTCAAGTTCCTTCTCAGCCTGGAAGCCTTTTTAGGGGGGTGTCTCTGTATTATGAAAAGACTCTTTGTGGCCCATGGACTGTAGCCCACCAGGGTCCTCTGTCCATGAGATTCTCCAGGCAAGAATACTGGAGTGGGTTGTCATGCCTTCCTCTAGGGGATCTTCCTGACCCAGGGATCAAACCTGCATCTCTTATGTCTACTGCATTGGCAGGCGGGTTCTTTACCACCAGCGCCACCTGGGAAGCCCATCTCTGAACTCTTTTTCTGCCTCCCCACCACAGAGATTCCCTGAGGAAGAAACACCTGAAATGTGTCCAACTCAGCCCAGTGTCCTGCATGAGAGTTAGATTGCTTTTGCCTGTTGGGGAGCACAGTCATGGGTGTGATGGAAATACATTTCCCGCTTTCATGAATACCTTTTCCTGTACTTCTAATACCCTTTAAGAATTTATTTTTAGTAGTGTCACTTGGGGAGGCTGTACCATTTTTCATGTATTGCCTTCTTGTTATTGGTTATTAGTATCTTAATGAAGAATGTTGTTCTGTAATGTCAGCCTCTTCTTATTTAATGTCAGAATTTAATAATTGCCTCCATTTTCTTTTCTTGATAAAATCTTATTTTGTCCATATATTACCCTATATAATGTTTATCTTTTAGCCCGAGAAATAATTTCGTAGTTATATACTTGTGTTCCTACTCTGAAATGTGTTTCCCTCTGATCCCTCCTATTTTAATTTTCTTTCTTTAAAACAGTTGCCCTACCCGTGAGTATTATGGGTTTTTTTGTTTAATCCAGAAGCAACCACTTTTCACCTTAGGCTTTATTTTATCATTTCTGCCCCTTATTCTTTGATTTTTCCTTACTGTTACGAAAGCAGGGTGACAGTGTGATGTTTGTGACAGAAGAGGCCTGGTAGGGGTTAGATTCTTCCTAAATTAGCCACTATCAAAGTACAGCTTTTGGGGGAGGGGAGTTTGGGGGACAGTGGGTACATGTATATGTATGGCTGAACTCCTTCCCTGTTCACCTGAAACTATCACAACATTGTTAATTGGCTCTACCCCAGTACAAAATAAAGTTAAAAATTACAGGTTTTGAAAACCTTTGCCGGTTTTTGTATTGACTGCATGATAAAAGTATGCGTTCCTGTTGGTCTTTAGATTGTGGGCCATGCTTCTAGCTTTTATTTACACTCCTCTTGGGTTTGGTACAGCTGAGAGAATACTTAAAATATGCTGTAATGTTTGTTACAACTCTTCAGCTGGTTACATTGTACCTCTGCAATTGACTCTTAGGCTACATGTTAATATTTTAAGCTATCCCAGAAGTAGCAAGTCTGTAGGGATCTAACCCTCTCCCCAATAGTTTTCTTCAACTCTTCACTCTTTAGAAGCTAAACCTGATTGAAAATGTGGCTATCTCTGCCTTGTGATGCTTAATATTTTAGATATGGAAATATGGGGAGTGTAGATGTGTGTACAGATAATTCCCAGTTTGAGAATTGGCAGATAAACTGCAAGAATATACCATCTGTGACAAAACGCAAGTCCTAGTTCTAATAGTAAAACTATTTTACTTATATCTGATGGATGTTTGTAATATCATTTCTATTCGAAAGTATGTTCCCACTTTGACCTTGAGAGCAGCCAGGGTTTAGAAGTGCAGTGGGTAGAAGTGGCGTATAGGGGAGCTCCAGGGAAACTCCAGCAAGTAGTTCTGTTCATCAGTTCCTTAGTGTTTTTTTTTTTTTTCTGTATACCCTCAGACAGGAAACTCATTAACTTCCATAATTAGCTTATTGAGTGATTTGACTTTATCTTTCTCATAAGAAACACATTAAACCCTTAGTATTTGTTAAAATGTATGGGGAAAACTAATCAGAGGCTTGTGAGGTGAATATTGAAATGCAGAATGGTTTTCTTCTTGAAGGAAATAATTTTTCAACTGTCAACAATATTTTACAAAAGATAACTTACTTTTGCGGGGGCTTGGGGTTGAAGGTCTTTGGGTTGTCATCCTGAAATGGAACAGCCAGATGCTTAGAGAACTGGGTTGCTGTCAGCTCGGGAACTCTTTCGGTTTTTCAAAAAGTATATTGCTGTTGGACTGTTTTTTGTTAATCATCTTTCTTCAGAAGGTGGGTCTGAAGGGGAACCAATTTAACTACATTTTACTTCCCTGGTGGCTCAGACGGTAAAGTGTCTGGCTACAATGCAGGAGACCCAGGTTCGATCCCTGGGTCAGGAAGATCCTCTGGAGAAGGCAATGGTAACCCACTCCAGTACTCTTTCCTGGAAAATCCCATGGACAAAGGAGCCTGGTAGGCTACAGTCCATGGGGTCACAAAGAGTTGGACACGACTGAGCGACTTCACTTCACTTCACTTTAGTTAAAAGGGGTTGTGGTTTTAAAATTTGCTGCAAATTCATGGGTCCAATTTTGTGAAGACATAATCTTCCTTGATTACACCTAGTACTCCCTCTTCTACCAGTTTGTACATTTATAGAATGCTGTTCAATACCTTCATTTTCTATCTTGTATAGGTCTTTAATGGTTTCAGACATGTAAATCTTGTCACCTCAAAAAATAGTTTGAGTCTCTAAAATAGGAACCATGTATCTTTTCTGATAAACATATTTCACCTGATTTCCTTGCTCCTTGCATTATGCTAATAGATTTGAATTGTAAAGTGCCTTAAAACAAAATTCCAAGTGAAATTGCCCTTTGGGTACTTACTCTTTTCAGTGGTTTATTCTGTTCTTTCTATTTTGCAAAATAATTTTTGGCTGGGCTATCCAACTGCACTAGAGCAAACAAAGGCAAAGCCCATCAGGGGTTGTATGTTACTATTTTTGGTGATAGTTCTTGACTTATATAATTTTCCAATAGAATCTAAGTTGGTGAGAAGGGAGGAGGTGGGGGGAAGACAGAACCCCCCACCCCCCATGTAAGTTTGAGTTTAAATTTTCAAAATAATGAAATATGTGCTGCCTTTTCGATGTGGCACCCTAATTGTATGCTACAAAGATAAGAAAATCAGACATCTTATAAATATTAAAAGGCTTTGTAGGCACAGTTAATGAATTGAATGAGATTACTAAGATTCCAGAGGGAAATTTTCAACACCTATATGGTTTATTTTACATACTCACAGGTCTCCTGATGTGCATGTCAGAATAAAAGCCAGGGACCAGTGAGGAAAGTGAAAAGAGAAGGAGAGGGCAGGGGCCCCTGCCCGTATCCCCAGCACCCTGCTCACCAGCCCACTGTGCCTTTTTGCCTCTTCAGTCTCCAGTTTCTCTCCTGAATATTTGTGGTGTTTGCTTTGAAGTCAGTTCTGCATTCAGATCCCATCTCTCCCACCTCTTACTGGGTTACTGCTGACTTTGGGGCTCAAAGAAGGCTTTCTCAGTTTCCTTGTTGTAAAACAGCAGTAATGTCTGTAGCAGAGTTGCAGCAGGGTTAGACTTGGTGCACAGAAAGCGCCTCACATGTGTGAGGACTGTTTTAGGCAGCTCCCATTTACTGTTATCTATGCTTATTCCTGTCCCCCACCCCGGCACCCCTTGTCCTCAGCACTGCCTGGCGCAGAGCAGGTCCTCCAAGTGTTTTCCCTGTGGCTCGATTACATTATCTTGGAAGAAGCCATATGCAGTTCCCATGCAGAATTCCGTGCTTTGTGGCGCTGTTTCACTTCATGTCATGGCTGTGTGCTTGTCCTCAGTGTTCTTTCTCGAGGTGTCTTCCTTGAGAGTTCCAGAGGGTGGGACTTGAACACTTGGTGTGAACCCCCCCTACGTGCATCCCCCTTGCCAGCTCTGTGCTGTCCGTGTGTGTGTTAAGTTGCTGCAGTCATGTCCAAACCCCATGGACTGTAACCCACCAGGCTCCCCTGTCCATGGGGATTCTCCAGACAAGAGTACTGGAGTGGGTTGCCATGCCCTCCTCCAGGGATCTAACTCATGCCTCCTGCAGCTTCTGTATTGCAGGTGGATTCTTTACTGCTGAGCCACTGGGGAAGCCAGGCCCTCCACAAATGTTGGTAAATGAGCTGAGGTTATTGCCCCAGAAGCCCAACTGTTAGGGCTCTGTGTTATTTACAAAATAAATTCATAGCTGGGAGAAAAGTGAGTCTTCAATTCACAGCTCCTTTTTAGTATGTACACTCAGAAAGCTTCAAGGTGACAAATGCCAAAAGGTCTTTAGGCCTTGGAGAGATTTAACACTTGTACTGTGTCCAGGAGTTTGGAAAATGTATTCTGATGTGATTCAGGTTGTGAAAGCTTCAGGCTTGTTCATTTGTAAGTTGGTTTTTATGGATGCATGTCTGTGTCATAGAATGTCGTTTCTGAGAAGGTGGTGATCTCATCTGGAGGCTGATGAGCTGCAGGTTCATTGACATTGGCACCGCTCAGGGCCAGGTTTCTGAGCTCCTCTGTGCTGGAGTCCAGTGACTAGAACAAGTGACACTCACAGCATATTCCCGGTACCCAGCTGCTTCACGGCTGCCCAGGGATCTGTGCAGGGCAGGGTGCCAATGCCTGTCCTCCGTGCTCAATAGCGGGCACCTCGGCCCTGAATCATAAGAACAGTCAGATCGCCTGAGACTCTGCTTTCTTGATGCCTAGTTTGGGCTTTCCAGGTGGCTCAGTGGTAAAGAATCCACCTGCCAAGCAGGATACACAGGTTCCTTCCCTGGATCAGAATGATCTCCTGAGGAAGGACATGGCAACCTGCTCCCATATTCTTGCCCTGGAAATCTCATGGACAGAGGAGCCTGGCCAGCTCCAGTCCATGGGGTTGCGAGAAAAGAGTCGGACATGACTTAGCAACTAAACAACAACAAGCTCTCTCTCAACCATTTTCAACATAAATTTCATAGTTTCATATTCTCAGTCATCTTTTAGGAAAATTTTTCTTTCCTTTTTAGTTTTCTGTCTCATGCTTTCCTAGTTTATTCAACTTCAATTTTTATATATAAACGATGACACTTGTACACATATAATGAATATAAGTCCTCTATAAGAAATTATTCTTTTCTCTAAGGAGGAGGAGCGTTCTCTCTTTGGTATAGACCACAGGCAGGCAGGTTGCATTGCTTCTTGAGTCTTGTCTGCTGTGGGGGAAATGTTAACAGGGCCGTGTTTTCGAGGTGATGGCTACTTAGGGGATTGAGTAAGGGTCTTCCTGTAGCCCTGTTAACATGGACAACCTCTCCACTGTGTGGTCACGGGGGAAGCAGGGTATTCTCTCTGCTCTAGGGCTCTCCCACTTTTCAGGTAAAGGTCTTCTTTAGAATAAATAAATGAAAATATACAAACATACATACATGTATATCTGTAACATTTGTTGTTAATGAGTTTTAATTTCTCAGGTCTTTGAGTTGGGCAGAAAACACAAAACAAAACAGTGTTTCAGGATTTTATTTAATAGTAGGTTTACTCTATTTTGTAGATTTGAAGAAATTTAAATATAGGGCTTTCCCCCTGTATATTTCCGATTGGCTAGAACAACATTTCCGCAACAAAGTTGCTCAGCTTCCCCACTGCCTTCTAAACAGGCTACCTTCCCCTCTACTTGGCATCATCACGTCCTCAGACCAGCAAGCCAGGTGTCGTAAGTGTCTCTCTCGTCCTTCATCGTGGTTTAGTAGGACCGATGCGTGTGGAGCCAGGAATCTGGATTCTTGGGCTGGCTGTGCTCAGGTGATTTGAACTTCATCATCACTCATTTTTAAGAACACATGAATAGTCTTTATTTTTCCTACCTCCTATGCATCCTCAGGCTTTTGTGCTGTTTTTTATGGTTGCTTCTAGGGGAAGATCTTCCCTCCTGTGGCACTTGCCACAGGAACCATCCTCTCCCTCCACCCCTGGGCCCACATCCTGTGGTGCTGTTTCTTGGCTGGAGGCTGTGACACCTCTGGCTTCATTCCTAGGTCACCATTAGGACAGACTCAACACTCACTGATCTTTACAGCCTGTAAAGAGAAGGAGGCATATATTTACTGGACAGGCCTATTGTGCTACAGGTATGGATCTCCTGATAGGATGTGGAGTCAGAATCAGGCATGTGTGCAGTATGCTCCACTTTAGAGATTTAGAGATGACCTTCTTAATATATGTGTATATAGCGGTGTTGATGGCTCAGATGGTAAAAAAAAATCTTTTGGGGGGGAGTGTACATGTGTTCCCCATCCTGAACCAACTGCATTGTGGGAGACCCAGTTTTGATCCCTGGGTTGGAAAGATCCCCTGGAGAAGTGAGTGGCTACCTACTCCAGTATTCATGCCTGGAGAATTCCATGGACAGAGGTGCCTAACGGGCTGATCCATGGGGTTGCCAAGAGTCGGATGTGACTGAGCGACTAATACATACACACACAGAGTGGTATTACGCTTTGTCCCTTCAGTTTAGTCACTTAGTCATGTCCGACTCTTTGCGACCCCACGAACCGCAGCACGCCAGGCCTCCCTGTCCATCACCAACTCCCGGTCTCCACACAAACCCATGTTCATTGAGTCAGTGATACCATCCAGCCATCTAATCCTCTGTCATCCCCTTCTCCTCCTGCCCCCAATCCTTCCCAGCATCAGGGTCTTTTCCAATAAATCAACTCTTCCCATGAGGTGACCAAAGTATTGGAGTTTCAGTTTCAACATCAGACCTTCCAATGAACACCCAGGACTAATCTCCTTTAGGATGGACTTGTTGGATCTCCTTGCAGTCCAAGGGACTCTCAAGAGTCTTCTCCAACACCACAGTTCAAAAGCATCAATTCTTTGGCACTCAGCCTTTTTCACTGTCCAACTCTCACATCCATACATGACTACTGGAAAAACCATAGCCTTGACTAGGTGAACCTTTGTTGGCAAAGTAATGTCTCTGGTTTTCAATATGCTATCCAAGTTGGCCATAACTTTCCTTCCAAGGAGTAGGCGTCTTTTGATTTCATGGCTGAAATCACCATCTGCAGTGATTTTGGAGCCCAAAAAAATAAAGTCTGACACTGTTTCCACATCTATTTCCCATGAAGTGATGGGACCAGAATGTTGAGCCTTAAGCCAACTTTTTCACTCTCCTCTTTTACTTTCATCAAGAGGCTCTTGAGTTCCTCTTCACTTTCTGCCATAAGGGTGGTATCATCTGCATATCTGAGGTTATTGATATTTCTCCCAGCAGTCTTGATTCCAGCTTGTGCTTCTTCCAGCCCAGAGTTTCTCATGATGTACTCTGCATATAAGTTAAATAAGCAGGGTGACAATATACAGCCTTGACGTACTCCTTTTCCTATTTGGAACCACTCTGTTGTTCCATGTCCAGTTCTAACTGTTGCTTCCTGACCTGCATAAAGATTTCTCAAGAGACAAATCAGATGGTCTGGTATTCCCATCTCTTGAAGAATTTTCCACAGTTTATTGTGATCCACAGAGTCAAAGGCTTTGGCATAGTCAATAAAGCAGAAGTAGATATTTTTCTGGAACTCTCTTGCTTTTTTGATAGTCCAGCAGATCTGGTTCCTCTGCCTTTTCTAAAACCAGCTTGAATATCTGGAAGTTCACGGTTCATGTATTGCTGAAGCCTGGTGTGGAGAACTTTGAGCATTACTTTACTAGCATGTGAAATGAGTGCAATTGTGTGGTAGTTTGAGCATTCTTTGGTATTGCCTTTCTTTGGGATAGGAATGTAAACTGACCTTTTCCAGTCCTGTGGCCATTGCTGAGTTTGTCCCTTAAGAATGTTAAAATTGCAGAGTTTCTTGGCTTGTCTATTTAGGAAAAATTCCTTGCAGTTTTTTGTCTGTAGTGTATAGTATCTCTGCTGTTGGAAGAGATGAAACATACTATTTGGTCAATGGCAAAGGCTAGATTTGATAAGTGAATTTGTAGCAGTGGAGGTATTTTCAGAAGCTTTACCAGATTTCTTCTTTTTTGATAAATAATTATAGTCACCCCTTTAAATGCCAAAGGACTTCAAAATAGTGCAGGCAAGTATTTATAATAGCCAACATTCTGTTTACTATGTAGCTGTAACACTGGGATACATATGTATTTTTTAATTAATTTTTTTTTTAAACTACAGGAGCTCTTACCAAAGTAAAGGAGAGTAGGCGACACGTGGAAGAAGGGAAGATGGAAGTCCAAAAGGCTGATGGCATTCAGGATCGCTGTAACACTATTTCTTTTGCTACTTTGGCTGAAATTCACCACTTCCATCAAATCCGAGTAAGAGACTTTAAATCACAAATGCAGCATTTCTTACAACAACAAATAATATTTTTCCAGAAAGTGACGCAGAAGTTGGAAGAGGCTCTTCACAAATATGATAGTGTTTAATGACTGGACTTTGGATTGTGGACTTTTTTTTCAGTTCAAGGATAATTTCTACAGCAGAATACAAACTGCTATCAAAGAACTATTGCCAACTATCAGCAGTGGTACAAGGATGGTTTTGTGTTCAACTGAAACTGGGCTGAATATATAATTATGTAGGAAAGAAGCAGTTAATATGGTTATATAATAGAAACAGTACCACACATTGTAACTAAATTATACTATGTATGCCTACACTACCATTGTAACTTTTGGAATAATGAGTATACTATTTGCCTTATTGCTTTTTGAAGTATGGGTATTTTAGTGCATACTTTGTAGACCTCAAAACCCATGAAGGGTCTCAAAGAAGCTGGCTGGTTAAAAGCCTGCTGTGGATGCCTTTTTACTCTCATAGATTGGGATTACCTAAATTCAGCCTATTCTCTGTTTACAAACTCCAACTAGAGCAGCTATGCGACTTTGTGCCTTTAGACTCTTGGTTTTTCATTTCTCCACCCCCTACCCCCTTTTTAAAGTAACCGCAACTTTTCCGATGGAAAGAGTGAAAGGCCAGTGCACATCATGACAAACTGCTGGGAACCTCCTGTTGGCGCTGGGGACAGGGTGGGAGGATCAGCTGGCATCAGTTTGCCCAGCGAGTTTTGTCTCCCGATAGATGCTGGCGAGCACAGCGGGGGGAGACTCACGTTCACCTGCAGATAGGGTGTCTGCTAGTGAAGAAAATGGTGCCACTCTGTTCCCTTAGATGCTGCAGTAGCCTAGTCTCTTCACTCAAGTGTCCTGGAAACTTGACGTGGAGATTTAATCAAACATGTCTTACAACCCGGAGAAGGATCTAATCTGTTGGGGACACGAGCACAGAATCAGTGACAATGCACACTCGGTTTTAATTCTTATGAGAGTGTTCTTTTCTTTTCTTTCTTTTTTAGCTTGAAGATTTTCTTTTAATATTCTGTGTGTGTGTGTTTTAATGGATCTACACTGTTAACTGATTGAGACTCCACTGTGATTCACTTGTTTACTTAATCAAAAACTTTTCAGGGATGTCTATAAAATTCAGTGTTATACGTGATGAAGAGTAATGTTGGTTGATCTAATGAGGGACCAGAAATAATTTCTACTATTCCAAATGCTGATGGAAAAAAGTAATCTTTTTTTTTTAAGTATTGATAAGCCCCCAGGACATTTAACCTTAAAAAGTACTTTAAGTATATTCTTTTATTACTATAAGGGAAATACAAATGGCTGATAAATACCAAAAATACTCAAAAGCAGCTTAATCTAAAAAGCACAAAGAGATTTTGGGTTGAAATACCAGAATCTCAATGTTTTTATAGTTGCTGAGCTCAATAATGTGATTCTTGAGTTTACAGATTTAAAAACTGTCACTGAAAGGTTAAAGTGTCTACTGTTTTTATTGAAGTCAGACTTATGCTGCCTCAGAAATCCCTGGGTATTCAAGTGGTAACATAGAAGTAAAGAGGTCAGTTTGAAATGTTGGTGAGTCACACTGATTAAAAGAAAAGGGTCAATTTGCAGATAGTCATACAAAGTGAAGGTTATTGAAATGATTTCTCAATAGCACATTTACTCTAAAAAGTAATCTCACATGGGTTGAATTTTTAAGATCAGATTTGATCAAAATTTTATACCTTAGGTAACTTAGAGCCAGATTTAACATCATGTGGCTTTGTCTCTACTACCGACATATGGAACTGTAACCAAATAGATTGTTCTCTAAAAAAAATAACTTTCTCCTGTTGATTGCAAGATACAGTTCTATAAATAAAACCCATATATATATATATGTGTTAATTTTATTGCAGAAGTTTAGAGATGATAATGATAGCATTTAATTTAAGTTTGAGTCTGTATTGGACAAATAAGCACTATGCTTTTAAAATGATTGGAAAATCATTTTTATTTGCCTCCTTTTTTTTGACATGGTTTGATTTTTTGTTTGTTTAAGTAAAAATCACTAAACTTGTGCAGTGGTAGCATGGAAATTATCTGAGGTGTCTTGTATGATTGTGCTTTGGCCAGGGTGGACATAGTTCAAATTGTAAGAGCTAAAGATTAAAGAGCAAGAAGGTATAGGTTCATGCTGCCTATTTAGAAGAGAACTTGCATTCTTCAGAACTACATAACATGATAATGCCACTGATTCATAAGGGGTTTAAATTAATTCTGTGGGGTAGGACACCAGAATCATTAGTGTTCATTTTCATCTAAGATCTTTGTCTCTCTAACGTTCTTGGTCCTATTGAAACATTTCAGTATACAAAAATACTGCGATGTTAATACCCAAGAGAAAAGCCATCATAATGTGTATGCTGGTCATTATGATCAGTGTGGTACAATTTTTTAAAAATAAACTATCATGCCCTTCATGCCATTATTTGTCTTTTTTTCTGTAATTCATAATTTATGATTCAAATATGTATTTAGAACAGGGCGTGCACTTGAGCCTGGCTTTGCTGTTTTAATTAGAAACAGTTGTAGTTGTTTATTTGCTGTAACTATAATGCAGCAAGACTGGTTCTGCAGCTGTACACTGGAACTCTGTTACTCTTCTAGACTCTTATCTGAAGGCTTATTTCAAACCTGGAATAAGGGAACACATCGGAAAGTGAAATGGAAAGCCAGTGCTCATTGGCTTGAATGGAGTTGTAACTGGGATTTTCTTGGGCTTCACTAGTACTGTTATCTTACATTTATTCATAACAATACAGCAGTTTCTTAAATGCGTTTTTAATTGTCTTGAATTTTGCTGCTGTTCTCATCATTAAGGACTTGAAAAATGTTTTGGTCTCTCAAGTGAAGCATGTAAAGTTTATATATAAACCTTTAAATGTCATTCTTTCCTAAGTTCATTTTTTTCAATTAATTTACTAAGCCAGTCTTTCCATTTATGCTTTTATTTCCTTTGAATTGAATACCATGGTTGATACTTTTAAATCCATAGGCATTATCCAATATTCTCCTTTCCAACCTTATCTTTGGCTGACAGAATAAATAAAACAGGGTATTATTTATTTGTAGACTAAAAATATTGAATATTATTTTATTTCCTTCAAAATATTATGAATAGTGCAGATCAGCCATGTTTATCTTTTAAAAAATAAAAAAAGGTTGCTTAATTTCTCAGCTTCAATGGAATATTATAATTATTTTTTTCTCCAGTAATCAAGGCGGCATTTATTTAACGTGAAAGACTTAAACAGAAAAATAGAAGACTGAATTCACTGTCTTAAGCTTTCATCTGCTGTTGCCATATAAATTGTTCATGAAATCCTGTACTGTTTGATTATAATTCAAATCCATAAGCCATTTGGAAGTCCCATTGAATATTTGCTTGTGTTAGTAACTTCAGTAACTATTTAACTTAACACAATAAATTGGGAGTGAGGTGTTTTGAAATAGTAGCTACTGTGTGTCTAGCACTTGACACATAGTAGGTGCTGAAGTAAAGTAGTTCACATGCGTTCTTTGTTGGGAACTGTCACTATTGGTTGCCAGAGGCAAGCCATCTCCAAGCAGCCTAATCCGGAATGTGAAGGTTGCGATGGGTACAGGGACCTGGCAAATCCCACACAGGGCCAAACTCCCATCTAGAACTAAGCTTGCCATCCATGTGGGGCTTTATAATCTGTCAGGTTCTTATCTTTATGGGTCTATTTTATTTATTTATTTTTCTGTGGCTTGACTTTCTCAGCCTCTTCTGATACATCTAAAATGGCCAAGCTGTCTTGCAGTTCATAGATTTCCTTAGGCCAGTGGTAGAAATCTGACCCAAGCTGGAGACATCATCTGTAGCCCAAGATTGGGGGGTGGGACATGAGAAGGAGAGGGTCTCTTAAAGGGTGTTTGAAAGAAGAAAGGAAGCCACAGGAACTAATGTGAAATTCAGCATTTAATTCCTCTTGGTCAGGGTCAGAATTAGCCATGACAAGTTCCCCTTGGTCACAAGTAGAAGCAACAGACGATTTTTCCACGTGATAAGTTCTGGTGAGTCTGAGGAGTGGTGGAGTAAACTTCTAGGCAGAGTACAGAAGGGTGCTATGCTAGGGGTCTGGGGGGCAGGCCCCTGGAAAAACCCAGCTTGGGGATTTGCCTCTGTCCTAGGCCTCTGACTTTGTGGGCAGTTAATCTAGGATTGAGTCATAGCTAAAGCTTTTCTAGGGATCACGAGTTCCTCCTACTTGGTCTTGGTTTCCCAGTCCCATTATTCCTGTGGCAGAGATGGAGCTTCCAAAAGTGGCTTGTTTTACTAAGTCATGTTTAGTCACTCAGCTTCCAATTCTTTGTGCCTCTTTGGACTGTAGCCTGCCAGGCTCCGCTGTCCATGGGATTCTCCAGGCAAGAATACTGGAGTGGGTTGCAATTTCCTTCTCCAGGGAATCTTCCCCCAGGGATCAAATCTGAGTCTCTTGCATTGCAGGAGGATTCTTTACCCACTGAGCCATTGAGGAAGTTCCATTTCCTTGGATGAACGTGTACCAGAAGCCAGCGTTAGCTGTGAAGCTACCTTAAAAGGGGCTTAGAAAGACACAAGATGTGTGACGTCCCTTTGCTGTGCATCCCGTCAGCATATGTGGAAATGATTTCTAAGTTTGAAGTGGCCAGATGCATCAGATCTTATTTTTCTAGTGATTTGAATTTTCAGTTACTCCAAGAAATGGCTCTCAGGGCTTAATAACTGCTGATTTGCTGGACTTCTCTGCCAGCATAGTGGGGAAGCTGACCCAGCATATCTGTGAGAAAGAGAATGCACTGGAGCCAGGGGTCATATCCTAGCTCTTATTCTCTGAATGACCTCAGGCAACTCACCAACCCATCTCTGAGCCTCCATTTCCTCCATTGTAAGATAGGCCTATTTAGATTTTATTGAATTATTGAGGGAATTAGATTAACCAGTATGTACAGTCCTTCACCATTCAGCAGTATTCCCTCTCTATAAACAACCATGGGAAGTGATAAAAATTCCAGAAGTAGGTACTTAGTAAATGATAGCAATATTCCCAAATGCTGTGTGACCTTGAGGTAGTCACTTAACTTCTCTGAGCCAGTTTTCTATCTATGAATAGGATAGACTGCTTCACAGAAATGGCAAGAATTGAATGACATAAAGAGTCCTGAGCCCAGTATATGGCAAGAGTAAGAATGACAGGTTGTGATTATGTGACGAGGGATGAGATGTTATAGGGATCTCGTATAAGCTATAAGGAACCCACACTCTGGTCCCCATCAGCCAGGAGTTCCCACTGTCACCCTGTAGCTGTCTTGGCCAACTCTCTACCATCCAGCTCTGGCTCAGGTCTAAACCCCTCTCCAGGTTCCCAGAATCCTATCACAGCATCCTTGCATATTCTGCCTAGGAGCCTAATTCATTGCTTCTCAGACTCTAAATTTTTCCTGCTGGGGTGAGCAGGGGCTCAGCTCTCTAGAGATCAACCCTTTTCCATAATGATCCGCACTTGATTTTAAAGAGCTTAAATACCAGTATGTTTACAAAGTTGTCCTGTAGCTCTTACCAAGATATCTGAAGAAGACAGCTCAGAATTCTGCTTTTGTTCACCAAATTAATAATGGTTTTATTGATGTCTGCTGTGTTCACACCCTAAAATTATGTACTTGAGGCCTAGGATGAACGAAGAGGGGCAACATGCCCTGTGTTCAGTGTCTCAGCCCTGACCTCATGAAATGTACATTTAGACACATTTCTAAATGACTATCATTGCATTCATTTGTGAAGTTGAATTTAACACCTTCAAATGACTTTTGGAATAACCATGCCCTGTATCAAAGAAGACATCCATGTAGACCAAGTTTGGTTGGACTACACGGTAGTTCTGCTTTTGTTCAACCTCACGGTTTTAGGAAATGCAACGTTTTCATTTTTAATTCAAAATGGTTCGCTTGGGGAGAAAAAGATGTTTTTTAAAAGTTGGAATATGGTTTAGTATCTAGCAAATGGAGTATGGTTTAGTATCTAGCAAATTAGTTTCAGCTTAAATCCTGCAGTGTTTCAGTTTATCTGTTGATATTCAGAGTCTGTAGATTTGATCACTTATGTCCTGGCCTCTGTTTGTGAACTCATTTTGGGTCACTTGGAGTATCAAGGTGCTAGCTGCATATTCAGTACAAGGCTGCAGCCATGTGAGACCAACCAAGTCAATGTCCTTTATCTGAACCCAAATACCTATGGGAAAAGCAAAGCCTTCCCTGGGGGGAGAAGGGGGAGCCCTCTTAACAAGTGGTGCCTTTTAATAGCTTCTATTCTAGAATACATGGAAAGAAAATTTGACGTTTTAGGTACCCATGCTGGAGGGTGATCCCATGATAAATTGCACAGTTATCTGAAGGATTAAGACAATAGGTATCAAACATCTAAAAAAGAATGAAATATCTTCATATAGAATTTTCCCAAGAAAAGTTACATGACAAAAAGAATGGGTTACCGTTTTGAGTAAAAGAGGAAATTACATTTGGTTATACACACCTGGATTATTTCTGGAAGTAGAGACAAGCAATTGGTGACAAGAGTAACATTGTTTGCTTTGGGGTCAGGGAACCTGGATGACAGGGGTGGGAGGGAGATTTTATATCTTTGAAAGTGTGAATGTATTTTCTGTTTTAAAAATAAGGATCACTTTTAAAGTTGACAGAGGTCCTAATCAAAAAAAAAAAAAAAGATATACAAACGAGATTAGAGCCATAGCTTTGTGCCAGCACCTCTGAGACCTGGAAGCAGATTGTCCAAATGTAGAAGGAACGATCTTCTGTGGACAATGGACTCACAATAGTGAGCAAATTAACCTTCATTGTGTTATTCCCTGTTGAAATCCAACAGCATTGCTAAGTGTTCTGTTGCCAGCATGGGTGAAGTAAACTGTAAAGAGTGTAAGTGAAGTGAAAGTCGCTCAGTCATGTCCAACTCTTTGCAATCCCATGGACTATACAGTCCATGGAATTCTCCAGACCAGAATACTGGAGTGGGTAGCCTATCCTTTCGCCAAGGGATCTTCCCGACCCAGGAACCGAACCCTGGTCTCCTGTATTATAGATGGATTCTTTACCAACCAAGCTATTAGGTAAGCCAGACTCTGAAGAGAGGTAGGACCAAACCATAGTCTTGTTCTCTGTAGTCCAGTTTACTCTCTTGCCTTCCTCCCTACCCAGTGGAACCTTCCACAGTGCTCTCTTGTGTCTGGTCCCTTCCCTGAACCCATCACTTTTGTGATGGATCCTGGGCTGAGAGGGATTTCTTTTTCCTACTGCTTACATCTAGAGTTTGTGTTTATGCTCTAGGTGTGGTACTATTACTTTCCATTAAGTACATTATCTACAGAACTGACTTCAACAAAACCATTTTGCAAACAAGGATACAGGCTTCTAGACGTTCTGTGATGGTTACAATAGCCAGAGAGAGGCAGAGTTTGGATCTGAACCCAAGTCACCTGACTCCAAGGCTGCTTCCAGTGGCTCGGAAATAAAAAACCCACATGCAGTGTAGGAGCCGCAAGAGACATGGGTTCAATTCCTGGGTCGGGAAGAGTCCCTGGAGGAGGGCATGGCAACCCACTCCAGTATTCTTACCTGGAGAATTCCCATGCACAGAGCCTGGTGGGTTACGGTCCACGAGGTTGCAAAGAGTCAGCCATGACTGAGGTGACTTAGCATGTACGCACGTACCTGACTCCAGGATCACCTAACCCCACAGCTCGATCCTCCTATTTAAGAAGAGAGGTGCAAGTGCTTGCTCAGGGGTAGGAGGCGTGATATTCCCCTTGAGGACCTGCCCTGTCCTCCTCCTGGGGGCCCAGCTGGCAGCATGCAGAGCCCAGGCAGTAAGTGCAGGATGGGGGACTGTGCTTAGAGAACAAAGGATGTCTGGGACTCTAAATTGCGTTTTAGGAAAAAAGGAAAGGCCAAAAAATCTTAGCCCTCTGCATTCGCACCACCCGCACAAGTGGTTAGCCTTCTTGTGAGGGCTGTTTTCCACAAAGACAGACCTGTGTTCTGGTTCCCAGAGGAAGGAGCCTGTGGCCGCAGGAGGAGGGGGCTGGGGAATGGCGGTGCAGTCAGCCCAGCGCAGTGATGAGACCTCGTGTTGTCTGTCAAGTCCACAAACGCCAGGTTGCTGCCATGTATTTTCCCTTAACACAGCTGACGGAGTTTACCTAAACACAAAGGCACAAGCTGAGCTCCAGAATCAAGAGGAAAGCTGGCCTCCTGGCCTCTGAGTGTTGCGGCAGGGGGTCCCATGGGTCAAGACCAGGAACTCAATCACAATGGAAGCTGTTTGGAGTCTGAAGCCCTAAATAAGATGAGGAAGTCTCCACTGCCCTGCTGTTTTTGTCACTCCTTCAGTAGGAAAACTTTGGATCTAGACTACATATCCTCTCCTGCTTTACTCTGGGAAACCAAACTCTAATTAAAAGGTTGCTGTGAAAATGTAGTCACCCCAACGTCATCACTTACTTTGGAAAGCTTGATGAATCCAGCATAGTAGAGATATCCTAGCTGTTCACTCATTTGTTTAATAAATATTTACTCAGTGCTTATTTTCTAGGTATTGTGCTAGGCTCTAGGAATATAGCAGTTCACAAAACCAACCAAAATCTCTGCCCTCACTTATTTGCATTCTAGTGGGGAAGACATAATAATCAAATGTATTAGTGAAATACAGTATATTTAAATGATGATAAGTGGCATGGAGAAAAATAAACTGGGGTGGGTGTGGGGATACGTAGAAAGAGGTGGGAGAATTTGTTATTTTAAATAAAGAGGTCAGGACCGGCCTCCCAACCTGAAGTCAAGACCTGAAGGACTTGAGAGTGAGCCCAGTGGACACCGAGGGGAAGAACATTCCAGAAATTCAACAGCAAATGCAAAGGCCTCAGCATGTTTGAGGATTTGACAGTCAAAATGATGCCTCATCACCAAGGGAGGCAGTGTGGGGTGGAGTGGGAAGTGGGGGGAGGGGTAGAGGCAACACAGGGTTGAGTAGATGAGGCCCAGAGGGGTGGATTCAGGTTGTAGATGGCCATATATAGGCTGTTGTAAGGACTTTGGCTTTTTCTCTGAGATGGGAGCCAATGAAAGGCTTGAGGGAAAACAGCATGACCTGCCTCATATTTTGACAGGGTGACTTTAGCTGCTTGCTGGGAGCAGCAAAAGCAGAAGCAGGGAGACAAGTTGGGAGGCCTTGTGAGAGTCCAGACACAATGCAGGCCACACTGAAATGGAGGCAGTGGGAGATGAGGACAGTTGGGTGGAGACCCCTGACCAGGGTGCTGCGTCCCCACTTACGAAGCACAGGTACAGTGCCTTCCTGGTTTTCTGTGCCTCCATGGCTGACGACCACGCCTTCCGATTAGATAACTTCTTATTCTGTAATTTCACAGTCCGTCTTGCTCTGATTCAAGAGCCATTCATTCTCCTTAGCATGACTCTTCCCATTAAGTACTGATTTTGGAACTCGGAGAATACCCTATGGAAGTCTCCAGGGGCCCCTTCCTCACTGTCCCCAGGTATAAGAGCCTGACCACAGCTCTGACACAGCATATTAACTGGCATGGTTCTGGGTGCACGCGTCTGTATTTCAGCAGTAGATCGACTATCCTGGCCACAGCCTGAGAATCTTGTCTCTCTTCTTGGCACGGTGATGTCTGCCTGGTTGCCATGGAGGCTACCTCTGACCAGTGCTGGGACCTCCAGCAGAGGGGTTGAGGGCCCAGTGCTTGCCTCTCCATCCACCCTGGGGACCTCCCAGTTGCTTCGTTAGGATGTTGCCACATGATATTTGCAAACTGAATTGACAACTTTAACAGACTGTTCACAGTCCTTCTCACTGTGCATCTGCAAATGCCTGAAGATGCGCTGCTGTTCATGGTCTGGCCTGCACCATGACCGGCACCCGCTGGGCACCCAGGGTGCCCTTGTGGTACCACTGTCTGTCCTTAGTGAGACTTTTTATTGAAACTTCCTTTGGCTCCCATTTGTTCATCTGTGTTTTGTTTTGGTATTTTACAATTTTCTTTGAATTTCACAAATGAATTAATAAAACTTTTAAGGGGTTCCTGTGTCAGTCTCTCCTACTTTCATTTATGGTATTTTTTGATCCTGGCTTTACATTGGCATCACTTGAAGAACTTAAAAAAATATATATTAAAATGCCTGGACCCCACTCTAGACCAGTTGAATCGAAATCTAGAAAGTGGGTCACAGGCTTCAGCCTGTTTTAAAAGCTCCCCAGATGATTTTGATGCACAACTTGGCTTTCTTTCTTCTAGTCAATATAAACAGGGCCTGGCACCGGCAGGCTGTTGCAGCATCTTATTCACTAGGCTCTCAAATGTTCCCTCTACATGAGGCCTTGCAGAGTCAGAGACAGGGAAGGGACTGAAAGAAGAAAATGTTCATTATATAAATTTCAAATCTGTTCCATTCCCAGAACACATGGTCTGTCATGAACTATGAATTAATACATAATGTTATTTCATTGTGTTTTAAAACGAAATCATCATTTGTGTTAAAACGAATCATCTGTTAAATATAGAATATACCATAAAATGTTTTTCCTTTTTTAATGCATCAGGGCTTTAGAGAACTAGGCGTGGCTCCAGCCTACCTGGGGCCTCAGTAGGCTGCAGAACAGAGTGCAGGGCAGGCACTTCTGGGAGCCAGGTCTTCCTTTTTCCACCCAAGATTTTGCAGATCCATTAATTCTCTCTTGAAAGGAAGATTTTATGATTCTGTCATGAAGTTGAGGAAACTGAGGTTCAGAGAATGTGACAAAGCTAATTATGTGAAAATCCTTGTGTAGCGTTTTAAAGTTGACTGGTTTTTTCAAATGCTACCCGGGTTACCCACCCACAGTGGACCTCATACCAACCAGCCTTTGGTAAGCTGTCTCCTCTACCGGGTTGGGCCTCCAAGTCTTCTTTGTCTGGCTGAATCTCACTCCTCCTTTGAGATTAGATTCAGGCATTGCCTCCTCCTGCCAACTGTCCCTGTCCCGCCTTTCCACCCTGACTTCCTGCATGAGAACCTCTGTGCCCCCGAGGTACCCAGGCTTCCCTCTGCTTTGCCATGTCTTGCGCTGAGTGATAGTCCTTTTGCTTCTTCTCTTCCTCCTCTAGTCAGTCAGCTTTTCTCTGTATTTTCCAGTGTTTAACAAGTGCTTGGGTGTATTTACAGGTCGATTATAAGAAGGAAATAAGACTGCGTGAGCCCAGCGTCCTATAATCTCAGTGTTGTGTTCTATTTATTATGCATTTACAGTTAATTGGAATCTCTTTGCTACATTTTACCTCTCTTCTATTTAAACATTTTTTTAAAATTCATTTTTGGCTGCACTGGCTCTTTGTTGCTGTACTCAGAGTTTCTCCCGTTGCTGCGAGCCGGGGCTACTCTCCATTGGCCGTGCACGAGTTTCTCATTACAGTGGCTTCTCTTGTTGTGGAGTGCGGGCTCTATCCAGGGCATACGGGCTTAGTTGCCCCGCAGCATGTAGAATCTTACCAGCCCAGGGATTGAACCCGTGTCCCCTGCATTGGGAGGCGGATTCTTAACCACTGGACCACCAGGGCAGTCCCCCTCTCTTCTATTTTAAATTGATGGGCAGGCGCCCGCCAAAAACAGAGAGAGTACCTCCCAGGGAGCAGCAGCTTGCTCTTTGGTGAACGCCTAACATCCTCAACATCCATGGTAATAATGCAGTATTTTGTCAAGCTTTTATTAATGGGTATTAAGTTTGCTTACAATTTTTTTTTTTTGGTCACAAATGATGCTGCAGTGAACATCTTTACTCATTGTATTAATTTCCAATTGTTGCTATAACAAATTATCACACACTTGGTAGCTTAAAACAAATATATTGGAACTTCCCTGGTGGTCCAGTGGGTAGAATACATGCCCCCCAATGCAGGGGGCCCACGTCTGATCCCTGGTTGGGGAACTAGATCCTGTGTGCTGCAACTAAGGAGTTGAGGTAATAAATAAATAAAAATAAATAAATACATTATCTTACAGTTCTGGAGGTTAGAAACCAAAAGTAGATTTCATTGAGCTAAAATTAAAGTATTAGCAGGGCTGCATTTTTTCTATGGAGACTCCAGGGAGAATCCTTTTTCTTGCCTTTTCCAGCTTCTAAATATCACTGCCTTCCTTGCCTCCTGGCTTTCTTCCATCTTCAAAACCAGCAGACATTGAATGAGTCTTTCCCACACCAGCATTGAATACTCCTACTCTGACTCTTCTGCCACCCACCCCTTATCCACATTTTAATAACCCTTGGGATTTCATTGGGCCCACCTGGTATCATCCAGGAGCATCTTATATTAAGGTCAGATGATTAGCAATTATAATTCTATTTGCAACCTTTATTACCTCCTGCCATGAACATGACATACTCACAGGTATTCAGGTTCTAGGGATTAAATTGCTCGGCATCTTTTGATGACCATTATTTAGCTTAACATAGCCACATCTTTGAACATTTATATGACTGTCTTTGTTGAATAAATTAACTAGAAATGAACTTGCAGAGTTGGGGACTGGAGGGAGACACACAAAATTTTTCTTGAATTATTATTATTATTTTTGCTTGTAGGATCTTAGTTCCCCAACCAGGAATTGAACACAGGCCCTTGGCAGTGAAATCCCCGAGTCCTAACCACTAGACTGGGAATTCCTAAGTCCTGAGTCTTTAATGCTTTAAACATTTGCCAATCTTACTCTTAAAAGTCAATTAGTACTCCAGAATTTGAAAACTGAGGAAATCTGACATGTACATTGACATTAAGAAGCTGATGAGACACAAAAGTGTTTGTGATCTAAAACTTGATTGAATTTGCATTTTGAAGGTCTAATGCAAGTGTTCTTTTCATCTACTTAATCTTTGAAACTGTGTTTTGCTTAGATTAATATTTAAATAATTTTGAATTCTCTAAGTACCATCAGTTGATAAGTAAAGATGTGGCACAGAATCAATGAGAAGGGAAATACCCTGTGTTGAATATTTTCTTGCTAGCAATTCATGAAACAGAATCCAAATCCATTGGCTTATTAATTTATTAATTAGTCCATTAATATTTAATATATTCTTAATGCACACCAGACACTGCCTGAACTCCAAAAATTTCCAAAGCAGTGAAAGGGATAAGACACAAGTGCCAGTACATGGCAGATGATTTGAGGATGGACTGTACTTGTGAAAAATTCATCCACTGAAATTTATATGATCTAACATTATAATAGATCACCTTTATTTTGGAAAACTTTATAATTTTTAACTAAATAGATAAATGAGCAATATATTGATATAACATGCAGTGGCCAAGCTTTTGTCTGAGTATAAAAACTTAAGTCTCAAAAAATAATCTAAAAATTTGATTATCTGAAATAAACCAGTCACAAAAATACACATTCCACTTATAAGAGGTACCTAGAGTAGTCACATTCATAGAGATGAAAATTAGATTGGTGGTTGCCAGCGCTGAGGAGAGGGGAAGATGGGACTTGTTGTGTGATGGGTATAGAGTTTCAGTTTTGCTATTAGATGAAAGGATTTCTGGAGATCAGTAGTAGAACAATGGAAATATACTAAATACTAAGCTGTACACTCAAAAATTATTGAGATGGTAAATTTTATGTGTTTTACCTGTGATTTTTAAAATCTAAAAGATGATTATCTACTAAGCAGTAATAGGAGGAAGTTACTGCAAACATTTCTTGAGTGCCAACTGTGTTGGGCAATTCCATGCATCATTTTGTTTAATCCTCCCAACAATCCTCTGTGGTAAGTATTATTTAATCTGTTTTGTAGGTAAAAAAAAAAACTTGAGTAACTTGCCCAGAGTCATACAAACTGGGATTTGAACTGGATTTATCTTTCTCCTATGTCCTCATGCCTAATCACTAAAAGTGCATGAGTGAGATGAAAGTGATTTACACTGAGAACACTACCCCAGATATTCTCTAAAGTTGTTGTTGTTCAGTCACTAAGTTGTGTCCAATTCTTTGTGACCCCATGGATTGCAGTATGCCAGGCTTCCCTGTCCTTCACTGTCTCCCAGAATTTGCTCAAACTCACATCCACTGAGTCAGTGATGCCATCCAGCCATCTCATCCTCTGTCACTCCCTTCTCCTCCTGCCCTTAGTCTTGCCCAGCATCAGGGTCTTTTCTGATGAGTCGACTCTTCACATCAGGTGGCCAAAGTATTGGAGCTTCAGCTTCATCAGTCCTTCCAATGAATACTCAAGGTTAACTTGCGTTAGGATTCACTGGTTTGATCTCCTTGTTGTCCAAGGACATGGTAGACATGGTCATATTAAAAGTGACACAAGGACACACACTTAACTGGAATATAAAATTCCTAGAAACATTCACTGGCTTCCCCAGCTAAGGTTTATCTTACTAAATAATAGGATGTTAATTCCTTTTCTTTCTTCCCTCCTTTCATTCTTTCATTATTAGAGTAATGTCTACATCGTGGTCACACAGAGCAGTATAACCTACGTTGAGGTAACTTATAATTAGAGCTGCCTCTGCCCATATCATTCTTTCATCCAGAGAGGGCTGGGAAAGATCTGTAAAGGATGAAGGGTTTGCCCCTCCTGTTCCTCTTCTGACTTGGGCCCTGGATGACATCACATAAAAAGTTATTTCCTGCTTGGTCCTTATCTCGAATGCTGACTAAATTATTAGCCTTACATCCTTTACTTATGTGTAATGGAATTTAGGAGTAAAAGTAAAACCACTTCCTACTGGAGTTTATACTTAGGTCCCTTAAAGTTCATGTACTTGGATGCTTTTTCCATCTCTGGGGACCATAAAGTTGTTTGATGTAGACAAAGAACAAGCCATAAAATATGCTGAAATTCAGTGGGAGTCCTGGATTACCTACTACTCATGTACTGCTGCTGCTGCTAAGTCGCTTCAGTCGTGTCCAACTCTGTTCGACCCCATAGACAGCAGCCTACCCAGCTCTTCTGTCCCTGGGATTCTCCAGGCAAGAACACTGGAGTGGGTTGCCATTTCCTTCTCCAATGCATGAGAATGGAAAGTGAAAGTGAAGTCACTCAGTCGTGTGTCCGACTCTTAGCGACCCCATGGACTGTAGCCTACCTGGCTCCTCCATCCATGGGAGTTTCCAGGCAAGAGTATTGGAACTCATGTACTAGTGAATGTCTTTCTGCCCCCAAAACTTGTTGAAGATTGGAAAGGAGTAAAAACATGGAGGTTTTAAAATTAATTTTAAAAGACGACTGTTACGAACTAAATCACTCCCATGTGGTTCTTGGATGGTACCCTATGCAGTGTGAGTTAATGGAAAAGGCACCGGACTTATATTCTCATTTTGACAAGAGAATGTGGAGCTGCTGATCCCAAAGGGAGACATGGTACTGAGTGACAAATCTATGTGAAAATGTAAACCTTCAAGGTCCCTAACCTGTAAGGAGAAATAGTGATGTCTGAATTTGTGCTCTTCATTAGCAGACTGGCTGGATATCGAGTAGCCACTACCAAGAGGGTGAGCTTTGAGAAGTTTACATTTATTGGTTATTAATGTCCATATTAAGATGGCTCTATGATAAAGAGTCAAGCTAGTAAATCACTAAACCATTTGTTTCCTTTACCCCTTTTTATGAGCAGAAATTTTCCCTTTGTCCCTCCAAACTTACTTTATTCATTGTCAAATGCTGAAATAGAGTGCTTTTTATGAAAAAGATATAGAGAATGTCATTTGTTGAATTCATGGCCTTGAGAATTGAAAAATACTTTGGGTCTTCTGACTATTGACTTTTAAATAGTGCTTGTGTGTCATTAGTATTCCCCTTATCAACAGGAAGCAGATATACAAAGGGCAAAATCTCATACAAGGCAACAAGTTTTAAAAATTTATATATATATTTTTTCATCAGACCATGATTATTTGGTGGAAGCTTAGCATTCAGTTTGGGTTTTTCTGAAATGAGATTTTGTTTTTCTGGTGATAAAATTAATACATGATAAGTAATACCTGTTAAGTATAAGGAAGTATTATAAAAACAATTGCTCCCATTAATTGAACAGTTTTCCTCTACCCATGGAACTCCCTGCTAAGTGCTTGGCCTCCATGAGCTCATTCCATCCTAAGAGCACTTTCCTGACAAAGGTGCTCAGGCACTCCAGAGGGGTTTAAATCCAGGTCATCTCACTCAAGGGACACAGCTTTATACCTGGGTCGGGAAGATCCCCTGGAGGAAGCAATGGTAACCCACTCCAGTATTCTTGCCTGGAAATCCCATGGATAGAGGAGCCTGGAGGGCTACAGTCCATAGGGTCACCAAGAGTCAGACACGACTAAAGTGACTTAGCATGCACACATGCCATCTAACTCGGAGCCTGTGTTCTTAATGATAATATAGTCTTCACTGTTTGTTTCTGGCCTGCTTTCTAAAAATATTATAAATATATAGGCAGATCAATTGTTTGTGATATTTAAATATTGTTTCTATCATTTGAGTAGAATATGGTGGTTATGAGAAGGGATTGGTAAGAAAAGGGACCATCTCTTCTCCTTTGCCTTTTGGATGCATGCTCTCAGGCTGGGACTCCACCTGAGCCTCCCACTACTTTGTGATCCAAACAATAGTAGCTCTAACCCTGGCAGGACTGGTTTGACCTCTCAGGAGACCCCTTAAGAGCCACTCCTACAGTTTTCTGTATGGATCTGATTCTTTATATTTCCCTTTCTGTTTGAAATAGCTTGAATAGTTTCTTTTCTAGAGCTGAACCCTGGACTAATAATGACATATCTATTACATGCATTTTATAATACATGCAATTTTTATCATTGAAACCAGATACAAGTTATTTTTTTCAGGTTAATATTTTCTCAGAAATATTGAATAAATTTTACAATGAAGTATTTACTTTTTGGTCTGAACCACCAGGGAAGCCCCAATATTCCTTTATATAAATGCAGCATTACTCATCTTCTATTCCTTTATTAATGGACATTTAGATCCTTTTTAGATTTTTAGTGTTATAAATGAGTACTTTTTGGACATAGTGCATTAGTTTTGTATTGCTGTTGTGACAAATTACTGTAGACGTAATGGCTTAAAACAACATGAAGTTTGGGAAGCCAGAAGTCCAAACTTACTCTAACTAGGCTGAGTCCCGGGTGTTTGGACAGGACTGCATTCATTCTGGAGGTTCTAGGGCAAGAGTCATCTTCTTACCTCTTCCTCAGGCTGCCCCCATTCCTTGGCTCCTGGACCCTTCCATTCTCAAAAACAGCAATGGCTGGTTGCTGTCACTGGCTCTCATGGTTCTCATGAGGCATCACTCTGACACCGACTCTCCCGTCCCCTTCTTTTGCTTGTACAACCCCAGTGATCTATGGTCATCTCTCTCTCTCTCTCAGAGTCATCTGCTTAGCTCCCTCAGTCCCACCTGCAGCCTGATTCCTCCCTGCCGTATAGCATAACATATTCACAGGTTCCAGGAATCAGGATGTGGGGAATCATTTGGGAGAACCATGATTCTGCCTACCACATGCAGTAATTCTGCTCTAAGGAGTCCATCCAGCAGCAAAAAGCTGAGATGCAGATAAAGGAAAATTTTAAAGGCTTCTGACATGTCAAATATAATTGTACCAACTTATATCCCATTGGAAAGTTTTAAAAATTCCCATCTCATTCTCATCACAGTGTTGCTAGCCTGGAATAATACTGTTCCTCAGTATCTGTCCAGCATAGAAGATTAACAAACACTACACCTGCATGTCAAGGAAAATTCAAAAGGTACAAAAGAATACACAAAGCAAGTCTCCTGCTTACCTGTATCCTCCAGAGGCTACCACTGATGCCAGTTTCTAGTATATCATTGTAGAGATATTCTGTACATATATAAGGATACAGGTAGACTTGTCGCTCCTTTTTATACACATGGTAATAAACTATGCACATTCTTCTGATCTCCTCATAGATTTTTGAAATAGGATTGGTGTGGGTAAATAAATATAGTATCTTGATCCAGAAGTAAAGTAACCACAGTTAAGAATTATTTGGGGTCTTTCCTGGTGGTCCAGTGGTTAAGAAACCACATTGCGGTGCAAGAGACACAGGTTCAATTCCTAGTTGGGAAACTAATCTCATGTGCCACAACTAAGACCTGATACAGCCAAAATAAATACATTTTTTTTAATGAAAAAGATTTATTTCAGTCAATGATGGGACCCTGTCATCTCTTACTTACAAGCATGAGTGCATTAGGATTCCATTTTTTGTAAGTGCAAAGGCATATTGAAGGAAATTCAAACTCTGATTGAGTGAAGACATATGCAACTCCATCATGAGATATTAATGTTGTATTTATGCCGTAAAAATGGATGGTGTATTCTGTAATGAGAAAACAGTAGCCGTTTCAAGCTCAGAGAAACTTATGGTATAATATATAAAAATGTGAAATAAAAAAGATTTCTCTACTATGAATTCATATTTTCATAAAGAATTATTCTGTCACCATTATGTAATAATCTCTTTCTGAAACTCTCTGTAACATTCCCCACTTATGGTTTAGAAGGTAATAATTTTATTGGAAGAAATCAATTATTAATATCAAAGAAATTCAACTCAGCTTCCTTATATTCAAATAATAATCATTTATAAAACATAGAGAAAAATATCATTCACAATAGTAGCAAAAACTGAACATATAGGAAAAAACATTAAACAAAAAAATAAGCTATGAAATTGTATGAGAATATTAAAGATTATAATGAATAATTGGAGAGATACAATTTTTTAGAGTATAGAGTCTTAAAAATCATACAACTTGGCCTCTAGTCTCCACATTTAATATAAACACAATCAAAACTCCAGTAAATTTTTGAAAGAAATTATTAAAATGATGCTAAACTTAATCTAGTAACTAAAGTGTGCTATTCTAGAGAAGAAGAGTATATGAAAGAAATTTTTTGCCTTTTAGATTGAGCCTTATTATAAAGTTGTAATAATTATCATAGTATGACATGGAGGCAGAACTAAACAGATCAATGGAACAGAATATGATGTCTAGAAATAGATTTTCATTTTAATGGAAACAAGTAGATGCAAAAGAAGGCCCTCAAATCATTGCAGAAAAGACATCACTATTCATAAATAAACTGGGATCAATTTGCTTCTTGTTTAAAAACAAATTGTATATATACATTTTTTTGCATTGCAGCACTGGGATGTGGGATCTTAGTTCCCTGACCAGTGATCGAATCCATGCCCCCTGCACTGGAAGCATGAAGTCTTAACCACTGGGTCACCAGGGAAGTCCCCAGAAAACAAATTATAATTCTTACAACAAAATAATAAATTCATATCTATCAGATTTCTTTACAAAACATAAACCATAAACATTCAAGGTGGACATTTACTGGAATTTCTTTTTATAATCTTGAGGAAAGAAATAATTTTGCTTCTTTAGTTTTCTTCTCTTTTAGGATTTGATAAAATACTGTCCACCCCACATTCTTTCTTTAGATTTGTCAAACTTGTGCAAGTACGATCAAATTTTGCTGATTTGGGAACAAAGGTGACTTAGTAGAAGTCTGAATGTGTGTGTGTGTGTGTGTGTGTGTGTGTGTGTGTGTGTGTGTGTGTGTGTATGCGCGCGCGCGCATGCGTGCATATGTGGTGGGAAGAGTTGATATTTTGCTGTGGCCCTCATGAATTGTGTGTGAGGACAAAAGTCACTGGGAAAGACTTAGAGTGAGGTTTTTCTGACCCAGGACAGGCTGAGGAGGGGCGGAGAGTGAAGGATCTGTTGGAGCTGTTTGTACAGTGAAGGCAAATCAGCGGCGAACCAGAAACAGCCAGAAGGTGTCATGTGCATTTTAGAGTAGGCGGATTTGGGGCTTTCCCCAGCCCTAAACTGCCTTGGCTGGGAGGTAAAGCTGGTTCATTCTGTCCTTACAAAAACATCAGAGCCGTGTGATGGGAAGGATACAGGGAAGGCACTGGACGGATGTGCCTTGCTTTTCACTGAACGTCTTACTCTCCTTATGGTCACCAGAGCTGCTTAAGTAGTTCACTCTAAACCACCAGAGCATCTGCTAACGAGCAAGTGGCACAGGCAAGATCACAGACTTAGCAGAAATGGCTATTGGCCGTAGAGAGAGTGATGGCACCCCGGAGGATACTCAGAAAGTATCGCACGTTGGCCCAGCAGCTGAAAGTACCTTGGCATCCACTTCTTGCCTGGTCTCCTGGGGCTCCCTCCACCCCCTGTGGAGACGCTGGTGTGCCACTTGGGCCTGGGGTCTCCGCGTGGAATGTTCTGTGTTTGTGGGAGTTGCTGCTGGAAGGGAATGTTGGTCCCTGGGTTTGGGAACTTCTGTGTGTAATGAATGTCTGCCTCCTAATGTACTATTTGCTTTTAAAGTTTCCTTAGAAACCTTGCATATAATACTTAATTCACCCTTGGCTCTGTCCTGACACTTTTTTTTTGGTGGAAGTCACAAGGACTGTGCTTTTTAATTGTGGCCTTTTGTTTCTCTCCGCTTTCCCTCAGTCTCCAAAGTGTGACCATTCAAGAGGGCCAAGGCCTCATTTGTCACGCCAAGATTTGTGTCTGTGCTCTTGGCAGGACGTGTTGTTAACCTTTAAGTGCTACATCTCGGGAGAAGAAGGATGTGCTCCAGTGACACACTTTATGTTAGAAATTTTGTGAGTGGTGGTAGAGATAACATCAGCAGGGGACTTCCCTGGTGGTCCAGTAGCTGGGACCCTGAGCTCCCAATGCAGGGGGCCCGGGTTCAACCCCTGGTCAGGGAACTAGACCCCACATGCTGCAGTGAGGAGGTGGCACACCACAACTAAAGATCCTGCATGCTGCAACCAAGATCCAGTGCGGTCAAATAATTTTTTTTTTCCAGAAAAAAGAAATAACAGCAGTACATGAGCCCAGTTCTATGGCAGGTGTGGGCATCCCTATGCCAAACCTTGGAGAAGCAGAAACTATGCCTGTCCCTGGCACATCACCTGGCTTCCATCATCTAGGCCCTCAGTGGACGCCCCCACTTCTGTTGTTGCCCTGTCCGCCTTCTCCCCTCCCCAGACTGCTGCGCAGCCATTACCCTCCTCATTCCCCAAGGAGAGAGAGCTTTGCGTCTGAAGGAGGACAGTGCCCGAGAAAACTTCCCCAGCCTCTTTTATAGTTCCTGCTTCTCCTGTATAACCCAGCCCTAAAGAGGCTAGACTTAGTGTGAGCCCCAGAGGACTGAGCTAAAATAAACTTTGATTCCAAAATAATTTCGGTGTTGATAATGGCTAGAGTGCAGAGAGGCCTCAACCATCATCAGTTGTCCTTGTGGCTGAAAACCCCCAGAGTTAAGTGGTACATTTTTTCTAAATGAAAATGGTTTTCTTTTTTCCTGATTGTCTTTATAATATGAACTCATTGTAAAAACTTCAGAAAATATTGGAAGATGTAAAGAACAGGGTACCCCCCACCCTTACCCTCAAATAATCTGGTTAAGAATTTGGGGTCAAAGTTTCTAAGCTTGTGCTATGCATGCACATCCATTTATACTTTAAAAAAAAATGTGACTGTATCATTCATGATGTTTTGTAAACCATCTGATGTACTGCCACACAAAACCAACCTACAACTTAAAGATATAAAAGAACAACCATTTTATTACAGCTCGTGAATTCTTTAGGTGAGGAGTTCAGAGAGGACAGAGCTGGGATGTGTTTCCTCTGCTCCATGACGTCTAGGACATCAGCAAGGAAAACTCAAATGGCTAGGGGTAACTGGAATACCTGGAGTCTGGAAATACCTGGAAGCTTCTTTTTATTTTTATTTATTTATTTTTTTATTGTTTTTGCCATACATTGTCATGATATCACCATGGGTTTACATATGCTTCCCCTCCGGAACCCCCCTCCTTCCTCCCTCCCCCCCGGGAAATCTCGCTGTACCAGCCCCGAGCATCAATCCTGGGCTGGCGATTGATTAGATACATGACAATTAACATGCTTCAATGCCCTTCTCCCATATCATCCCACCCTTACCCTCATCCACAAAGTCCACGAGTCTATTCTATACATCTGCGTTCCTTTTGCTGTCTTGCATGTTGAAGATGTTCAACATCACTCATTATCAGAGAAATGCAAATCAAAACCACAATGAGGTACCACTTTACACCAGTCAGAATGGCTGCCATCCAAAAGTCTACAAGCAATAAATGCTGGAGAGGATGTGGAGAAAAGTGAACCCTCTTACACTGTTGGTGGGAATGCAAACTAGTACAGCCACTATGGAAAACAGTGTGGAGGTTCCTTAAAAAGCTGCAAATAGACCTGCCATATGACCCAGCAATCCCACTACTGGGCATATACACCGAGGAAACCAGAATTGAAAGAGCCACGTGTACCCCAATGTTCATCGCTGCATTGGAAGCTTCTTTTTATACTCACAGAGTTAACAACTGGGTTGGGCCCAGTGGGGTTCTGGACTAAGTTGCAATTGTACGTGAGAGTACCTGCGTGTGACTTTTCCGTGTGGCTTGAGCTTCCTCACGACATGGTAGGCCTCAGGGTAGCTGAAGCTAATGACTGATCTAATGACTGATGTCCTTATAAGGAGAGAGATTTGGCCTGAGACACACAACCGCAGAGGCAGTATGCCATGTGAAGATGGAGGCAAAGATTGGAGTGATGTATCTATGAGTCGAGGACTCTCAAGGATTGCCAGCAGTTACCAGAAACTGGGAAGAGCTAAGGAAGGACCTTCACCTAGGACCTTCAGAGAACATGTTCCTGCTAACACCTTAATTTTGAATTTCTTTTCTCTAGAGCTGTCATTTTAAGCCACCAGAGTTTATAACAAGTACTTTGTTATAGCAACTCTAGGAACCAAATACAGTTACCCATATTAACATAGATCTCTGTCATCATTTCATAGTTCCACAGTAACCATCACTTCAGTTCAGTCATGCAGTCGTGTCCCACTCTTTGTGACCCCATGGACTGCAGCACGCCATGCTTCCCTGTCCGTCACCAACTCCAGGAATTTACTCAAACTCATGTCCATTGAGTCAGTGATACTATCCAACCATCTCATCCTCTGTCATCCCCTTCTCCTCCTGCCTTCAATCTTTCCCAGCATCAGGGTCTTTCCAATGAGTCAGTTCTTCACATCATGTGGCCAAAACATTGGAGTTTCAACTTCAACATCAGTCCTTCCAATGAACACCCAGGACTGATCTCCTTTAGGATGGAGTGATTGGATCTCCTTACAGTCCAAGGGACTCTTCAAGAGTCTTCTCCAACACCACAGTTCAAAAACATCAATTCTTTGGCATTCAGCGTTCTTTATAGTCCAACTCTCACATCCATACATGACTGCTGGAAAAACCATAGCCTTGACTAGATGGACCTTTGTTAGCAAATTAATGTCTCTGCTTTTTAATATGCTGTCTAGGTTGGTCATAACTTTCCTTCCAAGGAGTAAGAGTCCTTTTAATTTCATGGCTGCAGTCACCATCTGCAGTGATTTTGGAGCCCCCCAAAATAAAGTCTGTCACTGTTTCCACGTCTATTTGCCATGAAGTGATGGGACCAGATGCCATGATCCTAGTTTTCTGAATGTTGAGCTTTAAGCCAACTTTTTAATTCTTCTCTTTCACTTTCATCAAAAGGCTCTTTAGTTCTTCTTTGCTTTCTGCCATAAAGGTGGTGTCATCTGCATACCTGAGGTTATTGATATTTCTCCCAGCAATCTTGATTCCAGCTTGTGCTTCATCCAGCCTAGCCTTTCTCATGATGTACTCTGCATATAAGTTAAATAAGCAGGGTGACAATATACAGCCTTGTTGTACTCCTTTCCCTAATTGGAACCCGTGTGTTGTTCAAAGTCCAGTTCTAACTGTTGCTTCTTGACCTGCATACAGTTTTCTCAAGAGACAGGTCAGATGGTCTGGTATTCCCATCTCTTGAAGAATTTTCCACAGTTTGTCATGATCCACAGAGTCAAAGGCTTTGGCATAGTCAATAAAGTAGAAACAGATGTTTTTCTGGAACTCTCTGTTTTTTGATGTTTTTCGATGATCCATTGGATGTTGGCAATTTGATCTCTGGTTCCTCTGCCTTTTCTAAAGCCAGCTTGAACATCTGGAAGTTCATGGTTCATGCACTGTTGAAGTCTGGCTTGGAGAATTTTGAGCATAACTTTACTAGCTTGTGAGATGAGTGCAATCGTGTGGTAGTTTGAGCATTCTTTGGCATTGCCTTTCTTTGGGATAGGAATGTAAACTGACCTTTTCCAGTCCTGTGGTCACTGCTGAGTTTTCCAAATTGCTGGCATATTGAGTGCAGCACTTTCATAGCATCATCTTTTAGGATTTGAAATAGCTCAACTGGAATTCCATCACCTCCACTAGCTTTGTTTGTAGTGATGCTTCCTAAGGCCCACTTGACTTCACATTCCAGGATGTCTGGCTCTAGGTGAGTGACCACACCATTGTGATCATCTGAATCGTGAAGATCTTTTTTGTATAGTTCTTTTGTGTATTCTTGCCACCTCTTCTCACTATCTTCTGCTTCTGTTAGGTCCATACCATTTCTGTCCTTTATTGTGCCCAACTTTGCATGAAATGTTCCCTCGGTAGCTCTCATTTTCTTGAAGAGATCTCTAGTCTTTCCCATTCTATTGTTTTCCTGTTTTCCTCTATTTCTTTGCATTGATCACTGAGAAAGGCTTTCTTATCTCACCTTGCTGTTCTTTGGAACTCTGCATTCACATGGGCATATCTTTCCTTTTCTCCTTTGCTTTTTGCTTCTCTTCTATTCACAGCTATTTGTAAGGCTTCCTCAGACAGCCATTTTGCTTTTTTGCATTTCTTTTTGGGGGATGGTCTTGATCCCTGTCTCCTGTACAATGTCATGAACCTCCGTCCAGAGTTCATCAGGCACTCTGTCTATCAGATCTAGTCCCTGAGAAATCCCTTGAGAAATAGATTCAAGGGATTAGATCTGACAGTAACCATAGAATGCTTAATCACCACTTATTTAATCAATGTTAAATAGGTCTAAGAAATATAGTTCAATAATTAGCATGAGATTATATTCTATACAATAAAATGGATGACTCATAACTTCTCTCACAGACTTCATTTGTTTCCTCCACAGGGCCTAGCTTTCATTAAATATCAATTAACTTATAAATACCAATAAGACAGTGCCAGGAAATATAAAGTTTGATCACCTACCAGCATTGTATTAAAGGATGCCCAATATTAATGATAGTAAGGATTTCAAGACAGTCCTGTCCCTTCTGGAAACCTTCTTGGTTAGGTGACTGGAGGGACAGGTAAAGACTTCAACCTAACTGAGCACTCCTATAAAACATCAAATATTTTAAAATGAAAGTGATTATAGTACAAAAAGGTTAAATCCTATTGCTCTTACTGATGTGATATTTCTAGTTCCCCAGCCACAAAAGCAGTTTTAAACATCTAAGCCTCTTTGCCAAGTGTTAAGAAATGACTCAGAAATGTAATCCTGGCAGACGACTACGGAAACGTACCCCGCACATTCTAGACCTTTTCTGCCGCTTCTTTATGGCTCCTGGGTTGAATGAGGCCTCCTGCATTTTCTTTCTCAGGTTCAATTCTCTGTTTGCTTCTTGGCTCATTTGTGACTTCCTCTACACAAAAGTGCGGGCATGGGGCAAACCTGGAGAGCAGCCACGGTGCCCCTCCCGGTCTCTGACGGTGCCAAGTCAGAGCATCAGGCTAAGTGCTTAGCTCTGTAAGTTACGTGGCTGCTGTAAGCCCTTCAAAGCTCCTCTTTTCCTTTCCTCCACAGACCATGAGTCTTCTCCAAAAGTGCCTGTAGAAAGAAATAAAGTCTTTTTTAAACTCTAAGATGCTTGGCAGTGCTTTTTGCCGTTTTCTCAAAGTCTTTAGCCGCTCTGAACATAACAGTCTGGACGACTAGAGCGCAACAAAATCTACTCTGACTTCTTAGTTCAGTATGGAAATCTAAAGACAACTGTGCTACACACGTAGGTGGTCATTGCAGGCTAACTGATTGGAAGAGCTTGAAATCTTCATGTTTTCTGAATATCTGGGAGGTGGTACCCCCAGGAAATGCTCCCAGAGAGACACTCCATCTCCTTTCGGACAAATAGACATTATGTCTACTACAGGGCTTCCCTGTAGCTCAGATGGTAAAGAATCTGCCTATGATGCAGGAGACCTGGGTTCAATCCCTGGCTCTGGAAGATCGTCCGGAGAAGGGGATGGCAACCCACTCCAGTATTCTTTCCTGGAGAATCTCATGGACAGAGGACCCTGGCAGGCTACAGTTCATGGGGTCACAAGGAGTTGGACATGACTGAACGACTAACACACCTACACGTATCTGAGTCACTTTGCTGTACAGCAGACATTCACACAGCACAGTAAATCAACTATGCTTCAATAAAATTTTTTTAAAAATTAATAAAAAGTAAAGGTAAAGAAAACAAACAAAACAAACAATGCTTGCTGTCATTGTGACTGCTGCAGAAAGTGCCCCTAGCCATGCTCCCTGGGTTTTTTAAGTTGTGGTCACTAGTAGAGATGGACAATTAGTGGCCCCAGTCCTGCAGGGTCAGGTGGCTTTCTTCCTCTACTGTTTGCAAAAGCAGGATGGAGCAGGATGGAACAGGAGGCGGAGACTGAGGGCACTGCACATTTGCCAGTCCTGCCCCCCTGCAAATGACAGCTGAGTGCTTGTTGGTCTCCTGCTGTGCGTCACACTCTAGGATTTACCAGAAAGCTAACCTGGCTGGAGGGAAGTCTCTGGCTGCCTCCTCAAGATCTAGTTTTTTTTCCTTTGCTAATAGAAAGCTAATTATGTGTGGGGGGTGAATAGAGAAAATCACCAACCTGTTCAGCCCTAGGTGGTTGATTTATTCATGATGCCAGCTTCCTCATCCCCCAGCTTCCTCATCCCGTAGAGGTGACTGTAACTGTTGAGAAGAATCTTGACCTCAAGGATAACAGACTGCAGTCTTTAAAGCTGCTACAATACTTTCAGCACTATCTGCTCCAGCACCTTGCCACCCCAGCCCCTCCAGCTTTGTCACTGCTCAATGAACTGAATGTGGTGGAAGTGCTCCCGCGTGACTCCTGGAGCGGGATCATGAAAGGTGCCACGGCTGCCTCCTGGCTCTGGCTCTCTTGGGACACATGCCTTTGGCGTCCTGAGGGGTCCTGTGAGGAATCCAACTACACTGCAGCCACCGTGCTGGAAAGAAAGACAGGGATGCCCAATGAACCCAGCTGTCTGAGTCTTCCTGGTGCTGATCTTGAACATCTGAGAGGACCAGACTTAGGATGATTCTAGCCACATCCCCCAATGCTTTGAGTCAGTCAGTTGAGGCTGTAGATGGGGTGCATCAGAGGTAAGCCACTTCCCCAGTGTACAGTCCTGACCCATGGAATCCGTAAGCATAAAGAATGGTTGGTCCATACCACTAAGTTTAGTGGGGATGTATTATGTCACCATAGTGACTGGAGCACAAGGCAATTATGGGATGCAGGTATTCCTGAGGCCTTGAGTCCTTGGGACCACTTTCAGCAGAGTGGCCAGTGGGAATGAAGCCTTTTGAGAGTTTCTTGATTCCCCATCTGAACTAGATGGTTGGGTTCAGTCACAGTAGACCTCAGCCCCCTGGGATCATCAGCCTTTACCCTGATGGTATCAGTGAGCACCAAGGACAGAATAGTTTGCTGATGACTTTTGGCTCCTTCAGCACCATCCTCCCCTTCTAATCTGCCTGACCTCATGCAATTCATCAGAGTAAAACCATGAATCTCAAACCATGGCTGAACAATGCAAGGATCATTCCCCTTCCTTTAAATGGGGCCACAGCAGCCCTGGGGCCTGGTGTTTATTTGGTGGGGAGCAAGGAGCTGTGTTGTTCTAAATGAAGATTTGATTTTGAGCTTGAGTTTAAGCCTCAGTCTTCTAACTCCATCAGATTTTGGCATGACCCCTCAGCAAGTCATTCATCTTCTTAGAAAGCATTTTTCATCTGTAAGGAGAGAGATGAGAAAACCAGCTCAGGGGATATAGAGCAGCATCATAGATCTAAGACTTTGCTTCTGGTAGGGCCTCATTTTTATGGAGAAGAAAATTGGAGCCCAGAGAGATTAAGCAATTTGCCCATAGTCATACAGCTAATTTATGGCAGAGCTAGGATTAGTATTTCAGTCCCTGTTGTTCTTTCAGCTACATTAAGCTGAACAGAGTAATTCAGGAGAAGGGATGTAGGAAACTAAGGCGGATGTAGGAATGAAGTGGGATTCAGCATAAGCTGAGGGCTTTGGCATTCCTGAAAGCCTGTGAAAAACTGAGCCGGGGCGGCTAAAGTTGTAAAGGCCAGGAGGAAGGGGGAGGGTTACCCATAGTTGTTTCCTTCCATCCACTTCTGGGTTTTGTGTGTAGGAACTAAGGAAGTGGCTGCAGTACCACGTGTGATTGTTGAAACTCCCATGAATTCTGAGAGCCTATGGTGTGAAGAACTAAACTAGGTCAGATCCACGCCTGACACAAAGCAAAAAGAATGCCACAGATTTGCAACTGAGGTTGCAAGTTAGAACACAAAATGCCCTGTTTGCTCCCAGACTGGCTGGGCCCCACCTCCTTCCCATCTGTAATTAAAGCTCTTTAGGAGGGGCTGGGTCCACTGCTCTGGAAAATCAGTGTGCTGTTCCTGGAGGTCCCATAAGCTCCATGCCTCCCAACTTTTCAACCTTAGCCCATGAATCAAGTCTGATGACTTAATTTGCTGTGGAAACAAACACATCCACTGCAAAATGATACATCACAGACATTTCCACTTCTCACGTGCCAGGGTAGCTGTCCCAGAGAAGAAAAGAGAATTAATCCTTTCCTTAAACAAAGACATTCTCCCTGTGGTAAAACCAGAGAAGGAGATAGAATCTGAGTGTGTTCACTGGCTTCAAGCATGCAGATGCCAATCACTTCCTCCCCACCCCCAGGTCCCACAGTAGAGGCCCCAGAGCCCTAACCCAGCCTGTCTCCAATGCAGCAGCTGGTCAGCCCTTGCTAAGCCCAGACGATTCTCCAGCTGTGTGTGTACTTGGGAATGGGAAGCCACAGGCAGTGAGCCGAAGGCCATGGAGACCAAGGAGTTGAAGTTGCATTTTTGACTATCTCCGGAGAGACCAGAATAAATTAGATGTATAGCAGCAGTAAGAGGTCCTCTTGCCCCAGGGAGAGAGACGGTGATGGAGAGACGTGACCTGGTCCCAGGGGCTCCACTGTTGTCTGTGTGGTTCCTGCTGTACTTTCTGCTCTGGTCCTGCATGATGTCCCTGAACCCTTAGAATAATTTTCTCTTCATTTCTATGAGCAGGAGAGGTTTCTATCTCTTGCAATCAAATGCTTTTCTTTCTTTTAATTTTTATTTTTTAAAATGATGATGATGATGATGATTTTTGGCCACATCACATGGCATGTGGCAGGATCCTAGTTCCTGACCAGGGATGAAACTCGTGCCCCGTGCTGTGGAGGTGCAGAGTCCCAACCATTGGACAACCAGGGAAGTCTCCCAAATGCCTTTTTTTAAAAAAAAATTATTAAATTACCTAATGTGCAATGCCAGACACTGCAGGGAGAGTCAAGAAATGGTTACATAAGGTAGCTAACTGATCCCCTTTGAAATAACCTCCATGTCGTTTGTTCCTTTCGTAAGTACACCACACTTATCTACCATTCTATTTAACTTACCATATTATTTAAGCAGCTAATTATTTACTAATTATTCGAAGTTTGTTGATCTTAACTCTCTAATTGGACTGAAAATGGCCTCATGTCAAAAAAACATGTCATAAATGTTTTTTGCACCCCCTAACAGTGCCTGAGTCAGTATCAAATATACTTTAGCCAATAATTACATTAATTTTTTAATAATTTTTTGCTTGAAATCACAAAGAAACTGATTATAGAATCAGGAACCAATTCAGCTATTTATTTACTTTAATAGATGCAAATTTCACTTATTCCCTTCTTCATCCATCCATTTATCAGTCACTCATTGACTTAAGCCATCTGATTTGAGTAGCTTGGGTTTAGAGAGCTTGGGAGAAGCTAAAACAATTCAACTTCCTACAACTCCCCAAGCATAATGTGACATAGGGGTCTGTTTACTAGGAATACAGAGGAAAGTACCTGTGTGAGGATTTTAGGAGTAAAATCCATGACACTTAGAGACTAGAAGGACTGTGGACTAGAAAGGAAAATCAATCAAAGACGAGGAAGAATCTTAGATTGTTCCCAAGAGGACTCACTAGCAAGGTCCTGGGTATGGGTGATGGGAGTATGTGGCTGGCCTTAGCAGTACTGCAAAATGCATCTTCCTCACTTTCAAGAAATTATTTTTCTTGAAAAACAAAGAAACAGTAGTTTCTAAATACAGGAGTTGAGCAAGAGAAATATGTTTTCCTTCTAACAAGATATGTTTTTGCATTTGCCAGATGGACTCAATATTCATCTGTCAATAATTCATTTGTCCACATGTAGACACATTTAATTATTTAATGAGTTCATACAGTCTGGCTCAGGTTACACTGGCTAGAACACACGCGCACGTGTGCTCACACACACACACACACACACACACACACACAGAGTTCCAAGGTAGGCATTTGCTTGATGGGGATGATAAAACTGGTCAATAAAATAAAAAGCACTTACAGAACACTTCCACAGAGTCCAGGTTTAGAAAATATTGTGTATGTGTTAGTTGCTCAGTTGTGTCTGACTCTTTGTGACTCCATAGACTGTAGCCCACCAGGCTCCTCTGTCCATGGAATTCTCCAGGCAAGAATACTGGAGCGGGTTGCCATTCCCTTCTCCAGAGGATCTTCCCAACCCAGGGATCGAACCCTGGTCTCCTAAATTGCAGGCAGATTCTTTACCATCTGAGCTACCAGGGAAACCCTTAACAAATATTACCCTCTGTCATTTTCCCTTATTGTTGTTAAGTTGCTAAGTCGTGTCTGACTCTTTTGTGACCCCATGGACTATAGCCCACCAAGCTCCCTTGTCCATGGGATTTCCCAGGCAAGAATACTGGAATGAGTTGCAATTTCCTTCTCCAGGGGACCTTCTTAACCCAGGGATCAAATCCCAGACTCCTACATTGGCAAGCATATTCTTTACCACTGAGTCATCAGGGATACCCTTCCCCTTATTAAGTTTGGATTTATGTATGTAACTTATATCCACTTTTGAAGGATTGCCACATTTAGCAGAAGGTCTCAAAGGTTTATTTTGATAGTACTTACTTTAAAAGTCTAAACTTTATGGGTTAAGACAGGGCTGGAATAATTGGCTCTTCAACAGGACTGCACTTATACCTTTGCTCTCTCACTTTTTGTTAGGAGCTTATTTTTACAATTTATGATTCATGTTCATGATTTTAAAGCTTCTAAGAACCAAGTACTTCTAGCCGTTAATTATCTTATTCATTTGACAGCTAGGTAAAGCACATACATTCTCTTTGGCTAAAGACAGCGAAAAGATTTTTTAAAAGTGTACCAAGATTTTAAACCAATATATATATTGTCTCCAAGTTTCCTTGTAAGTGTAGATTTGCCTGCAAATTATAAACGCAGAAAGAAAAAAAATGACCACTTTTTTTCATTTTCTCCAAAAATATCGATTGAGCATATCCTACATGCCGTTCTAAGACGATTGTTGAGAAGAGTGAGGCGCTGTCTCTGACTTCAGGGAACTCACGAGAAAGGCATTACGACAAGGTGGAATTATGATATGTTTCTTGGGGACATTCAAGAACCAATTTCCTCTGACACACTAGGAGACAGCTTAGGACTTTTGACTTTTGCTTTGGGAGAGACTATGCTCAAAAGTGAGCACTGATCTAAAAAAATAAAAAGCGAGTACTGACTGTCTTAAGTGGTATAAAGCTGGGGCTGGGGCTAGGGGTTCCCCAGGAAAGGGCCATGCAAGGGGCTTAATGGAGGAGAGAGGTAGGACTCAAAAAGGGAAGCAATGGAGCTAGAAAAGCAAAGAGAAAGGATAAAAAAAACTATCAAAAAACTGACCCCTAGTCCCAAGAAAGCAGAGGGTCGTTTAAAGAGCATTGTGAGAGATCAAATTAGAGTGGCCTGTTCGGCTGACAAAGATTGTGTTGTATCTTTGAATTCCATGGCCTAGAGTCCACTGCAGTTCTCTTCTGTATCCTTTCTGTGTCAAGGCATAACCTGAACAAGCCCTGAATAAAGAGTGTCATATTTGGGAAGACCTAATCTAGTTCCACTGTGTGCAGAAGATCAGAATGAGAACAACACTAGAGGTGGGGAGCAGGGACTAGTCAGAAGCAATTGTCTAGGAAATGAATGAGTGTTTTAGGAATCTGGTTGGGATTGGGGTTTTACTGTTTCACTCTGGTGTTATGGATTCTAAAACAACACCATGCTGAAAGGGAGATTTAAAGAAAATGGCCTGGCCCAGATTCACTTGAGCTTAAATGAAGACAAATGTCTCTTTGGCTTCTTCCCAGGCTCTCCTCTGTGCTGTGGGTTTGCCCCCTGCTCCCAGGGCTCCCTTCTCCCTCTCTTGTACCGGAGACTGGAGTGCATGGGCCCCTTCTGCTTACCACCAATCAACAAAGAAAGATCCCCCATTTGGTAAAGGCTAGCAAGGCTTGTGGGCAGCTGACCATTTGGGGATCTTGTCCAGATGGAGCCTTCTCCACATGATCTTCCCCATCAGAGACCTCTGTGTGGGTGGTGGTGGGTATATTTAACCCAATCTATCTTTAGTTGCCACCATAACATGAGGAAACACCCAAGTGCCAATGCACATTTGGATCTAAAGATGCCAAGTGTGCTGTGTTAGGAGCGAAACCCAGGGATATCACCACAATCACCTCCAGCTGGCACTACTCACCAGACTGAGCTCAGGGCCACTGCCAAGGGAGAGGAACTTCAGCTCTTTGTAGAACATCATTCGGGGATCTGAGAGCCAAGAAATCCAAATGTTGTTCAAGTTGCCTGTGAGAGCTTGTGTCTGCCCCCAGCCCAGCCAGACCTGGGCACAGGGCCTCCCTAGAAATGGGAACTAGAGAACTTTGTGGGGTAAAACTCAGGTCATGGCTAAAACTCTGTTTTCAAAGCTTTAAAGGCTTCTGGTTTTCTTGTTAAAAGTTTTGAAAGTGAACAGGTCCCTGGAGCTAGGCATCTTAATCCTATACCATTTACTATATTTTTAAAAATCTCTCAGATGGCAGCTGCTGCCTGCATCTTAAGCTGAAATTATTTGTGACTGAGTCAGAAATCACAAGACATCCTGTGAGCATTAGAAAAGTTCATGACACAAAGTTATATGGTTTCAATAGTAATGTGCTTTTCTAATAATTCTATTTATATCATTTTGTTCTAAACATAGAATCTATTTAGAAGTTGAAAAAAAAGAAAACCAAAATACATAACTTACTATCACTGACTTTAAAAGAAATAAACCAGTCATGGTAGCTGGTTGTGGGAGGAAAGTGTAGTAATGCCATCTAAATTTCTTCTTTCAAATCTCATCTGTCCTTGAGAATTTGGTTCAAGTCCCTTCTTTACAAAGCCTTTCCTTAGTCAGAACAGCCCATAGCCACCTCTTTCTTTTCTGAACCACTATAAAAATTATAGTCAGTACCATACAATTTAATCCTTCCTTTTGAACCATATCATTCACCATTATCGTGCTGCTCTTGTTTCCCCAACCAGATGGCAAGAAATTTTAGAAAGCATGGATCATGTTAGGCCTCTTGTTATCTCCTAAAAGCTGAGCGTGTTCCCAAAAGTTTCGTAGGTATCTGATCAGTACTTGAAAGAAAGAGGCTTCCCTGGTGGCTCAGATGGTAAAGAATCTACCTGCAGTGCAGGAGACTTGGGTTCGATCCCTCGTTGGGAAGATCCTCCAGAGAAGGGAATGACTACCCACTCCAGTATTCTTGCCTAGAGAATCCATGGAAAGAGGAGCCTGGTGGGCTTCAGTCCATGGAATTGCAAAGAGTCAGATGGGACTAAGCAACTAACATTTTCACTTTTACAATTGAAAGAAAACACTGAGGATCTAAGCAGGCCTCCTTTCAGGTGCCAGATCTGGCTCTGAGTCTTACCTTTCCTGCAGAGGAAGCTCAGATTCAGTGTGGTCCAGGGCTGGACACGCAGAGGCAGGTCATGATGATGTCAGGTACTCCTTGTTGACAGCCACAAGTGGCAGTTGGTTAAGAACTGGTTAAGAACAGTCAGCAAAACTGGGCTCAGATGATGTATTTCCCACTTACTAGCTATGTGGCAGACTTCCCTGGTACTGGTAGCTCAGCTGGTAAAGAATCTACCTGCAATGCAGAAGACCCCAGTTTGATTTCTGGGTCAGGAAGATCCCCTGGAGAAGGGACAGGCTACCCACTCCAGTATTTTTGGGCTTCCCTGGTGGCTCAGACGATAAAGAATCCACCTGCAGTGTGGGAGACCTGGGCTGGGAAGATCCCCTGGAAGAGGGCATGGCAACCGACTCCATGGCAACAGATTCTCCAATGGAGAATGGAGTGTACTCCATTATCTTGCCTGGAGAATCCCCATAGACAGAGGAGCTGGTGGGGTGCAATCCACGGGGTTGCAAAGAGTTGGACAAAACTGAGTGACTAAGCGCAGCAGAGCACAGCTATGTGACATTGGAGAAGTTACTTTACTAAACTGTATTTTCCTTATGCATAAATTAGGAATAAAAATAGTACTACCTCATAGAATTTTTTTCAGGAATAAAATAAATTATGTTGAACCATATGTCCCACGTACCCTAGTTGAGTACGTCAGTAATGTAATTCCACCCACTGGCTCAGAATATGCTACTTGAGGGCCCATGTGTTCAGATTAGGAACGTTGATAATTCTATTACTTCCCTGTAGACCCACTTCCAATGACCAGCCTGGAGACTCAGTAGAGCCTACTCAGTCTCAAGGGTCAGCCCTGGATCCTCTCACCTTGCTGGGATTTCAGGCTCTCAAATGACCTCAGCTGTAGTCATGTCACGGCCAAAGCCTGATGATGGTAACCTATTACAGGCTGGGTGATCCAGAGCAGCCCCTTCACAGCCACAGTCCTCTCTGCAAGGGCTTCTCAGCCAGTAGGGAGGCTGTTTCTGGGGAGTTTATTCTGGACCAAGGGGAATAGTCAATCCATATATCACCCCCAATGGCTTAAGGAGCAAAGAGAGGAAGGGGTGTGTGAGTGTGTGTGTGTGTGTGTGTGTGTGTGTGTGTGTGTTAGTCACTCAGTCATGTCTGACTCTTTACAACCCCATGGACTGTCGCCCACCAGGCTCCTCTATCTATGGAGTTCTCCAGGCAAGAATACTGGAGTGTGTAGCCATTCCCTTCTCCAGGGTATCTTCCTGACCCAGGGATTGAACCCCTGTCTCCTGCATTGCAGGCAGATTCTTTACCATCTGAGCCACCCAAGAAGCCCAAGAGAGGAGGATACCTAACCTAAAAGTTTCATCTGGTTCAAGGTAAAAAAGCCATGATTTCAGTTTCAATCAAGTCTTTGTGTAGCTGGATCCTGGTCATTAGGGTTTCATGGCCTTATTGTTTGAAAGGATTATTAACAGGCCAGCTTTCTGAGCACTGAGCGTCTATGGGGGACAATTTGGGACACGGAAATATCAACAAGAACAACAGCAAAAAGCTGTCTCTAGCTTTTTCACAGTTAGGGGAATATTTATAGATTGTATGGTACTTAGGAAATATGTTTCTCTTCTTTAGAACTGAGAGGTTTGTGTATGTGTTCCAATAACTAACCACCAGAAGAATGAGGAGGCCCAGCTTTGACTCACATGGGCGGGTGGTCTTGGAAGACGACCAAACCCCTGCTACTAAGGCCCATCCCAGGCCATGCTGTAGAAACGCCTCAGTATTACTTGAGACTGCATTTCCCTGGCCAGACAGGCCAGATGGGGCCCAGCACATTTCTCTATGTACCTGAAGTCTTGGCTATTTACTTCTCAGGAATAAAATGTAAGAAGGTCAAAAGGTAATTTGATGACCTACATGTTCTGACAAACTCTGGTTTCTGCTCAGGAGAACTGACTAGGGAATTGGCCACACATGATCAGGCAGCAGAAAGGCTCAAAGGTTGTGTATTTTTTTGTGCTGTGTGGGTTGGGTGGGGTGGGAGCCACTGAGGCCTGGTCCCATCCCCTTGGTCTTCTGTCACACTAGCTTCTGTGATCTTGAATAAAGGAACATGGGATTTGCCCTGAAATAGATGATCACTGTGCACGATTTGGGGAGCCTGGCTTGTGAAGGATTGATAGGTTATTTGGTAAGGATGTGACTGTAGCAGGAACATAAACAAAGGTCTCATGACCTAGGACTCTGGAAATGGCTAAGTTTAGGGTCAGGTTATAAGTTCTTTTACACTGTAATGTACTCTCCTAAGCTTTCTACATCTACAGTCTGGCTGTAAGGAAATAAGGAACACAGCAGGTCAAAAGTTCATCCATGTTATCCCTCTGTGAGGGCAGCAGCAAACCCAGGGAAAGCTAAGGTGGGAAGGAGCTTATGATGTAGCAGAGCGGTGGTATGGCATGTGAACTGGCATATATAGACGTGGCACAAACAGAGCAGAGGAAGGGTCCTTTGCTGGGGAAAAAGGAGGGTGCACTGTAAGGTTAATGGTGAACTCTTCTGACTCTGTCTGCACAGTGCCTCTTCTAGGAAGGAAGCCTGGAGAAGCCCAACTCCAGGTGGTAGAGTTGAAGCCTCACCCACGCACTCTCATATTGAATTTTTTAAAACCTGAGAACTGGGACTTCCCTGGTGGCAGTTGGTTAAGAATCTGCCTGCTAATGCAGGGGTCATGGGCTCCATCCCTGGTCCAGGAAGATCTCACATGCCCTGGGGCAGTTCGGCCCATGTGCCACAACTACTGAGCCCATGCGTGCCTAGAGCCCACGCTCTGCAGCAAGAGAAGCCATTGCAATGAGAAGCCTGAGCATCGAAACTAGAGAGAGCCTGCATGCAGCAACAATGACCCAGTGCAGCCAAAAGTAAATAAAAGGAAAAGAAACAGTAATTTTAAAATCTGAGAACCCACTGCCTTACTCTGTCATCAAGTGTTGGTCTAGGCCATTGTCATTCATCCAATATTTTTAATAATTTTGAGTCTCAAGAAAAAGAAAGAAAGTAATTGCTGTTTCTTATGTTAAAATTAGCATATAAACAAGTGGTTAGGGAAGCAACTAATAGGTAATAACAAGCCTGTCATATCAAAGATATAATCTATCACTGTCTGGCTTTAAAAACAGAGGGTAGCTCTTATCAGAACAAAAGGCTATTCTCCAAAATATTTTTATCTCTGTAGACAGAAGACTGTCGATAACTTCTTTGTTGTTCAGTCACTCAGTCATGTCTGACTCACTCCGTCTGACTCCATGGACTGCAGCATGCCAGGCTTCCCCGTCCTTCACCATTTCCTGGAGTTTGCTCAAACTCGTGTCCATTGAGTCGGTGAGGCCTTCCAACCATCTATCTCATCTTCTGTCTTCCCCTTCTCCTTCCTTCAATCTTTCCCACCAAATTCTAAAAGACAAAAAAATCCAAAACAAAACTAAAACAATAAAACTCTTATTGTTCTGTCTCTGTGAGGTGCCTACTACATACACCTAACTCTGTGTGCCTTTTTTGTTGTTTTTGTCAGTATTCCAACAATTTTATTGTGCTCTCTTTCAGTCCATTTAGTGATGAATATCACTGTGGATAACATCATCACTTATCGAGAAAGAAGGAACACAGCTCTGTGCTTTCCATTCATGTCAGAGCCAGAGACAAGCTCATCCCTTATACCCATTCTCTGGTTCTTGTGCACACTAATAACCCCCACTGTCATCTTCACACAGCCACCTAAGGGACAGTTTGCATGTCCCTGCCTCCCTTCCAGTTAGGCATGGCCACATGACTTCCTTCTGGCCAGCAGATTGGAAACAAATGTAATGAGTCCATCTACCAGGATGTGCCCTTAAGAGAAGGAGTATGCCTCCCTTTGCCCCTTCTCCTTTCATGGTAGTGGGCCCCGTTGGACCATGTGTAAGAAGGCAGTCTGTTAGGGATGAAATGCAGCAAAAGCCAGGGAACCTGGGCTTCTGACACCAGCATCCAGTGTCAGAAGTTCCCGCACTTCCTTGTTTCACAGCACACTGTCTCAGGAATTTCTTCACAGCGTCCCTAGCCCAAAAAGAAAGGCCTAACAAATAAAAATTCTATATATTAAGTAATGATATGCAAACAATTTAGTGTGTACTTAGGTCCTAGCAACATGTACACCATTTGAAAAACTAATACAAATAAATTGAATGAAAAAAAAAAGTTCTTGGGCATTCCCTGGCGGTCCAGTGGTTAAGACTCAGCACTTTCGCTGCTGTGGGCCAGGGTTCCATCCCTGTGGTAGGGAAACTAAGATCCCACAAGCCACATGCAGTGTAGCCAAAGCGAAAACAAACAAACAAAGTAAGTAAGTGTTAGTTGCTCAGTCGTGTCCGACTCTTTGTCACCCCGTGGTCTGTAGCCCGCCAGGCTTCTCTGTCCATTGGATTCTCTGGGCAAGAATACTGGAGTGGGTAGCCATTCCCGTCTCCAGGGCATCTTCCCCACCCAGGGATTGAACAAGGGTCTCCCGCATTACAGGGAGATTTTTACCATCTAAACCACTGGGGAAGCCCAAACAAACAGAAAAACCCATGTTATTTGGTTCTTAAATAACCACCATCACTTACTAGCGAGATGTGTGCACCTGGGGGACACCGCACAACTTCTCAAACCTTGAATTCAGTTTGGACACTGGTACTGTCTTTTACTTGCATTTTATCAGAGCAACCAATCACCACCATTCAGGTGGCTTAAAACAACAGAGGTTTATTCTCTTATAGTCCTGAAGCCAGAAATTGGAAATATGGAAGAAGCAGGGTGATGTTCCCTGCAGAGGCTCTGGGGTAATTCTGCTTCTTGTCTCTTACAGCTTCCGGTGCCTTCCTGAGCTTGCAGTTGTATCACCCTGATCTCTGCCTCTGTGGTCACATTTCCTCCTCCTCCTCTGTCTTTCCTCTGTGTCTTTTATAAGGACACCTGTGCCTAGACTTGAGACCAACTCCTGGCTGAGGTTCAGTGACAAAGACTGAACTGTTGGTCAGCTTTATTCCTGTTCATTTGTTGGCAGCAGGTGGTACTAAAATTATGGATAGTTTAATAGGAAATCTCTTGAGGCAGTTGGAAGAAAGAGCAAAGAGCAGGCAGCAAGGGGCCGTCAGGCTGACCTCACTTCCCTGAGGGGGTGCCCTGTTGTCTCAGGCTTCGGTGGGGGTGGGTAGCAGGTAGGGGAGGGGAGCCCGTGTCCCAGCGCAAGGCCTTGTCCTCAGTCCAGTATGCATTCAGCTTTGTTCACGAGTCAGGAATTGTGCAAAGCAACTGCTGTCTCTGGAAGCAGCGAGAAGAGTTAAGACACAAACGATCTCCAGAAAACTGAAGGTGAGGAGGAGTGAGAGGGAAGCTGTTGCTCATCAGTGATTCAGAAGAAATCAGTAAGTCACTACTGTGTTCTGGGTTTTTTTTTTTTTCCGTTTGAATGTTGTTAACTTTTTTTTTAAACTTTTTATTTTATATTGGAGCATAGCTGATTAACAATGTCGTGATAGTTTCAGGCGGATAGTGAAGGGATTCAGCCATATAAGAGTCCATTCTCCTTCAAACTCCCCTCCCATCCAGGCTGCCACATAACATTGAGTAAAGTTCCGTGTTCTATACAGTAGGATATCAACTTTGGTTTGGATTTCAGAAAGCAAGATAGATCCTCAGACTTCTCTTAAAGTGTTTTTGCTCCTCTTCACCTACCTCCCACCCCAACCAGTATGCTCGACACAGAGATTAAACTGAGAGGGTGACATTCCCCAGTGTGGTGCTTCTACAGTGGGGGCTCTCTTCCCTTGCTGCCTCCCAAAGCTCTTCTTGGCTGCTAGACTGGACTGTGGTCAGAATAGGGGGTGACCATTAGCTGAGAAGATCTCTGACCTCCACAGTCCCTTCTTTTACTGGGTAATGTGAACAGCACTGCAACTGGCAAAGCCAATTCCAGAATCTTGGTCTTCCTCTTTTAAAATGCAAATGCCTATGAAAAAGAGGATAAAATCATTTACCCACTTTAAGACTTCTCTTAGGATATTGTTGTTATTCAGTTACTCAGTCCTGTCTGACTCTTTGTGACTCCATGAACTGCACTATGCCAGGCTTCCCTCTCCTTCACCATCTCCCAGAGTTTGCTGAAACTCATGTCCATTGAGTCAGTGATGCCATCCAACCATCTCATCCTCTGTTGTCCCCTTCTCTTCCTGCCTTCAATCTTTCCCAGCATCAGAGTCTTTTCCAATGAGTCAGTTCTTCACATCAGGTGGCCAAAATATTGGAAATTTCAGCTTCAGCATCATTCCTTCCAATGAGTATTCAGGGTTGATATCCTTTAGGAATGACTGATTTGATCTCCTTGCCATCCAAGGGACTCTCAAGTGTCTTCTTCAACATATATTCTCTTGGGATATAATCCTATTAAAAAAGAAAAGAAAAGCTATAGCAAGATGAATGAGGTTATTAGAGGCCTATCTGCCTGAAGGCCAGTGCTCTTTCTTTCCTCCACTATCTCTACCAAAAAGACCTTTCAGGAATTAAGAGAGCATTTCTGGTGGACATAAAGCATCCTGGGAGAGGTTCAAAGCCAGCAGGCAAACGAACAAATAAAAGGCCTTTCCTTTGGAGCTTTGTTTAGGACTGGCCTGTTTGGCTAATTTGGTTGTTCTTTGCCCTCCTCAGGACAATGAGTAGGAAAGAGCTCTTCCTTCGACAGTGAGAGATGATGGGAGTCTGGATGATTAAGAAGTGAAGAAGTCAAGTTCACATTTTCTGCTTGCTCTGTCCCATGGCAGTGTAAGCCAGCTGCAGAAGAGTGCTCCAACTTAGGGACCAGATATCCTGGGTCATCAGACCTTTCACAGCCACCAACTGCTGTTCTATGGTCTTAGCAAGTCACAATCTACTTTCCACATCTCAGTTTTTATCTGTAATTGGGAAAGATAACATCTATTCTATTCTCTGTACAGATTTTTATGGGACTGAAACCATCATAGTGAGGAAGTTGTAATAGGAACATCTATGCTCCTTCCCCTCCTGTTTCTGCAGTGTGTCCTGAGTAGTGTGTACAACTCAGTAATGTGAGTGAATCGTAGGAACTGGTGACTGGAAACAGCCATAGATCAGAATCAGGTGAGTAGATTGAAAAGGGGTGAACCATGGAAACATCTGTATAGTCAAAGCTATGGTTTTTCCGGTAGTCATGTACAGATGTGAGAGTTGAGATTTGGACCATAAAGAAGGCTAATTGCTGAAGAATTGACACTTTTGAACTGCGGTGTTGGAGAAGATTCTTGAGAGTCCTTGGACTGCAATGAAATCAACTCTGAATATTCATTGGAAGGACTGATACTGAAGCTGAAGCTCCAATACTTTAGCCACCTGATGCAAAGAGCTGACTCCTTGGAAAAGACCCTGATGCTGGAAAAGATTAAGGGCAGTAGGAAAAGGGGGTGACAGAGGATGAAATGGTTGGATGACATCACCAACTCAATGGACATGAGATGGTGAAGGAGAAGGAAGCCTGAGTGACTGAGCAATGACAATGGAAACATCCTATTATCCATTCATCATCACTGTATCTGTCAATGTATGTATCAATGCATTCGTTTAACACATATGAAGAGCCTACCCAGGTACTCTGAGTCCTTTGTATCTCTGCTTTGGGCCTGTTTGCTAGACTACAGCAGTGCTAAGAATATGAGGACCAGTCTTTGTTTTACCTTTTCCTCAGGACAACCTGGCAGACTTTTCTGTCCTTATAATTAGACCAGACACTACATGTGACCTGGAAACAGGGAGAAGCCTGGCCTGACAGGAGAATTTTGACCATCCTTCTGTCCTGCTCCTATGAGGTAGCCTTGCTCCAGGACCATTAGTAACTAGTAACTGGCAGCAGCATCAGAAAGGGGAGGCATATCCAGGACTGACAGGGGAGGGGAAACCAGATGAATTTCACCTGGGGTCATCCTGCCACCTGGTTTCCACCTCTGCCTTCTGTCCCTCTTGACCTTGATCTTCTCGGTCTGCTTACTTCCTTCTCACTGACCTGTCAGCTGAGATGTGGTCCACTTCCCTCTTCCCTCTTCTGCCAGCTCCACCATGAGATAATAAGAATGACACATGATTGGGAAAAAATTGCAAAAAATTTTTGGCCACATTCCTGGCTTGTGAGATCTTAGTCTTCGAACCAAGGATCAAACCTGAGCCCCAGTAGTGAAAGCCCCAAGCCCTAACCACTGGACTGTCAGGGAATTCCTTGCAAACTACTTTTTTTTTTTTAAAGAAAAAAAAGCATATTAGGAACTAAGAATTTGGAGACAGATTTTGGGTGTGGCTCTAAGGCAGAACTGCAGTTTTATAAAACTCCCTATTCTCTGTTTAACTGTTAACCAAGTTTCTGAAACTAGCATTTCTATTTGATAGACCATAATCTTACCCTCCTCACACCCAAGACTCAGTGCTCCCTGAGTGAGCAAAGCTCACCCCACTAGAATGGCCATCACCTGAGGCAGAGCCCTGGCAGTGAGAAAGCCTTAAGAGACCTTTTAATACAGGGAGATGCAGAATTGGAGAGGTGACTGAGGCTCTATAGGTGAAGGTTGACCTGAGTTGACCTGAGGCTACCTGCCTGGGAATCATATAGGCAGTAGACTATGGAGGCTAAACCCTGGTGGAGGCCAGGGGCTCCAAAACAGAGGGTGGGAGGCCAGGGAAGGTGGTGGGGCCTCTGGGGAAGTGGCTGTGATCTGGCAGGCTTCTGGAGCCTACTGATGTTGAGTTTCCAGGAGGTTTTTCTTATCCTCCTTTGTCTCAAATTCCACTGGCTGAAATAAAGAGTGTTCTAATAGTCAAGGGAGCTGGCAGGATTTGGGGAGAAAATCCATGGAAATGGCTCCTGGTGCCATTCTCATTTAGTAACCCATTACTATACATAAAGTACAATATGTAGTGTGCATATGTAATTTATTATATACAGTATGGAGTGGTAAAATACATTATTTACCTGCATATGGCCTGTGTGATCAGAATTACCAGGCTGAGAACTACTTAAAAGATATTAAAAGTTTTATTCCAAAGACTGTTACTTGAAATTTTAAGAAGTCTTGGGATATCAGAACTTGTATTTTATCTGAACCAAAGACTCTGCCAGCATGCCTCAATTCTCAGAGGCAGATGATGTAATTTAACAGAGTTTTCAGCTGTTCTGTTTCCTTTAGTCCTGGCTCTGGCAAGTGCTTCAGTCCAGAAATCAAAGGGAAAAGGATGAGAGAAGAAGAAAGGCAGAGATGCCTAGGGGGCATCTGGCCTCAGTGGGCCTTTTCTTTTGCTCCCTACAAAGCCAGAGAAAAGTCTTCCATTTGTACTAATCCATAATCATCAGGCTGAATCTAGAGAACTCAACTGAGAAAATCAAGCTGTAAGCAGATCTTAGGGATTTAAGTCTATAAGTATTTATTGGGTGTCTTCAGTGTGCTAAGTGCTAAGGTTACGTGATGAGACCTAGCCCCGCCCTCGGGTGGTTTGTCATTGGTTTAAGAGATATGGTGGTGGTTTAGAAACTAAATCGCATCTGACTCTTGAGACCCCATGCACTGTAGCCTGCCAGGCTCTTCTCCCATAGGATTTCCGAGGCAAGAATATTACAGTAGGTGCCGTTTCCTTCTCCAGAGGATCTTCCCAACCCAGGGATGGAACCTGGATCTCATGCATTGCAGGCAGATTCTTTACTAAGTGAGCCACCAGGGAGGCTCCTTGCTTTAAGAGGAGTAGAGAGTAAAGAAGAGAGAACAATTGCTAAGGACCTACTTCATTCATTTATCTAGCAAAAACTTCTGAGTGTCCACCATGTGCTAGCTTGCTAGGTACTAGGGACACAGGGAAAGAAAAAGTAGATGTGGTCTATCAACTACAAATTGGCACTTGCCAAGAGCACTTGCCAGGGACTGAACAACAGCAACAAGGAAGGGCACTTGCCATCTGCCTCTTTGGAGATTGAACCCTGTGCTTCAGCATCCCCTGAGGGGAATTCAGGGTGGAGAGTGAATTCAGGGTGGAGAGAGTTTCCCTCTGTGCTCCAGGGAAACTGTTGGAACAAGTCTTTAGATAGATATTTTCAGGAACTGATTTCATGATCCCAGTCTTTGCATCTCCTCATATCTAGAAAAGCACTAAATCTCTTCAAGGTGACATCAGCTCCTTGTGACTAGCAGAAAACCTTTTGTAAAATGAGTACTTGATTGCATTGAACTCCCCCCTTCACCAAAATCTTATGTATTGATCTTCCTCTACTGCCTTTTTACAGCAGTCTCTCAGAGCTATCTGAGGTTAACTTGCAACTCTCACGTTGTGCATCTTTTTAGTCGACAGGTCCTTCCTCTCCTGAAAGTTTTAGTCCAGTGGAGCAGACAAACAAATGCATTTTCAAAATGCCATGCTTAGAGAGGTCTCTTCAAGAAAATTAGAGATACCAAGGGAATATTTAATGCAAAGACGGGCACAATAAAGGACAGAAATGGTATGGACCTAACAGAAGCAGAAGATATTAAGAAGAGGTGGAAAGAATACACAGAAGAACTATACAAAAAAGATCTTCGTGACTCAGATAACCACGATGATAACTCACTGAGAGCCAGACATCCTGGATAGTGAAGTCAGGTGGGCCTTAGGAAACAACACCATGAATGAAGCTAGTGGAGGTGATTGAATTCCAATTGAGCCATTTCAAATACTAAAAGATGATCTTGTGAAAGTGCTGCAGTCAATATGCCAGCAAATTTGGAAAACTCAGCATTGACCACAGGACTGGAAAAGGTAAGGTTTTATTCCAGTCCCAAAGAAAGGCAATGCTAAAGAATGCTCAAACTACCACACAATTGCACTCATCTCACACACTAGTAAATTAATGCTCAAAATTCTTCAAGCCAGGCTTCAACAGTATGTGAACCATGAACTTTCAGATGTTCAAGCTGGATTTAGAAAAGGCAGAAAAACCAGAGATCAAATTGGCACCATCCACTGGATCATCGAAAAAGCAAGAGAGTTCCAGAAAAACATCTACTTCTGCTTTATTGACTTCGTCAAAGCCTCTGACAGTGTGGATCCAATAAACTGTGGAAAATTCTTAAAGAGATAGGAATACCAGACCACCTGACCTGCCTCTTGAGAAACCTGTATGCAGGTTAGGAAGCAACAGTTAGAACTGGACATGGAACAATAGACTGGTTCCTAATAGGGAAAGGAGTACATCAAGGTTGTAAATCATCATCCTACTTATTTAACTTATATGCAGAGTACATCATGAGAAATGTTGGACTGTATGAAGCACAAGCTGGAATCAAGATTGCCAGGAGAAATATCAATAACCTCAGATATGCAGATGACACCACCCTTATGTCAGAAAGCAAAGAAGAACTAAAGAGCCTCTTGATGAAAGTGAAAGAGGAGAGTAAAAAAGTTGGCTTAAAGCTCAACATTCAGAAAACTAAGATCATGGCATCTGGTCCCATCACGTCATGGCAAATATATGGGGAAACAGTGAGAGACTTTTATCTTTTTAGATTCCAAAATCACTGCAGATGGTGACTGCAGCCATGAAATTAAAAGATGCTTGCTCCTTGGAAGAAAAGCTATGACGAACCTAGACAGCATATTAAAAAGCAGAGACATTACTTTGTCAACAAATGTCCATCTGGTCAAAGCTCTGGTTTTTCCAGTAGTCATGTATGAATGTGAGCGTTGGATTGTAAAGAAAGCTGAGCGCCAAAGAACTGATGCTTTTGAACTGTGGTGTTGGAGAAGACTCTTGAGAGTCCCTTGGACTGCAAGGAGATCCAACCAGTCCATCCTAAAGGAAATCAGTCCTGAATATTCATTGGAAGGACTGATGCTGAAGCTGAAGCTCCAATATTTTGGCCACCTGATGCGAAGAACTAACTCCTTGGAAAAGACTCTGATGTTGGGAAAGATTGAGGGCAGGAGGAGAAGGGATCGACAGAGAATGAGATGGTTGAATGGCATCACCAACTCGATGGACGTGAGCCTGAGTAAGTTCCGGTAGTTGGTGATGGACAGGGAAGTCTGGCATGCTGCAATTCACGATGTCACAAAGAATCAGACATGACTGAGCAACTGAACTGAACTGAGTGCTGATGTATGATGGTTTTTCAAAAAATTAAACATACACTTACCATGTTGTCATTGATTTTCAGTTGCCCAGTCATGTCTGATTCTTTGTGACCCTATGGACTGCAGCGTGTCAGGATTCCCTCTCCCTCACCATCTCCCAAAGTTTGCCCAGGTTCATGTTCATTGCATCCGTGATGCTGTCCAGCCATCTCATCTTCTGAAGCCCTCTTCTCCTTCTGCTCTCAATCTTTCCCAGCATCAGGGACTTTTCCAATGAGTCATCTGTCAAAAATTACCATATGATCCAGAAATTTCACTTCTAGGTATATGCCCTGAAATAGTAAAGGCAGACATTTAAACAGATATTTATGCAGCCATCTTCATAGCAGCATTATTCATAGTAGCTAAAGGTGGAAACAACAGTGCCTTTGATGCATAAATGCACTAATATGGTAAAGTAAATATATACAATAGAATATTATTCAGTATTTAAAAGGAATGAAGTTCTGACACATGCTACAACATGGAAAAACTTTAAAAACATGTGCTAATTGAAATAACCCAGACACAAAAGAATAAATATTATATAGTGATTCCACTTTATATGAGATAACATAGATTAGGTAAATTAGTAGAGACAGGTATATAATAGGGATTACCAGAGGTGAGGGGAGAGGGGTAATGGGGAGTTACTGTTTAATTAGTACAGAGGTTCTTTTTGGGAAGATGAAAAAAATCTTGGCAATGAATAGTGTTGATTCTTGTGCAACACTATGAATGTACCTAATGCCACTGAATTGTATACTTAAAAATAGTTGAAATGGTAAGGTATATATTATGTATATTTTATAGTAAGTAAACTAATGGAGACACACAAAAAATGCTGTGTTGATAACTTAAGGAGGGCATGCAGGTGACTAGATCTTGACTTCAGGTTGGTGGCCAATCCGAGGAGGTACCATCTGAGCTAAGATTTGAACATTGAGAATAAAAAGCAAGTGATGGTCAGTCAGAAGGAGCGGCACACCAGAAGATAGAAACAACCTATTAGACATGTACACATGCCCCTTCTGAGAGTAACTTGTGCACCTAAGTGGGAGGAAATCAGTCCTGAATATTCATTGGAAGGACTGATGCTGAGGCTCCAATACTCTGGCCACCTGATGCGAAGAACTGACTCGTTAGAAAAGACCCTGATGCTGGGAAAGACTGAAGGCAGAAGGAGAAGGGGATGACAGAGGATGAGATGGTTGGATGGCGTCACCTACTTAATGGACAGGAGTTTGAGCAAGCTGTGGGATTGGAGATGGACAGGGAAGCCTGGCATGCTGCAGTCCATGGGGTTGCAAAGAGTTGGACATGACTGAGTGGCTGAACTGAAGTGGGAGGACAATGACTAAAATTGAAGTGGGTTTAGAATACTGTACAGAGAAAAAAAAGAATACTGTACAGAGGAGGAAATGCATTCTGTCTCAGAAAGTTTGAGATGGATTCATGGAGGCAGCGGTTTACTTGGGACTTAGGTCATAGAGATTCATGGGGAGAAAGGCTGAGGAAAGTGTTCTAGATGGAAGGAGGAGTACGGGCAAAGACTCCAAGTTGAAGTTTAGACTTTTTCTTTAAGTAAGAAGTGGGAAAAAAAAAAAGAAGTGGATTTATTCAGATACAGAGGGAAACACACCCTACAGATAGAGTGTGGGCCATCGCAGAGGGCAAGTGCAGCCTATACTTTTTTTTTTTAAAGAAAGATTTCACTTGAAGCTTTCAGAAAAATGTAGAGCTGTGCTTTTTTGCAGCAGAAACTGTGTACCAGAAATGCATGCATATATGAGCCATACAGCAGTCATACTCCTAGAGGCCAATATTGCTCAAATTACTTAATTTTTCACATAATTTTGTTGCAGGAAGGGGGATCCCTTCCAGGGCTCAAAGGTGGGTTCTTGTCTAACACTCAGAAATGAATTTTCTGAGGAGACACATGTGGTGACAAAACAAGAGATTTTATTGGGAAGGGGTGCCCAGACAGAGAACTGTAGGGTAAAGAAAACCATGAGAATTGCTCTGCTACGTGGCTTGCAGTTTTGGGTTTTATGGTGATGAGATTAGTTTCCAGGTTGTTTTTGGCCAATCATTCTGATTCAGAGTCCTTCCTGGTGGCACATGAGTTGCTTAGCCAAGATGGATGTCAGCGAGGATTCTGGGAAGTGGTTGGACACGTGGTGTCACGTTTTGACCTTTCCCGAACTCTTCTGGTTGGTGGTGGCTTACTAGTTCTGTGTTCCTTACCAGGACCTCCTGTTGTAAAACAACTCATGCAAATGGTACTATGGTACCTGGCCAGGGTGGGTGGTTTCAGTCAGTGTGCTTCTCCTAACAATTAAAAAATTTTAAAACAATTTAAAAATTTTTAAATTGAAAATGCTACTGTTATGTCACAGTAAGCATAGATGTGTTATGGAATGCAATGGAATATTTACATAAAATTTTACAGGTATTTCAGGTTTGAGATGTCTGCCTGGCTGCACACAAGACTTGTATCTCTGTGTATGTAAATATCTACTTTCCTCTATTTTTATGGAATATTTCATTGAAAAATTTAGAGAATGACTGAATTGTAGGTGATACCCTTACATAGATAGTTATCAGTTAATTTCTTAATGAACGTTTTTAATTTCTTCATGAACATTTTTCTGCTATTAATCCACATATTGTAAATGATTGCTAAAAGGTCCCCTCTCAATTTTGTCTTGTTTTTCTCTGTACCTCCAAGTCAGTTCCTCTAAAAGTTTATCCAGATTTTGGTTCCAATGATAATCACGGTGTCTGACCTATGGCTAGCCTTTGCATTGTTGAAGATAACTTTATAAGGAGCTGGTAGTGGCAGTGGGTCTGTTGGCTCAGTTCAGAGACATTCAGTCATGATCTTTCTCCAACCCAGAGAGTCCTATAATCCAGATGGACTCTCCATCCGTCATACAAGCTTTTCTTTTTTTGGCCATGCCATGTGGCTTCTGGGATCTTAGTTTCTCTGTCAGGGATTGAACCCAGACCCACAGCACTGAACGTGCAGAGTCTTAACAACTGGACTGCCAGGGAATTTGCAATTTAAGCATTTCTAAAATTTAAATACTGTTTTGAGATAATTGTATATTCACATGCAGTTTTAAGACTCAACACAGAGAGCTCTTATGTACCCACTCCTCACTTTTTCCTAATGGTAACATTTTGCAAAGCTATATTATGACATCACAACCAGAGTGTTGTCATTGATGCAAACCATCCATACTTTTCACATTTCCATGCTTTTATTTATACTACACAATTTCTTCACCTGTGTTGGTTTGTGTATTCACCATCACAGTCGGGATACTGATAGCTCCAGCACCACAAGGATCCTTCATGTTGCCCATGTACAACCACCATACCACCTCCCTCACCCCTGCCTCCACCCCTTTGCCCTGGCAACCATTAACAAATCTCTTCCATTTCTGAAACTGTGCTATTTCAAAAATGTTATCTAAATAAAATGAGACAGTGAGTAATCTTTTGAGACTGGCTTTTTTTCTGTGCATGGTGTGTTCTCAGTCTCTAAGTTGTGTTCAACTCTTTGCAACACCATGAACTATAGCCCGCCAGGCTCCTCTGTCTATGGGATTTCCCAGGCAAGAATATTAGACTAGGTCACCATCTCCTCCTCCAAGGGATCTTCCCGACCCAGAGATCAAATCCGCCTCTCCTTCATCTCCTGCATTGGCAGGCAGATATTTTTTACCACTGAGCTACCTGGGAACCACACATAATAAAGAGTCTAACTCCATTTTTTTTTTTTTTTTTTTGGTGGGGGCAGGAGAGGGGGTGATCTAAATCACTGCAGATGGTGACTGCAGCCATGAAATTAAAAGACACTTGCTCCTTGGAAGAAAAGCTATGACAAATCTAGACAGCACATTAAAAAGCAGAGACATTACTTTGCCAACAAAGGTCTGTCTGGTCAAAGCTATGGTTTTTCCAGTAGTTGTGTATGGATGTGAGAGTTGGATCATACAGAAAGCTGAGCACCAAAGAATTGATGAGAGTCCCTTGGACTGCAAGGAGATCCAACCAGTCCATCCTAAAGGAAATCAGTCCTGAGTATTCATTGGAAGGACTGATGCTGAAACTGAAACTCCAATGCTTTGTCGCCTGATGCGAAGAACTGACTCATTGGAAAAGACCCTGATGTTGGGAAAGATTGAAGGCAGGAGGAGAAGGGGATGACAGAGGATGAGATGGTTGGATGCATCACCGACTCAATGGACATGAGTTTGAGCAAGCTCTAGGAGTTGGTGATGGACAAGGAACCCTGCAGTCCATGGGGTTGCAAAGAGTCGGACACGACTGAGTGACTGAACCAAACTCCAATTTTGGGTGTTTGCTGACAGTTTCCTACCTCACCCTTCCCTCTGCCTCTTACATCCCGATACTGGGCAAGCTGATTAGAAAGCCCAAGTTCTTTCCTTTGAAGCTGGTGGGAGATTCCAACCATGTGAGCCCCTACTGTGTGGGGAAACCCTCACCCCAGCTCCACCCTTATAAATAATAACCACAATAAAAAAACCCCAAGCCAGTCTTCTTTCCCTGCCTTCTCAAATCATTTTTGGGCTGCTTGGTAAGCCCATATAGCTGACTCCTGATAACCATATTAGTAGTAGCAGTTAAGTCACTAAGTTGTGTCCTACTCTTGAGACCCCATGGACTGTAGCCTGCCAGGCTCCTCGGTCCATGGGATTCTCCAGGCAAGAATACTGGAGTGGATTGCCATTTCCTTCTCCAGGGGATCTTCCCAACCCAGGAATCAAACCCGGGTCTCCTGCATTGCAGGCAGATTCTTTACCAACTGAGGTTTGAGGAAAGCCCAATAACCATATTATGTGAGTCACAAATCTTTCATATCCTCCTGATGTGTGTATAGAGCCATCAGTATCAACATTTGAGCTGCATTTTGGATGGGAGTCCATCCTATTTCTGCAGGATGGCTACCGCAGCATAATTTCCTGGACATTCATCCAAGTGGTTGCATGTATCAGTAGCTCATTCCTTTTTATGGCTGAGTAGTTATTCCACAGTCTGAATGTTCTTCAGCGTGTTTAACCATTTATCTATTGAATGACATTCTTTGGTTTTATGTTGTTGTTCAGTTGCTAAGTTGTGTCCAACTCTTTGTGACCCCAAGGACTGCAGCATAACAGGCTCCTCTGTCCTCCACTGTCTCCTGGTGTCTGCTCAGATTCATGTCCACTGAGTTGGTGATGCCATCCAACCATCTCATCCTCCGCTACCTCCTTCTCCTCCTTTTGCCTTCAGTCTTTTCTAGTGAGTAGTCTCTTCGCATTAGGTGGCCAAACCTATATTGGTTTTTATAGTTCTTAGCTATTATAAAGTTGCTATAAACTTCAAGTGCACATTTCTGTGTGAACATAAATTTTATTCCTCTAGAATAAATGCCCAGGAATACAATTGATGTTTCATATGATATTTACATGTTTATTTTATTTTTTTAAGAAATTGCCCAACTATTTTCCAAAGTGATTGTTGCCATTTTACATTCCCAGGTGGTGATATGTCTCACAATGTCTATGATGATATTAATTTCCATAAAAGACTGAAAGGGCATCACATCCGCTCTGTCTGCCCCAACCTATACAGGTATCAAACTCAAGAAGAAGCTTGACTATGGGTTGTTACAATGCCAGGGGTAAGGCCGAGTCTCTGGAGCAGCCCAATATGGATTCCAAGCTTTATCAGAGACATTTACCACCAGGAGCCACTATGAACAAGAAGTCTGCTTATGCTTATTATTTAGTCATTACTTAACATTGTGATTATTGTTATTATTGTCTGTAGTGAGATAGTTCTAATAAGGACCATATAGGTTATTGTCTTGGTGGAAGAGCAATTGATGAGAGGATTTTTTTTTTTTCTAATTTTTCCCTTTGCAAGCTGAGATTTTAAACCTGGGTTTATTAGCAAATGCACTGGGCTTTATGTTTGTCATAAATATGGTAAAGCAACATCCACTTAATTTCAAGGGTGAGAGAAATGGTGAAGCCTATTTCTGTTTTCCCACAGACCTGTGCCATGGGCCCTCTTCCTTCTCCTGTCCCAGGGCACTGGCTGTGACAAAGGCTGTCTTTGTTACAGTTTTCACTAGGGCAGACACTGACTCTGGGGAAAATGATGGAAGCAGTCCACCAACATTTTGCTCGGTCAGTGACATTCCACACTCTGGCCCAAGCCACTGGTTTCCCAACCTGAGGGCTCCTGATCTCAGCATATGGTCAGAGAATTTTGCTCTTCCTTTGATCATCTCACCCCACAGTAAATCTTCCTTTATGAATTTGCCTGGCTTCTCTGACGCTGATGCCAAATCAAATCTCAGAGTTTTAGGTCAAGTAGAAAGAATGGCTTTATTGCTTTGCCAGGCAAAGGGAGACACACTGGGATTCTGCCTCAAAAACTATGTGTCTCCCTGGGGAGAATTTGGTGGAGTTTTATAACAATGATTCAAAGATGGGGTCTCTGACAAGATGTTTGCATTCCCCTCAGGTGGTAGGACTCCTAATTTTTATGAGCTTCCCTGGTTCCTTTAATCTTTCCTCAGGTGGTTTCTTGGCTGCTCCTCCCTTGATTAGCAACTGTGGACCTCAGGGAAGGTCATGGAGGCCGGAGACCTGTCCACAAAGAAACGGGGGACAGAAAGTCTTCTGCTGGGGAACCGAATAGGGCCCGCCTGGTTTCATACTGAACATTCCTGGTCTTGCCAACTAGTTATTGGGGTAGACTGCCTGTAATGTGGAAATTGTTATAATGACTGGAGCTTGCGATGGGGGTTACCCAGATGGCTTCAAGGGCAGGTGGGCAAGTGTGTCATGTGGGGGCTGTACAGAATTGGGAGGTCTTGGGAGTTGTTGTTCAGTTGCTCAGTGGTGTCAGACTCTTTGCAACCCCATGGACCCCAGCACACCAAGCTTCCCTTTCCTTCACCATCTCCTGGAGCTTGTTCAGACTCATGTCCATTGATTTGGTGATGCCATCCAACCTTCTCACCCTCTGTCATCCCTTTCTCCTCCAGTCTTCAATCTTTCCCAGTATCAAGGGTTTTTTCTAATCAGTCAGCTCTTTGCTTCAAGTGGCCAGAGTATTGGAGCTTCAGCTTCAACATCAGCCCTTCCAATGAATACTCAGGATTGATTTCCTTTAGGATTGACTGGTTTGATCTCCTTGCAGTCCAAGACTCTCCAGAGTCTTCTTCAACTCCACAGTTCAAAAGTATCAATTCTTCAGTGCTCAGCCTTCTTTATAGTCCAGCTCTCATACCGATACATGATTAATGGAAAAACCATAGCTTTGACACTGTGGAGCTTTGTTGGTAAAGTAATGTCTCTGCTTTTTAATATACTGTTCTAGGTTTGTCATAGCTTTTCTTCCAAGGAGCAAGTGTCTTTTAATTTCATGATGGCAGTCACCATATGCAGTGATTTTGGAGCCCAAGAAAATAAAGTCTGTCACTGTTTCCATTGTTTCCCCACCTATTTGCCATGAAGTGATGGGACCAGATGCCATGATAGCCATTTTTTTGAATGTTGAGTTTTAAGCCAACTTTTTCACTCTCCTGTTTTACATTCATCAAGAGACTCTTTAGTTCCTCTTTGCTTTCTGCCGAAAGGGTGGTGTTATCTGCATATCTGAGGTTATTGGGTGGGGGGAATTTCTGGGCTTCCTTTGAAAATCCTGTTAGGGTTAATGTAATTTCCTTAGAAAAAGAGATGCTTCTCCTGCAGGAAACAGTTGCCAAGGACATTGAGGTTAGACTTGTTCTAACTAAGATAGTGGAAGGCAGACCTGCTAGCCCACTGGCCATCATGATTTTCAAAGCTTAGAACTGTTATATATATTAATATGAATAAAAAAAAACACAGGAAGGAAAAAGAGCTTTTGAGCTATTATCTGTGATTTTCTTGCTGCTCCTGAGGCTAGAAATAGAAAATATTTCTTGTAGTTTTCTCTGGAGACAAGAGAGCCTTACACTGATGAGACCAATAGAGAGATAAGAGAGATTTGTGGAATTTAGTAGTGTCAGGGAGCCTCTTCTAGATAAACTTCTAGATGAAGGGTTTAGAATAAGAGTTTTGGCATGTTGGTCACTGAATGGTAATCTCTAATTATAGTGAGATAAGATACCACTTGTATAACATAGATCTCATTCATTGTAAGAATTCATAAATAAGGAAAAATAATGATACAGATTTAAAAGACATAGACACTAAAAATAAAATTAACTGACCATTTCCCCTCTACCAGGCACAGTAGTGACCTTCATAACAATCCTTAGAAGAAGATATAGTTGGCCCCATTTTACAGATGAGGACATTGAGGGTCAGAGAGATAAAGAAACTTATCAAAATCACCCTTTCAACCAACTAGTAAATCAGTAAATGACTCTATGAACCCTGGTCTTACTACTTGGATTTTTTATGTAAAGAAACAATATGGATGGAGTGGATATTCAGGGCTCTGGGACTTCAGTTAGAAAGGCTTGGGAAGAAGGCTGACCCAGTTTAGATCTATGTTGGTCTCACAGTTTGATAACCTATGTTCTGAACCAAAGCTGGACTAGGTAAGAGAATGCTGTCTCACTTCTGGATGCCCACCAGGTAAAGAACAAATCTTAGAGCAGAGTCTAGGTGGTTCTTTGTTGTCTAGTTCTTGGTTATGGTTCTGACCCATCTTCCCCATCATGTTTACCCACCCCTAGTGAGGTTGGTAGCTTCTCAAGACTTTGTGCTAGGCTTACGCTGTTTCCCTTTGCTCAGTTCAGTTCAGTTGCCCAGTTGTGCCCAACTGTTTGTGACCCCAAGGACTGCAGCACGACAGGCTTCCCTGTCCATCACCGATTCCTGGAGCTTGCTCAAACTCATGTCCATTGCATGGATGATGATATCCAACCATCTCATCCTCTGTTGTCCCCTTCTCCTCCTGCCTTCAATCTTTCCCAGCATCAGGGTCTTTTCCAATGAGTCAGTTCCTCGCATCAAGTGGCCAAAGGATTGGAGCTTCAGCTTCAGCATCAGTCCTTCCAATGGATATTCACGATTAATTTCCTTTAGGATTGACTGGTTTGATCTCCTGCAGTCCAAGGGACTCTCTAGAACCTTCTTCAACACCACTGTTCAAAAGCATCAATTTTTGGCGCTCAGCTTTCTTTATAGTCCAACTCTCACATCCATACATGACTACTGGAAAAACCATAGCTTTGACTAGACAGACCTAGTCAAAGCTATGATACCCTGGATACCCTGAATCTGCCTGATTGATATATTTCTACCCATTTAAACGTAGACAGTTTGGGCCATCTCTTCTTTGAGGATATTCTGCCCTTACCCCATCACTTCTCTTCTGCCAGAAGCTGGTTGCATGCTTCTCCCAGAGGCATTAGTCCTAAGGGATCTGTTATTACTAAATACTTCTGAATATACAGTGCTGTTTTGTGCTGGTGCCATCTAGTTTAGGCTCTAACCAAATATCTCTGGACTTTAATCAAGGATGCAAAATCCAAAGGCAAAGAGCTTCTGTTATTCACATCTCCATCAGTATGGTTACTTTGCCAATTAGCATAGTTCATGTCAGAATTTTTTCTTTAATTGGTGAAATTGGTGGCATTTGATTAACATGATGAAAAGTTAGAAATGGGATCTCCTTGATAAATAAAGAGATATTCAAGATAAGTGCATCTTTGTGTATGGTGTTAGAAAGTGTTCTAGTTTCATTCTTTTACAAGTGGCTGTCCAGTTTTCCCACCACCACTTGTTAAAGAGATTGTCTTTTCTCCATTGTATATTCTTGCCTCCTTTGTCAAAGATAAGGTGTCCATAGATGCGTGGATTTATCTCTGGGCTTTCTATTTTGTTCCATTGATCTATATTTCTGTCTTTGTGCCAGTACCATACTGTCTTGATGACTGTGGCTTTGTAGTATAGCCTAAAGTCAGGTAGGTTGATTCCTCCAGTTCCATTCTTCTTTCTCAAGATTGCTTTGGCTATATGAGGTTTTTTGTATTTCCATACAAATTGTGAAATTATTTGTTCTAATTCTCTGAAAAAGACCTCTGGTAGCTTGATAGGAATTGCATTGAATCTATAGATTGCTTTGGGTAGTATACTCATTTTCACTATATTGATTCTTCCAATCCACGAACACGGCACATTTCTCCATCTATTTGTGTCCTCTTTGATTTCTTTCATCAGTGTTTTATAGTTTTCTATATACAAGTCTTTTGTTTCTTTAGGTAGAAATACTCCTAAGTATTTTATTCTTTTTGTTTCGATGGTGAATGGAATTGTTTCCTTAATTTCTCTTTCTGTTTTCTCATTGTTGGTGTATAGGAATGCCAGGGATTTCTGTGTGTTGATTTTGTATCCTGAAACTTTGCTATATTCACTGATTAGCTCTAGTAATTTTCTAGTAGAGTCTTTAGGGTTTTCAATATAGAGGATCATGTCATCTGCAAACAGAGAGAGTTTTACTTCTTCTTTTCCAATCTGGATTCCTTGGATTTCTTTATCTGCTCTGATTGCTGTGGCCAAGACTTCCAAAACTATGTTGAAAAGTAGTGGTGAGAGTGGGCACCCTTGTCTTGTTCCTGACTTCAGGGGAAATGCTTTCAGTTTTTCACCATTGAGGATAATGTTTGCTGTGGATCAAAGATCTAAGCATAAGACCAGAAACTATAAAACTCCTAGAGGATAACATAGGCAAAACACTCTCTGACATAAACCAAAGTGGGATCCTACATGACCCACCTCCCAGAATATTGGAAATAAAAGCACGAATAAACAAATGGGACCTAATTAAAATTAAAAGCTTCTGCACAACAAAGGAAACTATAAGCAAGGTGAAAAGACAGCCTTCAGAATGGGAGAAAATAATAGCCAATGAAGCAACGGACAAACAATTAATCTCAAAAATATACAAGCAACTCCTGCAGCTCCATTCTAGAAAAATAAAGGACCCAATCAAAAAGTGGGCCAAAGAACTTAACAGACATTTCCCCAAAGAAGACATAAAAATGGCTAACAAACACATGAAAAGATGCTCAACATCACTCATTATCAGAGAAATGCAAATCAAAACCATAATGAGATATCTCTTTACACCAGTCAGAATGGCTGCCATCCAAAAATCTACAAGCAATAAATGCTGGAGAGGATGTGGAGAAAAGGGAACTCTCTTACACTGTTGGTGGGATTGCAAACTAGTACAGCCACTATGGAAAACAGTGTGGAGGTTCCTTAAAAAGCTGCAAATAGACCTGCCATATGACCCAGCAATCCCACTGCTGGGCATATACACCGAGGAAACCAGAATTGAAAGAGCCACGTGTATCCCAATGTTCATCGCTGCTTTATTTACAATAGCCAGGACATGGAAGCAACCTAGATGCCCATCAACTGATGAATGGATAAGAAAGCTGTGGTACATATACACAATGGAACATTACTCAGCATTAAAAAAATATTCATTTGAATCAGTTCTACTCAGGTGGACGGAACTGGAGCCCATGATCCAGAGTGAAGTAAGCCAGAAGGGAAAACAACAATACAGTATACTAACGCATATATATGGAATTTAGAAAGACAGTAACGAGAACCCAGCATGCGAGACAGCAAAAGGAACGCAGATGTATAGAACAGACTCGTGGACTCTGTGGATGAGGGCAAGGGTGGGATGATATGGGAGAATGGCATTGAAACATGTTAATTATCATATGTGTAATCAATCGCCAGCCCAGGATTGATGCTCGGGGCTGGTGCATCGAGATTTCCCCGGGGGGAGGGAGGAGGGAGGGAGGAGGGAGGGGGGTTCTGGAGGGGGAGCATATGTAAACCCATGGCAATATCATGTCATTTTATGGCAAAACTAATAAAAAAAAAAAAGAATAACACTTAAGCAATCTCATGTTTATAGAATTGGATTATGATTGAAAATTTTCACTTCCCTGTATAAAAATTGAACCCCCTGTAAGAATGTGTAGAATTTGTTCTAAGATCATGCATACTGCATTTGAACAATAATGGAATATAGATGAGAATCTAGAAGTGAATATAAAGGTAACTAAAGTAGATGGCACAAAGTTGAACCCAAAACCCAGTTCATTTACTCCTACAAAAAAAAAAAAGATAAGTGCATAAGTTCAAATAGTTTAGAAGCCTTCCACTCTTGCCTGAATAGGGCATACATATTCAGCTAAAATTGCAATCTGCACCCTTAGAATGATCCTCAGGTAAGCCTTTACTTTGTCTTGGATCCTGTCATGAATTTCGGAGGATTATGATTGCCCCATGCTGGCTATACTGGTGATAGATTTCTGTCTCTGGAATACTGGCAATTGTTTTGAGAGAATCTTGCATGCAAGATTATAGAAACTCCTTATTAATAAGTGTCTATAAGTACAGCAGAATTTTGCTGATGGCTTGCTTTGATAATACCCAGGTAACAAAGTTGTAGAGGAGAGTAGCTGACACTCTTGGTTTAACAATTCCTGGGTGGCTCACATTTTAATACCAGTAATCCTGCTCAGGTCAGTTTGCAAGATCTACTCACTAGAGTGAGTTTCTTAAGGACAGAAACTCACCTAATTTACTTAAGTATCTGTGAAATGTTTGAAAGTGAAAGGCATCTGGGAGACGGAGTTTAGATGCCAAAATAAGAGCATTTCAGGGAAAAAATGGCAGAGCACAATTGAACTGAGAAAAAGCAGGATCCGTGATTGCCATGCTTAAAGGGCAACTCTTTCCCCAGTGCCTGGTTCTGAATTGTACACCCAGTGACTGAGGATCCAAGCAGCTTCCATAGGACACAACTTATGAACTGACTATTAAGATCCATAAAGATCATATTCTCTGAACCCAGAGAATGACTGGGAGACTCTTGAAGCAGGGCTTCCTGCTCAGAATCTCCTGGGGGTGCTTGTTGCAAATGCAAATTCTTCATCAATTTCCAGGCCTCCTGAATAGGCACTGGTTCCTATGGGGCCCAGGTGTCTCAAGTTTTAGCAAATTTTCCAGAGGTTCTTATCTAAAGAATGAACTTAGCTGTTCAGGAGAAATAAGCACTACTACATTAATGAGTCACATTGATGATAAAAACACATTTTGCTTGGTTCAGAAACATTAAAATGTGGGTGAAATGTGATCTTGGAATAAAAGCAAAATAGTATCATGTCTTCCATTTGTATTTTAACCAGGCCCTTGCCGACTACACCAAGATGAAGCTTCTTTTTCTATCCTCGAGCAGGCCAACGGGAGCTATTTCAGGGGTGAGGAATCTCTCCAGGGCCCCTCACATCACATTGAGCTAGTTGTATCTTTGAATTGCAGTGTTGCTTTACCCTGCACCCCATGTCCTTAGACAAGAAAGAGTTTTCTTCATTTTGAGATTTAATATTGAGGCATAGAATGTGAGCAAACAACCAAAGCCCCCTTCTAAGAAAGTCAGTGGTCAGGCAAAACACACAAGCAGTGTTCTGACTCTTGACGAAACCACAAGGCCTCTCCTTCCCGTAGGCTGTTGTACAGAGCCTTCAACAGATGAATTCCTGACCTAAAGATTCCCTTTCCTTGCCTTTAAAATTCATAAAGACATGACAGACAGAACAGAGCAGAGCTTGGAGTGCAGGTGAATTTATCCACCAGGTGTTCTGACAGCTCCTGTTTAGTGCCTCAGGGAAAATATCACAAGGGAAAATATGGTATTCTTTAGAAAATATTTCTTTAAAAAGGATGGGAGGCCATATGTAAAATAGATAGCCAATGGGAATTTGCTGTATGTCTCAGGAAACTCAAACAGAGGCTTGGTATCAACCTAGAGGGGTGGGATGGGGAGGGAGATGGGAGGGAGGTTCAAAAGGAAGGGGATATACGTATACTTATGACTGATTCATGTTGAGGTTTGACAGAAAGCAGCAAAATTCTGTAAAGCAATTATCCTTCAATAAAAAAATAAATAAATAAAAAATGGATGGGAGGAATGGTGTACTTCCCCTTCACAAGAAAAACTGTTCAAAATTTCCAGTGTTTTAACTCTTCCAGTCAGTCAGGAGCATGTGTTGAGGATGTCCTATGTGCAAAAGACCAAAACAGACTGTGGGGAGGGTGGGGTGGGGTGGGAGTGCTGAAGAAATATATAGATTATATTGTCTCTGGCTTAAGAAACAGAAGTTCTAGCTTAGGAGACAAAAACATCCCACAACAAGATGATTATATCTCTGAGTGAAATTCTAGAAAACATTTGTTCATATCTCTGTGTATTAATTTTGGAGAAGGCAATGGCACCCCACTTCAGTACTCTTGCTGGAAAATCCCATGGATGGAGGAGCCTGGAGGCTGCAGTCCATGGGGTCGCTAAGAGTCAGACACGACTGAGTGACTTCACTTTCACTTTTCACTTTCATGCACTGGAGAAGGAAATGGCAACCCACTCCAGTGTTCTTGCCTGGAGAATCCCAGGGACAGAGGAGCCTGGTGGGCTGCCCTCTATGGGGTCGCACAGAGTCGGACACGACTGAAGCGACTTAGCAGCAGCAGCAGCAGCAGCTGTATCTTAATCTGCTAATAACTGTGCCACACAGTTGGGTAGGAAATGGCAACCCACTGGAGTAATCTCGCCTGGAAAATCCCATGGACAGAGGGGCTTGGTGTGCTACAGTCCGTGGGAGTCACAAAGAGTGGGACATGACTGAGCGACTGAGCATGTGCAGCTGGGTAAAGTCAGCAATGGAGGAAATGCTTGAGATGAGGTCTATATCAGGGGGAGAGAAGGATCATGGTGGGAACACATTCCAGGTGGAGCATTACAGGTTCAGGTGAAGGTACAAGGTGGGAGGAGTGAGCAGGTCAAAGGGCAGCAGGCAGCGGTGGCATGGATTATGCTCCGGGGATCACCTTGACCTGGTGCCTTCCCATCCTCTGCCACTCACCAGCTGAGTCACACTGAAGGGAGGATCTTCCTGAGCTTGTCTCCTTGGTTCTAAAAATGGGATGACTAGATCTGCCTCATAGGGTCAGTTGCCTTGAGAAGGAAAATAACATGCTATGCCCAGTAGCTAATAGATGTTAAATAAACAGGCAATTAGCCTTTGAAGTAGAAAATGATTAAACATGGAACTGGTGAAATGAGAGAAGGAGCTGAGGTCACTGGCAAAAGGAAAGGGAACCCCATGAACCCCAAATATTTAAACATTGTAGTGTTCCCCAGGGGACTAAATACATGCCACTGTAGCCTTTTTTTACTTTTCAGATATTAAACTCTGGAAAAAAAAAAAGCATGACATATTGCTGACCATGGTGCAGGTGGAAATATGGAGCAGTCAAAATTATGGACAAAGACAGGTTTCAATTAATAAGCTGACTTCTATTCTGTGCCTGCAGATTCTAAGATTTAATTAGGAGGCAAAGATGAAAAAGACCCCCCAAAGCAATAAAAATGCCTACATTATTATTTAAGTGAGTGATTTCTAAGGACAAATGGCACATTTAAAAAATTCTCTTATCTGACATGGGCTTTTCATGTTAGGGTCCAGTGTACTGTGGACACTATCTATGACCCTTTTTCCAGGTGGAAGAGAAAAAAAGGTTTTGTCTTTCAGTTTTTCTACCTCTGTTTTATAGAAAGCTCTATCAGTCTCAGAAGCAGATGTCACACTCAAATTAGGGTGATTTGGAAAGGGCTTATTTGCAGAAGTGTGGTCATAAAGAAGCAGAAGAGATAGTACAGTGGCCAGGGGGGCTCCCAGCAGCTCTGTTTCCATCTCTAGGCCTGTGGCTCTGGGGGAGGAAAAGAGTCGAGGAGTAGTGAACTGCCTTGAGAGAAGAGGTAACCTTCAGTTGAGGGACAGTCTGCAGAGGTGACCTTGCAGGAGAAGAGCCAGGGGAATAAATACTGAAGGGGAGCGGAATATGGCTCTTTGGCATAAGGCTTATTCTGAGCTGATTGTCTTCAGAAACAGCAGATGCAGAAGGAGGGGTTACCCTTTTGAAAGGAATGTTTGCATTTATGAAGGAACTCTCCATTATAAGGGTGTCTCCCTGTCTCCCTGTAATAGGAAGAGAAGATGATTCTGAATCATAATGGAGAAAGTACCTGCTTAAATCTGTATAACAAACTATACTCTGCTGACCTCATTTTTCCAGGTAACCTCCCAGGACTGGCCTCCTCCCACATCTTTCTTTCTTTCTTTTGTCTTTAACTGAAGATGCAATTTAAGCTGGAGTTCTAAGCCACCTTAGGGAGTTATTCCTCTTTTACTGGATACTCCCATATGTACATGATGTATACAAATTATTAAACTTCTGTTTGTTTCTTCTCTTATTTGTTAATCTGTCTTTTATTACAAGGCAGGAGGAGAAGGGGATGACAGAGGATGAGATGGTTGGATGGCATCACCAAATCAATGGGCATGAATCTGAGTAAACTCCAGGAGTTGGTAGTGGACAGGGAGGATGAATGCGGCATGCAGTCCATGGGGTTGCAAAGAGTCGGGCACAACTGAGTGACCGAACTGAACTGAACAATGGTCTCAGCCAAGAACTTAGAAGGATAGAAGGCAAAACTTCGATACGTGAACTTTGTGGTGGGTTGGGGGGTATTCAGATGACACCACCCTTAGTGAAGAGGAACTAAAGAACCTCTTAATGAAAGTGAAAGAGAGTGAAAAAGTTGGCTTAAAGCTCAACATTCAGAAAACTAACATCATGGCATCCGGTCCCATCACTTCATGGCAAATAGATGGGGAAACAGTGGAAACAGTGAGAAACTTTATTTTGGGGGGCTCCAAAATCACTGCAGATAGTGATTGCAGCCATGAAATTAAAAGATGCTTACTCCTTGGAAGGAAAGTTATGACCAACCTAGACAGCATATTAAAAAGCAGAGACATTACTTTGCCAACAAAGGTCATCTAGTCAAGGCTATGGTTTTTCCAGTTGTCATATATGGATGTGAGAGTTGGACTATAAAGAAAGCTGGTCGCTGAAGAATTGATGCTTTTGAACTGTGGTGTTGGAGAAGACTCTTGAGAGTCTCTTGGACTGCAGGGAGATTCAACCAGTCCACCCTAAAGGAGATCAGTCCTGGGTGTTCACTGGAAGGTCTGATGATGAAGCTGAAACTCCAGTACTTTGACTACCTGATGCAAAGAGCTGACTCATTGGAAAAGATCCTGATGCTGGGAAAGATTGAGGGCAGGAGGAGAAGGGGACGACAGAGGATGAGATGGTTGGATGGCATCACTGACTCGATGGACATGAGTTTAGGTGGGCTCCAGGAGTTGGTGTTGGACAGGGAGGCCTGGCGTGCTGCAGCTCATGGGGTCGCAAAGAGTCGGACATGAGTGAGTGACTGAAATGGGGGGTATAATTCAATCCGTAACAGTTGGTCATAGGGTTTACAGCAACTTTAAATGACTTCTATGAACAGATAGATGATTGGAATAGCTCACTGAACATCCAGAACCTCTTGTTTTGATTTTATTACACATCACATTCTTCCAGACATCTTTTTCTGGTATTAGATGTCCATCTCTACCCCTCTGACAACAGGGCCCTTGAGTCATGGAGATTCTGACTTGGGTTGTTGACTTCCAGATTTCTTATCCATTGAACTTCAATTTAATCTCATTCAGTCTCATAGTTTTCGATTCTTAAACAGCAGCATACATAAACAAGTTCTCTTTTTACCGAATTTAATTTGAGTTGGGTTTCTGTCATTTGTGTCCCCAACTTCTGACTAATCCTAACTAGGGATAGAGGGCATCTATTTGTGAGAATTTTGTTCTAGTTACCTAGGAGCAGGAAAAAAAAAATTAGAAATGTCACTCAATTGAGATTTGAGGTGAGTTTAATAAAACAGCAACCAGCCTATCTATCACTAGCAGATGGGTCTACCCCTTGAAGAAACTGACAGAGCCATGGAGGGACACAGGGCCCCTGTTTAGTGACCAGTGCACTCAGTTGTGATGTTTCTCAACACTGACCTTTACAAAAATATCAAGTACAGCATCACTGTTCACATTTGGCATTCACAGGATCACTCAGGTGTCAGGCAAGGATTAATCCTCGATCCCCCAGGCTGACTTGTTTCCCCACTTTCCTTGTTCTTGATGAGATGGGTGGGTTGCAGCCAGAGGCTCTGGAGAAAACTGTGGCTTTGTCAACCCTCTAATAAAATGCCTTGAATTTGTTGCCTCGGAGGCTGCAGACAGCTACTCTGCTAAATTATTCACACTGACTTTTACTGGATACCTTCCTCCCATTTCAATTACTTGGGATTTTTAATAGGAAATTGACTGTGGGAATCTGACCACTCCAACTGCCTGGTAATAATCTAAACTGAATAGTAAACTCAGCATCGATTGATTCAGGGACAAGCCAGAGCATTCTCAAAAGAATTTATGAAGATCTGCCCTCCACTGCAGAGAAAGCTAGAAATCTGTTTATACAAAGTGAGGATATTTATTGGTAAGATTCTTGTGCTATTTACATAGTAACAGGAAAAATTAGAAATGTCACCCTTCATCAAGATTGGAGGTCAGTTTTCTAAACTAGCAGTAAGCCTTTTCATAAATGCTTTTCCACTGTCAAGTGGGACTATGAAACTGCTCTTGAACATCTGTATTATAATATGAAGAAAGTTTGATGTCCACACACAAGCCATATACGTAATGGTTGAAAGCTTGGCTGGGTGCTTATTCTGTGTCAGACACTGTGCTCTGTTTGAGTTCAGTAGCTCTTTTAATCTTGACAATAATAACATGACATGATGGCTGTGTTATCCCCATTTTGCAGTTTAGGAAACTGAGCCTCTAGGAGATTAAGTGATGAGATGAATTTACATATTAATAGCTTCTAAATGATGGTTTGATTTCAGAGACTTGTTCTTCATAATAAGCTGAAATACTTTACAGTTAGGCCATGTTTGTAGCAGACAAAAATAAGTATTAAATTCTTTAATTAATTTGCTTTTTTACGTAGCGTGTGTGTGTGTGTGTGTGTGTGTGTGTGTGTGTGTGTGTGTGTGTGTGTATGTGTGTGTGTAAGTCCCTTTAGTCATGTCCGATTCTTTGAGACCCCATGGACTATGGACTGCCAGACTTCTGTGTTCATGGAAATCTCCAAGCAAGAATACTAGAGTAAGTTGCCATGCTCTCCTCCAGAGGATCTTCCCAACCCAGGGATCAAACCTGTGTATCTTACATATACTTTGTCATAGTCATTAGTAATTCACCATCAGTTCAGTCAGTCAGTTCAGTCGCTCAGTCGTGTCTGACTCTTTGCGACCCCATGAATCGCAGCATGCCATGCCTCCCTGTCCATCACCAACCCAATGTTCATCGAGTTGGTGATGCCATCCAGCCATCTCATCCTCTGTCATCCCCTTCTCCTCCTGCCCCCAATCCTTCCCAGCATCAGGGTCTATTCCAATGAGTCAACTCTTCGCATGAGGTGGCCAAAGTATTGGAGTTTCAGCTTCAACATCAGTCCTTCCAATGAACACCCAGGACTGATCTCCTTTAGGATAGACTGGTTGAATCTTCTTGTAGTCCAAGGGACTCTCAAGAGTCTTCTCCAACACCACAGTTCAAAAGCATCAATTCTTTGGCACTCAGCTTTCTTCACTGTCCAACTCTCATATCCATACATGACAACTGGAAAAACCATAGCCTTGACTAGATGGACCTTTGTTGGCAAAGTAATGTCTCTGCTTTTCAATATGCTATCTAGGATGGTCATAACTTTCCTTCCAAGGAGTAAGTGTCTTTTAATTTCAAGGCTGAAATCACTATCTGCAGTGATTTTGGAGCCCCCTCAAATAAAGTCTGACACTGTTTCCCCATCTCTTTGTCATGAAGTGATGGGACCAGATGCCATGATCTTAGTTTTCTGAATATTGAGCTTTAAGCCAAGTTTTTCACTCTCCTCTTTCACTTTCATCAAGAGGCTTTTTAGTTCCTCTTCACTTTCTGCCTTAAGGGTAGTGTAATCTGCATACCTGAGGTTATTGATGTTTCTCCCAGCAATGGTGATTGCAGCTTGTGCTTCATCCAGCCCAGCGTTTCTCATGATGTACTCTGCATATAAGTTAAATAAGCAGGGTGACAATATACAGCCTTGACGTACTCCTTTTCCTATTTGGAACCAGTCTGTTGTTCCATGTCCAGTTCTAACTATTGCTTCCTGACCTGCATACAGGTTTCTCAAGAAACAGGTCAGATGGTCTGATATTCCCATCTCTTTCAGAATTTTCGATGGTTTATTGTGATCCACACAGTCAAAGGTTTGGCATAGTCAAAAAACAGAAATTGATGATTTTTAGAACTCTCTTGCTTTTTCAATGATCCAGCGGATGTTGGCAAATTGATCTCTGGTTCCTCTGCCTTTACTAAATCCAGCTTCAACATCTGGAAGTTCATGGTTCACAGAAGTCTGGCTTGGAGAATTTTGAGCATTACTTTGCTAGTGTGTGAGATGAGTGCAATTGTGCGGTAGTTCGAGCATTCTTTGGCATTGCCTTTCTTTGGGATTGGAATGAAAACTGACCTTTTCTTGTCCTGTGGCCATTGCTGAGTTTTCCAAATTTGATGGCATATTGAGTGCAGCACTTTCACAGCATCATTTTTCAGGATTTAAAATAGCTCAACTGGAATTCCCTCACCTCCACTAGCTTTGTTCGTAGTGATGCTTTCTAAGGCCCACTTGACTTCACATTCCAGGATGTCTGGCTCTAGGTGAGTGATCATACCCTCGTGATTATCTGAGTCATGAAGATCTTTTTTGTACAGTTCTTCTGTGTATTCTTGCTACCTCTTCTTAATATCTTTTGCTTCTTTTAGGTCCATACCATTTCTGTCGTTTATCGAGTTCATCTTCACATGAAGTGTTCCCTTGGTGTCTCTAATTTTCTTGAAGAGATCTCTAGTCTTTCTCATTCTGTTGTTTTCCTCTATTTCTTTGCATTGATTACTGAGGAAGGCTTTCTTATCTCTCCTTGCTATTGTTTGGTACTTGGCATTCAGATGGGAATATCTTTCCTTTTCTCCTTTGTTTTTCAATTCTCTTCTTTTCTCAGCTATTTGTAAGGCCTCCTCAGACAGCCATTTTGCTTTTTTGCATTTCTTTTCCATGGGGACGGTCTTAATCCCTGTCTCCTGTACAATATCATGAACCTCTGTCCATAGTTCATCAGGCATTATGTCTATCAGATCTAGTCCCTTAAATCTATTTCTCACTTCCACTGTATAATCATAAGGGATTTGATTTAGGTCATACCTGACTGGTCTTGTGGTTTTCCTTACTTTCTTCAATTTCAGTCTGAATTTGGCAATAAGGAGATGGTAGGAGTGAACATGGACATTCTAGGAATCAGCAAACTGAGATGGATTGGAATGGGTGAATTTAACTCAGATGACCATTATATCTACTACTGTGGGCAGGAATCCCTTAGAAGAAATGGAGTAGCCATCATGGTCAACAAAAGAGTACAAAATGCAGTACTTGGATTCAATCTCAAAAATGACAGAATGATCTCTGTTCATTTCCAAGGTAAACCATTCAGTATCACGGTAATCCAAGCCTATGCCCCAACTGGTAACACTGACGAAGCTGAAGTTGAACAGTTCTATGAAGACCTACAAGACCTTTTAGAGCTAACACCCAAAAAAGATGTCCTTTTCATTATAGGGGCCTGGAATGCAAAAGTAGGCAGTCAGGAAACACCTGGAGTAACACAAATTTGGCCTTGGAGTACAGAATGAAGCAGGGCAAAGGCTAATAGAGTTTTGCCAAGAGAACACACTGGTGATAGCAAATATCCTCTTCCAACAACACAGGAGAAGGCTCTACACATGGACATCACCATATGATCAACACTAAAATCAGATTGATTATATTCTTTGAAGCCAAAGATGGAGAAGCTCTATACAGTCAGCAAAAAGAAGACCAGGAGCTGACTGTGGCTCAGATCATGAACTCCTTATTGTCAAATTCAGGCTTAATTCACCATAGTCAATAGTAATTGTTTCTTGAGTTTTCTTTCATTAAGATCAATACAAGAGATACAAAAAGAAAAACAAAAAAAGATTCTGGATCATCCCAAACACATTGTGTTATATTTCACACACGGGCTCAGTATTACTTAATTCATATCTGCTGTGCCCACCTCCTTTTGTGAGAATTTGAGATGTCTAAACTTGAGGGGCTCAACTGTGTATCTTAGGTTTGCAGATAAGTCTAGATGGTCAGTGGGGTGTCAAGAGACATCCTTTAGGGCAGAGAGAGTTCTCTACACAAACTTGGTTCCTGATGAGAAACTAACATCAGGAGAAAGCTCATTTACAAGTTTTTAGATCTGCTCATTTTCTAGATCCCCCAGAATATGTGCCAGAGTCCTTAGGAGATGAAATAGTAAAGCATAAAGAGCCAGGAGCCTTTTGCTCATCTCCATAGAAGCTTGAAAGCAAAAGGCCCTGCTGTACTTCAGTGAGGGCACTGTTGAGGCCTATGACACAGAGGCTGGCGTGTCTCTGGAATGGGGCAGATGGGATCTGTTCTAGCTCTGACACTGAGGGAGCAGTCTCCTTAGTAGAAGAGAAGGAGCCAGCAGGTTACATACTATACTACAGCTACAAAAACTTGCAGAATTAACCAACAAGGACCCTACTGTAGAGCACAGGTTACTATACTCACCATTTTGTAATAACTTACAAGGGTAAAGAATCTGAAAAGGAATCTCTCTCTCTCCACCTATCTATCTGAATCACTGTGCTGTCTACCTGAAACTAACTTATTTTAAATCAACTATACTTCAATAAGGGCTTCTCTGATGGTGCAGTGATAAAAAATCTGCCTACCAATGCAGGAGACTCGAATTCAATCCCTGGGTCGGGAAGATACCCTGGAAGAGGAAATGGCAACCCATTCCGGTATTCTTGCCTGGAGATTCCCATGGGGCAGAGGAGCCAACGGGCTACAGTTTATGGGGTCGCAAAGAGTCAGACACAACTGAGCGACTGAGCATGAGCATGCAGGGTATTTTGGAAGAAAATTTCCAATCAAGACCTCAGTGCCACTATTTCAAAATTGAACTACAAATTTATGATAGTGTGGCAAAAGATTCATCAAAATGTCAGCTTCTTAGGCTGTTCAATTTCCTATTTAATGGGAACAAAAACTGTCTTTGTCAACAGGGAGACTTTAAGGCTTATGTAATAATGGAAACTAAAAATCCAGAGCAGACAGGTCTAAAGCAATAGAAAAATTCCACTTAAACTTGATCTCCAGAAGTTTCCATCTCCAGGGTGAATGGAGGAAAAAATAGCTGTCAACATTGGGCTCCCCCACTGCCCCCAGGACATGTGGCTTTGCAAACTCTCTCATAAGCCAAGTCAGTACAGATTGATTCCTAATAGTCATGTGAAAGCCTATCAGTTTTCCCTCTGAGGCTAGGGTGTCAGAAGCTTAGATGTTCAATCAAAACAGCCTAAATTGGATGTTATAATGAATATGTATTTTTGAGCACCTGACTTCCTTTGAAGCTATGTCTCATTCAATCTGAGGCCATGATATTTGTTGAAAAGTTCCCCATCCTGTATTCCCAGGGGTGTGTGTGTGTGTGTGTATTGGTTATCTATTGCTATATAACAAATAGCCCAACTTAATAGATTAAAACAAAAAACAGTACCTCACAGCTTCTAAGCATCAGGAATTTGAGTGTAGCCTATCTTTGCCTCAAGATCTCTCATAAGACCAGGATAATTTGTTAGTCATTGTTAAAATCATCCTAAGGCTCAATTAAGGGGAGATCTGCTTCTATACTCACCCACAAGGTGGTTGGCAGGGGTTGAGTCCTTGCTGCTCTCGACAGAGCCATCAATTTCTTGCCAAGTAGTCCTCTTCATAGGGCGCTCACAATATGGCAGGGTAAGTGAGATGGAAGCCACAGTCCTTTTGCAACATAATCTCATAAGTGACATCCAATTACTTTTACTTAATTCTGTCCATTAGATGTGAGTCCAAGGACTTCCCCTGTGGTCCAGAGGGTAAGAAGCCACCTTGCAATGTAGGGATGCAGGTTCAATCCCTGATTGGGGAACTACGATCCCATAAGTGGCAGGGCAACTAAGCATGTGTGCCATGACTGCTGAGCCTGACTGCCACAATGAAAGGTCTTGCATGCCCCAAGACATTATGCAGTCAGATTAAAAAAAAAAAAAAGTGAGTCCAGCATATGCTCAAGAAGGAGAGAATACATGAAGTCAGGAAAACCAGGAGATAGGAACCAGTGGAGGCCACCCTAGTGGCTGTGTACCACAGGGCTGTGCTGACAGTTCTGGGAAATCATGTGACATGTTCTGTTTCTCTGGCTACAATGATGTTCATTAATAGATACCTGATCCAAGTCAGGCCCATGAGACTAACCCTGGAATTCGGGCCAGAACTTTCGGAAAAGAGACCTTTTCTCTTCACTGGTGTTATTTCTAAGAAATCATCCTGGACCTTCAATGGCTATCTCTGTCACCATCTTGGGAAAGTATCTTGAAACTGAAGCAAAAAAAAAAACCCCCCAGAAGATAAAAGTGAGATATTCTTGGTGTCATTGTTTGAATACCTTGATCCAGATGCATTTAAAGACAATTTTATCCCTAGATTTTCCATTATATGACCCAATAAAAACCTTCTTTTATTTATTTGTTTGACTGGGTGGGATGTTAGTTGTGGCATGCAGGATCTATTAATTGAAGCACAGGGGTGGGGTGGTAGGGGGATCTTTTGGGTGTAGCATGGCATGTGGGATGTAGCTCCCTGACCAGGGATGGAAACTGGGCCCCCTGCATTGGGAGTGCAGAATCTTAGCTGCCCGACCACTAGGGAAGTCCTGAAAATCTTCTCTTTTTTGCTTAAGCCACTTTGAGTTGAGTTTCTGTCACTGGCTCCATACAGTACAAAAAGATACTCTAATTGTTTTTAAATTTTTCTGTCTGGTAAAAAACAAATCATCAAGATCTTAGAGCTGGGCAAGGATGACAGACCAAGTCACTTCTTATATTTATAGTAAACTATTTACTCAGTACCTTAAATTTATTGGGACTCGACCAATGAGAGAATTTAACTCATTTGTCCTAAGTCCTTGTCAGCACAACAGCAGATTGAGTAGTTCCCTGTTGCCCTTCAGATGCTCAACTGGCTCCTTGTGTCTGACTGAACTTGGGTTTGAGAGGCTGTGCTACTCCAAGTCAGTTTTTCTCAACCAGGGTGATTTGGCAAGGCTGGAAATATTTTTTGGTTGTCACAACTGCAGCAGCAGATTGCTACCGTCATCTAATGGGTAGGGGTCAGGAATGCTGCTAAGCTTTTTACAATGTGCAGGTCTGCCACCTCCCCACAACCCCAACAAAGAATTATCTTACCTAAAATCTCTGTGGTGCTGCGGTCGAGAAATCCTTCTGTAAACCATCTATGGGTAATTTAGCAAATTACACTGAAAGACTGCATTAACTTGTTCCTGGTCAAGTAATACTACAAGAAGGTTCAAGCTTGAAGATGTCAAAATGTGCTCACTCGGAGGAGAGTCTGTCTCTGTCCTGCCTCCCTTGGTGGACCCTAAAGCTTGAAAAGTAATACAGCAGAGAGTGGATTCTTAATGTTTCTTTTAAAACTACTTAAAAGGATTCCTTAGGCATATATTTACATCCTCTGTTCTTTCCTAATAGAAAGATTTCCATTTCAGGGTGATCTGAAATGCTGAGTGAGGAAAGAAAATTATTTTTGATTGCTGATGGGATCTGGTGCCACATCCTACTTACAGACTCAAACTGACACCAAGATCCTGATTTTAAAGACTAAGGGCTTTTTCTCCTAGCTGGAATATGGGACAATTAGTATTTTAATCTATGACACTAGGATTTGAATGGAAAAACCAGGACTAAAAACATAATCCTACTCTTTGTACTAGTAAAAATTTTAGTTTTTGTATGATCAGATTATGTTTAGCTTCTCTGCTTCCTTCCCTTCCCAGGGATGTGTTTTAAGCCCCATATAGGATGGCCATGAATAGAGATATGCTCTTTCATTTGCTTACTCACGGATTCAATAAATGTTTGCCTATTTCCCATAGTGTCTAGCACACAGTGAGTAGTCAATACCCTTTATATTGTGCTTTGTTATAGGGGATTCTCCGATTGCTAATAACATGTTCTCCTGCTCCCTCTTGCAGGCCGGAGGGTTAGCTATTTTCCAAGGTTCCAGGGCTTCCTTGCACAGTGGTGGCCAGTTGTATGAGTGAACCAGTAGGTCTCTAGAATCCAGCTAAAGCTCTTCTCCCCAAACTGTGTGCTTGGCCCAGAGCTATGTTCACCAAAGACACTGCCCATTAGCCAAGCCATGCTCCCCATGGAGCTACAGTCCTCCAAGAGGAATGCCCTTGACTTCAACAGAGTTGAGTGGCCATCATGATTATTATAACCACTGTCTCCAGGGTGTTGCTTTTACCTTTAGTGAGTCTCCTTCTTGCTGAAGCCAGGAGATAATTTGATTAGAATATTGATAAAATGCTTATTGTGTGTTTTCCACAGTAACTATAGTGATTTGTGTTATCCAAGTTATATAAGGTTTGATTTGTGAACATCTAACCCCTGTATTATATTAGGCCTCAAGTACTAGTCCAAATTACTGAAAGAGAAGACTAGAAATTACGAGGATAGAAAGGCAAGATCACTCTCAGTTGAGAGATCAATCCATCTTTGTATTATGGAGGGAAAATAGACTTTCCTTTAAGACCAAGTAAGAAATAACACAAGTCAACTTTCCATGTTAAACACCTTAAAATACTTCATTTGATCCTTTAGAGAGCCCCATGAGGTTAGCATTTATAATCATATTTTATAAAGGAAGAAACTTAAACACACACACACACACACACACACACACACACACACAAAACAGAGTCAAAGGAGTGACAGCAAAAAAGATTGAATTCAGAGAACTGGTTTCTGATTCCACTCAGTCAACCCACTCTGTAAATTAGGCAGTGTCTGACGATAGCATCATCAGGTCTTACCTGGACAGATGAATGATTTGCCAAATCTGCTCCAGCTCTGCTGTGCTTTAAGACCCCCAATCCCTGTTCTGTGAACATGGCTGGGAGAATTGATGCAATAGTCTGGATTAGCTCTCCCTTTGAAGTTAGACATTCCCAGACTGCTTACACAAGCTGGATTTGAGTCTTGGAGAAAGGTGTAGTATGTGTTTGGGTTGGGGAGGAGGTGGGTAGCAGGTGGGAAGGCAGAAAGTTTGGGAAACCCTGCATCCTCCCTGTTCTTAGAGTTTCTTCTCATTTTGAAAGTTGACCTACCATTTCTTTGTGTCCTTAGTCACTCAGTCTTGTCCAACTCTTTGCGACCTCATGGCACTGTAGACCGACAGGCTCCTTTGTGTGTGGGGTTCTCCAGGCAAGAATGCTGGAGTGGGTTGCCATTCCATTCTCTAGGGGATCTTCCCAAGCTAGGGATTGAACCTAAGTCTCCCATATCTTCTGCATTGCAGATTCTTTACTGTTTGAGCCACCATGGAAGCCTATCATTTCTTTTGTCAGTAAAAAATAGTTCTCTGAGGACCCATGGACTCTGCTGGAAGCAAAGTGCCACCTCTGACTGACCATCCTTGAATGCAGAACTTCATGGCTTTTCAAAAGACATACCAGTCAAGATCTGGTGCAGGAAGCAAGGCTCAGACTGCAAATCTATTGCTTCACAGTCACTGGTGAGCACTTTTTCCAGGCATCCAGAAGAGTACAGGTTCCCAAGCCTCTCTTCATGGTACTTGGAGTCCACTGGAAAATTCCACCACCTACAGAGGCAAAAATGAATTTTAGAAAACTACTAATTCAAAGCAAAACAAAACAACCCATCTCCCTGAGGGTATTTGAATTTAGCTTCTGATGAAAATAAGGCCATTTCAGTGACATCATACAGCCATGTTTATCTTTTCCTACCATCTCTGATTGGAGCCAGCTCAGTGCTTGTCCCTGGCCAAAACTAACAGCTGGACGTCTTTTACAGCATTGAGAAGCCACGCTTTTATTTACTGCTGAGAAATCTCTCTAAGGAATGTTTCACAGAACTGTGCTCAGTGTCCTCCTCTTCTCCAGGGAAACAAATCCAGAATGGTTTTAAGGGTAATCAGTTATCACAGAGTCAAAGTTCATATCATTAAATCAGGTTATTGTTTCTGTGGATATTTCATTTAGTATGTGCTTAAAACGACTCCAGATAAAGCACTCTGACCAACTCTTTATTCACTTCTCTCTCTGCAAAAAAATAAAAGCTAAATATTATAATCCATAAGCTTGAATCTATTCTCTTCTACAACAAGGCTATTATTAATGTAACTTTTATTGGGCCCCTACTGTATTTAAGGCTCAATTTTGGATGTCATGCTAAATGGAAAGATGAGAAAAACAATCTTTCTCCTCTCTAGAAGATATTGGGAAGATATCACTACATATAAAATAACTGAACAAACCTTGTGATAATCATCACTAGTTGAAGAAACCTCTAGGAGTCAGAGGAGAGATTTGAACTGGACTTAAAAATGTATAGAACTTAAGAGAGACAGGATATATGTATACTTACTGCTGATCCAGATTTCCTGGTGGCTCAGCAGTAAAAGAATCTGCCTGCAATGCAGGAGACGTGGGTTCCATCATCCGTGGGAAGATGCCCTGGAGAAGGAAACGGGAACCCACTCCAGTATTCTTGCCTGGGAAATCCCATGGACGGAGGAGACTGGTGGGCTATAGTCCATGGGGCTGCAAAAGGATTAGACCTGATGTAGCAACTAAGCAACAACAACAATAGCTGATTCACATTGTCCCATAGCAGAAACTAACACAATATTGTAAAGCAATTATACTCCAATTTAAAAAAAATTTTTTAAATGTGCAGGACCTTCCTGAGTAGCTGTGACATCAGCAGAGTCGTACATGATTGATGATACTGTACAACACTTGGGGAAACAGCCACATTCATCATAGCTATTCATTATCAGCGAATGTTGTGGCCTGTAAGTTTTGGCTGCCCCTGAACAGGGCCAACGCAGATACACTGAACATATTAACAGAGACCAGAAAACTTCTCACCTCTACCTGCTCTCCTATTGCACAGAGTGGAGTTAACCAGAGATCCCACGAAGGCTGGCATGTTCTTGCTCTGGTCTCTACAAAGGTTGAGTGCAGCTTAGAGTGGAGAAGGAAGTGGCAACCCACTCCAGTATTCTTGCTTAGAGAATCCTGTGGACAGAGGAGCCTGGTGGGCTGCTGTCCATGGGGTCGTACAGAGTCGGACATGATTGAAGCAACTTAGCGTGCATTAAGGCATTGGAGAAGGAAATGGCAACCCACTCCAGTATTCTTGCCTGGAGAATTCCAGGGACAGAGGAGCCTGATGGGGTGCTTTCTACAGGGTCACACAGAGTCGGACACGACTGAAGCAACTTAGCAGCAGCAGCAACAGCAGAGCAGTCTTGGGAAGATGCTGGTTACCGATCCAAGGGGTACCTGGTCCCTGGTGCACATTCCTCTTGTAGGGTCCTGCATTTAAAGACAAAACCTCCCTCTCTCTTTCTACCTTCTGGACTAAGTTTCTTGTAGCTCGGCTGCCCAGAGATGTGCAGAGGCCAGAGTAGTGGATCCAGCCAAAACATATCCTTGGCTGAGATGACAAGATAGAGTCTTGAAGAGGAAAGGAAGTCCAGCAGATAACTGGCTTCCTCTGAAGGAATCCAGAGGGTTCTGAATACAGCAAGCTGTTAGCACCAGTGGGGGATGGAAACTAGGTCTTGCAAACTGAATCCCAGATTGTCTGTGTATCTTGGTGGCCTGGAGGCAGTCAAACCTGGCACCTGTGGAGGGTGAACAAGAGCTGGGCACAGGATGCCATGGGCGCTCCTTTTCGGTGGTGTGGCCTTCCCAGGAGCCCAGCCAAACCACAGAGAAGGGGGCTGAGTCACCCAGGGAACTGAGCTGTGTGCTTGGACCACCAGAGGGGCTGCTTCAGGCCAAGGAGGGATAAGGAGATTTGTCCTGGTTTCTTTAAAAAGAAACTACATAAGTTCTTTTTATTTAGTCAAGCCTCAGGCAGATAAGTATCCCTTCCAAATTCGGGGCAGTGTCTTTCTACTGAGGAATCACTTGGTTTCCTAACTAAAGAAGCTATAAACTTCAGGCCTGGTGAACTTGAATCTGAGGAAATTTTGGAAATTTGCGAAGTTTAATGCATGCCCCATGTGTGTCCTTTGCCCTAGATAAGTAAAATCTGACTTTAGTTGCAAACTGAAGTACTGGGAAGCTTGCATTTTGTATACCAAGCAGGGGTGGTGGCTTTCAGAAGACGTAAATGAAATTCAAGACATTCATTCACTTCCCCAAACATATTTAGATCCTGAAGCTGAGGCCCTGTGATCCTTCAGATACTAAATTGTTCAGTGACTTCAGTGGTCACCGAACACCTACTTCAGCTAGTTGCATGATAAATTGTTACAAGACCCTTTATATCTCTGAGTTTCCATTTCTGCATTTTCTAAAGGGTAAAATGGACTGACTGAATGCAGTTGGAACTGAGAGGTCATCCGGTTTTGTCTGGGTTGAACACAGGACCCCCACGAGAGCTCCAGAAACCAGTGACAGCATCTGCTTTTATTCTGCTGAGGTTTAGTGGTTGAGAACCTAGGCTCTGATGCAAGACCTTCCTGTTTGAAACCAGACTCTGACACTCATTTGCTGAATGACTTGGCAAGTTACTTCATATCTCTATGCCTCAGTTTTCCCATCTAAAAAGGAATATAACAATAAGATATTCCTCACAGGTATTCTAATCATGTTAAGCACTTAGAATCTCACTGGCATGGTAGAAAGATTCAACAAATATTGGCACAGTATGCATTTTACATTTTAAAGGTGATCCTTTGGAAGACCTGCCAGCTTAATAGTTGACAGCTTCCCTGGGGCTTGAACATAAATTTTTTACATGTCTTGGGATAGTCAGCTACATTCTTTTAGAGTAAAAAAATATTTACCAAGTCTTTACTTGGTACAAAGGTGCAGAGAAAAGGTAAATACTTTCCCTTCATGCAGCCATTAATGGGAGATAGGGATTTTATCTTTGGTTTACTTGTTGGTAATCATACAAAGTACTGTGAACCAAGGAAGAAGTTGTTAGTCTTTGGAATCCTTTTCACTTTGCCATCATGGCAGAATCTCATTTTGATCCTGACAACAGTACTGTGCAAAGCAGGTGAGGTTTAGGAGAGTGGTTTTCAATACTCAGTGGCTTGAGGCAGTCTTTGGAGGCCCTTAGAAGCCAAGGGAGGTGAAATGAAAGTAAGGGTCTCCCTGCCCTTCCTCCAAGTACACATGTACACGCTTCTTCTGATCAGTATATGTCTATTCTAACTATTTGATCTTCCTTAGGAGGTTGTCATTAAATCAGGGTTCTGCTGGGTATAGAGGGTGGTATCCTCAGGTGGCAGAGTGGTAAAGAATCCACCTGCTAATGCAGCAGACACAAGAGATACAGGTTTGATCTCTGGGCTGGGAAAATTCCTTGGGGGTAGGAAATGGCAACCCACTCCTGTATTCTTGCCTGGAAAATTCCATGGACAGAGGAACCTATGGCTACAGTCCATAGGGCCGCAAAGAGTCACACATGACTGAGCACAGCAACAGCAATGGAGGAAGAAATCCAGGATCTGTCTCCTTCCTGCAAATTAGGACTTCTGAGGATGGTCTTGGCATAGAACCGGGGCTCAGGAAGGGGAGGCAGAGCCTCGGGGCTCTTTCTCATGAAGGTATTTGCTTCCCTTTGGGTTTTATTTACATTTTTTTTTAAGACTGAAGCCTATAAACAATTTAGTTCGCAGTTCCAGAGGATAAAGCCATTTCTGAGCACCTACTTCACTCAGAAACTTCACTCAGAATTACATATGTAAAAACCTTCTAGCACTGGGATGAGAATCAGGAATCAAACTCCAGACTGGAATAAAATGCACTGCAATTCTGAAAGATAGATAATATATTTTAACCCATTTTATAAATACACTCCATTTAGGAATATTAAAAAAATTATTGACCTGATTCATAGAATAAGCATTTTTAGAATAATTATTGTTTATCAGTGTATTCACTTCAGTGCACTGGCAATTTACTAATTACATTTAGTTTAGAAATTAAAATTTTTGCTACAAATGGCATCACAAGCTATTCAACTTTAAATTTTGCAGTTTTAGAGCAGCCATAAAATAATTTCATAGTGATGAATTTCTGAATTTTTGTATCCAGATTATCATTTTCTTCCTTATTGATAGTCATAGTGTTTTTGAGAGGCTCAGAAAACATTTGGGTTGATTTGGGCCATTTGGTGGAGAGTATTCTCCAAGTGGGAAGTAGCGCTTATCATAATCAAAAGGTTTAATTATTATCATTAACACAATAATGGATAAGACTTTTACATCCATCATCTCAGAAGTCTTGGCACTAGAATCTAAAATAGACACTGTAGCCCTGCAGAGGCTCCTTAATTCAAACAAGACACAGAAGCCTTGGTGATATGAGTAGATGAGATCTCCAGGTGTGGGCACAGGGGTCCCTGCTCTTTTCTGAATGTCCACCTGACCTGAGAAATTCTAACATTTCCAGTCCATCTGTCACTTCCCCGTGGGCCTGGAAGACATGCTGTCCCCCATCCATCCAGCCCAGCAAAAACAAAACCTAGCCTTCTGTTTTCCCTCTTGTTTTTTTAATAGACTTTATTTTGAAAATACTTACATCTGTTCAATGTGAAAAGGGAAATTTTCAGAAAATAAATACAAGTGATAAAACAACACAAAAGCTACAAAATCTCTAAAGCACCTGCTTTGGTTCCCAAGCCTCCCAGTAAAATCAGTGCTCTGGTCTTCTGCCCCGACATAGAGGAGTGGCACCACATCCCCAGCCCTTTTCCTGGTATTCTCTTTTCTTGAGGTTGCCTTGTTTTATGTTACTGAAATAACCTCATCACACTGGTCTCTGAAGGTCATCAACTGCAACATCTATTTCAGGAATGGAAAATATCCGCCATTGATTGATGGGGGTGGCATATGCAGTGGATGCTTGTGATCAGCCTGGATCTCCTTTCAGGAAGAGGCTCTACTGGAACCATTAGATGCTGAAGCACTGGGCGAGTGAGTCCTTATGGGAATTACTCTCTACCAATAAGAGCCGCAAAAACAAGACCAGGAGCTGACTGTGACTCAGATCATGAACTCCTTATTGCAAAAGTCAGACTTAAATTGAAGAAAGTAGGGAAAATCACTAGACCATTCAGACATGGCCTAAATCAAATCCCTTGGTTATACAGTGGAAGTGACAGATAGATTCAAGGGATTAGATATGATAGGCAGAATGTCTGAAGAATTAATGGACAGAGATTTGTAACATTGTACAGGAGGCAGTGATCAAAACCTTCCCCAAGAAAAAGAAATGCAAAAAGGCAAAGTGGTTGTCTGAGAAGGTCTTACAAATAGCTGAGAAAAGATGAGAAGTGAAAGGTAAAGGAGAAAAGGAAAGATATATCCATTTGAATGCAGAGTTCAAAGAATAGCAAGGAGAGATAAGAAAGCCTTCCAAAGTGAGCAATGCAAAGGAATAGGAAAACAATAGAATGGGAAGACTAGAGATCTCATCAAGAAAAAGGAACATTGCATGCAAAGATGGACACAATAAAGGACAGAAATAGAATGGACCTACCAGAAGAAGAAGATATTAAGAAGAGGTGGCAAGAATACACAGAATGATATAAAAAAGATCTTCATGACTCAGATAATCATGATGGTATAATCACTCACCTAGAGCCAGACATCCTGGAATGTGAAGTCAAGGATGCCTTAGGAAGCATCACTATGAACAAAGCTAGTGGAGGTGAAGGAATTCCAGCTGAACTATTATAAATCCTAAAAGATGGCGCTTTGAAAGTGCTATGCCAGCAATTTGGAAAACTCAGCAATGGCCACAGGACTGGAAAAGGTCAGTTTTCATTCCAATCCCAAAAAAGGGCAATGTCAAAAAATGTTCAAACTACCACACAATTGCATTTATTTCACATACTAGCAAAATAATGTTCAAAATTCCTCTAGCTAGGCTTCAACAGTACACAAACTGGGAAATTTCAGATGTATAAGCTGGATTTAGAAAAGGCCAAAAACCAGAAATCAAATTGCCACATCTTCTGGATCACAGCAAAAGCAAAGAATTCCAGAAAAATGTCTATGTCTCCTTCAGTGACTACACTAAAACCTTTGACTGTGTGGATCACAACAAACTGTGGAAAATTCTCAAAGAGATGGTAATACCAGACCACCTTACCTGCTTCCCAAGAAGCATGTATGCAGATCAAGAAGCAACAGCAAGAACTGGACATGAAACAAGAGACTGGTTCAAAATTGGAAAAGGAGTATGTCAAGGCTGTGTGCTGTCACCCTGCTTATTTAACTTTTATGCAGAGTACATCATGAGAAATGCCAGGCTGGATGAAATACAAGCTGGAATCAAGATTGCTGGGAGAAATACCAGTAACTTCAGATATGCAGATGACACCACCCTTATGGCAGAAAGCGAAGAGGAACTAAAGAGCCTCTTGATGAAGGTGAAAGAGGAGAGTGGAAAAGCTGGCTTATAATTCAACATTCAAAAAATGAAGATCATCACATCTGGTCCCATTACTTCATGGCAAACAGATGAGGAAACAGTGGAAACAGTGAAAAACTTTGTTTTCTTAGGCTCCAAAATCACTGCAGATGGTGACTGCAACCATGATATTAAAAGTTGCTTGCTCCTTGGAAGAAAAGTTATGACAAACCTAGACAGCGTGTTAAAAAGCAGAGACATTACTTTTCCAACAAAAGTCCATATTGTCAAAGCTATGGTTTTTCTAGTAGTCATGTATGGATGTAAGAGCTGAACCATAAAGAAGGCTGAGCACCGAGAATTGATGGTTTCGAACTGTGGTGTTGGAGAAGACTCTTGAGAGCCCCTTGGACAGCAAGGAGATCAAACCAGTCAATCCTAAAGGACATAAACCCTGAATTTTCATTGGAAGGACTGATGCTGAAGCTGAAGCTCGAATACTTTGGTCACCTAATGTGAAAAACCTGCTGCCTCTCCCCTTGCCCTGTCCTGCTTCCTCATCCCTTATAGATGGGTTTCCAACAGTTCTCCCCAGTAAGCTGCCTGCATGCAGACCCTCTGACCTGTGGCAGACAAGGCTGACTTGGTGGGTTTAAGATCACAGCCCCATGATTAGAAGGGCCTTGCACTAGCTTAATGCTCTCCTGTAGTCATCTTGAGACTCAACAATTTTTGAATATTGGCCCCTACATTTTCAAGCACTGAGCCCTGCAAATTCTGTATCCTGTCCCAGTGACAGTGTTCAAGGGAAGATCTACCTGGAGCAGTTATGTTGAGAGGGAATCTGCAGTGTCCCCGGGCTCCATGGGAGTGAACTCTATGATGGATGGGCTGTGTCACTGTGGCTCTCAGGAGAGGTGGGGGCTGTGTCGGCACGAACTGCCTTCTGCCCCTGATTTACTGAGCAAATCCTAGCCAAGTGAGGGACTTAGCCGAGCATTTCAGTCCTCTCTGACCTCTCACTTCTTTCTCTTCTCTGTTCAAGGGAAGCCTGTTTTTAGGCTTTCTAGGTCTTCTAGCTTTTGATCACGGCTCAGTCTGGGGCATGCTCTTCTCCCCAGCCTTTTTTTTTTTTTTACCAGCAGGCACACTCACACCGAGCCTGCACTAGGCTGTGTGTTTCTAAGTCTACCCATTTCAACGTTACACTTTCACAACAGAACCATACCTCACCTGTTGAAGAACTGGACACATGACATTTTGATGAGATCTTCTCAGTGCAGCCATTTTGATTCTGGGAATTTTCAGCTTGGGGAATTAAAATTAATTTCAGTAATTAAACTTTCAGTAAAAAAAAAAAAAAAGCTCTGAGTAATGTGCGAGACAGAAGCATCAGGTCATCTCTCGTTTTCTCTTCTAGTAGCACTTGTGACAAAACAACCAAATAAACATGTCCTTTGTTCACATTTCGAGACTCCACCTTTCCCCATCTCTGCTCTGCTTCTCATCCCAAACCTGCCTCCCTTCCCAACCACAATCCCTACTCTTGGGGTTGCATCAAAAATAAAGACACAAAAATTAGAACAACAGCTTGTTACAACTAAGTGAAGTGTCCATCTAAACAGACAATACATCTAATTTTAAACTGGAAAAATAATATATATATATATAAATAATTTAAAATTATATATAATTATATAATTTAAAGTCCAGGACATCCCTGGTTGTACAGCAGATAAGAATCTGCCTGCCAATCCAGGGACCTGGGTTTGATCCCTGGTCCAGGAAGATTCCACATACCGTGAGCAAGTAAGCCGGGAACCATAACTGCTGAGCCTGTGCTCTAGAGCCCATAAGCTGCAACTGCTGAAGTTCGTGTGCCTGGAGCCTGTGCTCCGCAACAAGGGAAGCCTCCAAAATGAGAAGCCTATGCACTGCAACAGAGTAGCTGCAGTCACTCCAACTAGAGAAAGCCCACAGCAGCAACAAAGACCCAGAGCAATCAAAAAGAAATAAATTGATCTAAAAATTAAATCATAATTATATAATTAAAATTATAGAATCACTTGAGAGAATGCCTGACATATGTAATAAGCATGTATAACATATTTGTATGCATTAGATATGATATGTAATATGTTTACGTGTAATAACTCAGTTAACTCTCACAACATATTGATATCAATAAATTGGTACAAAGAGGTTAAACAGGCACTTCCCTGATGACTCAATGGTAAAGAATCTGTCTGCCAACGCAGGAGACACAGGTTTGATCCCTGATTTTGGGAGGTCCCACATCCCTTGGAACAACTAAGCCTGAACCCCACAACTACTGGGCTTGCGCTCTAGAGCCCCAGATCTGCAAGGAGACGGCACCACAGTGAGAAACTTATGTGCTGCAACTGGAGAGTGGCGCCTACTCTCTGTAAGTACAGAACAGCCTGAGCAGCAATGAAGACCCAGCACAGCCCAAAATGAATAAATAAATAAGCACAAAATGCACTTGATTAAACCTACTCATTGGCAGATGCAAATAGAATTCATTGTGGAGCAGCTGACATGTGGCAATTAATAAATTCACTTTGTCCAATATGGAAAAGACCAAGAAATGAGCAGAACATCTGTGAAGAAGAAGCACCATAGGAATGCCTACATGTATGAGGACTGAGGGAAGAATTTTGAAACTTTTGAGCCCGGAAATGAAATACAAAGTCACAACTATCAGAGAGAAATTTCTTCATAATTTTCTTGTGAGTTGATCATAAATAAAGCTTTCTTTTTTTTTTCTTTTTTTCTTTTTGGCCACACTATGCAATAAGCAGGATCTTAGTTCCCTGACCAGTGATTGAACCCATGCCCCCTGCATTAGGAGCGTGGAGTCTTAACCACTGGACCACCAGGGAAATCCTTGAATAAAGTGTTGATACCAGAACTCTCTTTAATCAAATGTTGCTTGGATTCAGAAGAGTGGATTCAGATTCCTTACTGAAAGAAGTTTGCTTATAAATTTAGATTTTGCTGGTTGATGCCAGCAATGAGGAATAGAGTCGGGTGGGGTGAGATGGGCTAGGTTCAGGAATAAGGGTAGATGAAAGCCTTAGTACAAACAGTGCATAATAGGCAACAGGTTTCAATGAAAATGATAAATGAAAAGATATGCAGGGGTAAAATAAGGATCAGAATAGTTGACATTACCTAGTCATCTTTTTTTTTTTATTAGTTTTGCCATACAATGACATGATATCGCCATGGGTTTACATATGCTCCCCCTCCAGAACCCCCCTCCCTCCTCCCTCCCTCCTCCTTCCCCCCGGGAAATCTCAATGCACCAGCCCCGAGCATCAATCCTGGGCTGGCGATTGATTACACATATGATAATTAACATGTTTCAATGCCATTCTCCCATATCATCCCACCCTTTCCCTCTTCCACAGAGTCCACGAGTCTGTTCTATACATCTGCGTTCCTTTTGCTGTCTCGCATGCTGGGTTCTCGTTACCGTCTTTCTAAATTCCATATATATGCATTAGTATACTGTATTGTTGTTTTCCCTTCTGGCTTACTTCACTCTGGATCATGGGCTCCAGTTCCGTCCACCTGAGTAGAACTGATTCAAATGAATATTTTTTTAATGCTGAGTAATATTCCATTGTCTATATGTACCACAGCTTTCTTATCCATTCATCAGTTGATGGGCATCTAGGTTGCTTCCATATCCTGGCTATTGTAAATAAAGCAGCGATGAACATTGGGGTACACGTGGCTCTTTCAATTCTGGTTTCCTCGGTGTATATGCCCAGCAGTGGGATTGCTGGGTCATATGGCAGGTCTATTTGCAGTTTTTTAAGGAACCTCCACACTGTTTTCCATAGTGGCTGTACTAGTTTGCAATCCCACCAACAGTGTAAGAGAGTTCCCTCTTCTCCACATCCTCTCCAGCATTTATTGCTTGTAGATTTTTGGATTGCAGCCATTCTGACTGGTGTAAAGTGATACCTCATTGTAGTTTTGATTTGCATTTCTCTGATAATGAGTGATGTTGAGCATCTTTTCATGTGTTTGTTAGCCATTTTTATGTCTTCTTTGGAGAAATGTCTGTTAAGATCTTTGGCCCACTTTTTGATTGAGTCCTTTATTTTTCTAGAATGGAGCTGTAGGAGTTGCTTGTATATTTTTGAGATTAATTGTTTGTCTGTTGCTTCATTGGCTATTATTTTCTCCCATTCTGAAGCCTAGTCATCTTTTAAAAAGAGTAAAACTGTGTCAAAACAGCGTTGTGGAATCACTGTCCTTTGCCTCTGGTCCTCTAATTACAGAATTATGTGGGGGTATTGTGTAAAGTACCTAGCATAGTCCCTGACCTTCTGGAGGGTCTCCACATTCTACATAAACCTTTTTATTTTTTTGGCTGCACTGGGTCTTCTATTCTGTTGCTCGGGCTTAGTCACCCTGCAGCATGTGGGATCTTAGTTCCCCTACCAGGGAAACAACCAAGTTCGAGGCATTGGAAGGCAGATTCTTAATCACTGGACCACCAGGAAAGTCCCTACATAACCTTTTAACATCTTCTATTCTATAGCTGTCTGCAGAGCCAACCCCACTCAGAGGTGAGAGGCCTGCTCTGATTGGTCTGCTGCTTTACCTTCATCCAGCAGGAAATCCTGGACTGCTCTCCAGTTTCTGCAAGACTTCTTCCAGTTTTCAAACTGATGGATCGGAGAGGCAAACTGATGTATTTCCCTATTTCACAAACTTTGACAAAACTGGCTTTATGATTCTTACACTTGATGTGATTGTCCATTCATCAGCAAGCCAGACTCTCTTTACAAGTTTTGACATTCAGTACCTATTGATATTCTAACTTATGTGAAGCTTTCTTGAAGAATGGCTGCTGGATAGATAGTATGTTCCCTTTAATGACTTAAAAATATCCCTGCCAGGGTGTATTTTCAGATAAAGTCAATGATGCCTTCTGAAAGGCTTATGGTTTTTGCAAAAACTTAGTCATTCCCCAGCCCCCACTCGGCCCATTGGTATAGGAAGATTTAAAATAAAAAGCCATCGCATTGGGGTCAGACAATCTGAGTTTGTGTTATTTTTCTGACATACCAATAAGTTTTATAAACTTACAGAACCACTCCTGAAGTCTCAGTTTTCATGTCTAAAGATGGGTATGATTTTACTCCTCATATTTAATGACACATAGGACAGTTGAATAGTAGTATATGAAATCATAAAAGTGTGGTGAAGAATTTTCCTTTTAGGAGAAAAGCTGCATCTGTAAGACTGACTCTTGGGGTAAAAATTATTGATTGATGACTGGCACTGACAGCTAAAATTTATATGTACTTACTGATGTTCTAGATGAATCACTTTATTCATCAAAATGAATAACAATCTTGCAGAATAGGTATTTTTATTGCCCACCTTTATAGATCAGAAAAATAGAAGTGTAGAGAGAGTCAGCAACTTGCCTAAGGTCACCCAGAAAGAATGGTAGGAGCTGGGATTTGAACCCAGCCCTCACCTCTTAACTATCCTTCTCTTTCTTTTCTTTCTTTTTTTTTTTTTTTTACATTTTGAATATTTAATTGCTCATGCTTTAAAAAATCTTATGTAGAATACTGGCTTTATTCCTTATGTTGTACAATATATACTTGTAGTTTATTTTACACATAATAGTTTGAGCCTCTTAAATCCCCTACCCTTTTATTGTCCCCTCCAAACTGGTAACCACTAATTTGTTCTTTATATCTTTATATCAGTTTTTTTTTCTGTTATAATCACTAGTTTGTTGCATTTTTAAGACTTCACATGATAAGAGACATCATACAATATTTGCCTTTCTCTATCTGACTTATTTCACTTAGCATAATACCTACCCTGGTGGCTCAGATGGTAAGGAGTCTGCCTACAGTGCAGGAGACCTGGGTTCTATCCCTGGGTCAGGAAGATCCTCGGGGAAGGAAATGGCAACTCACTCCAGTATTCTTGCCTGGAGAACTCCGTGGATGGAGGAGCCTGGCGGGCTACTGTCCATGGGGTTGCAAAGAGTCGGACACAACTGAGCAACTTTCACTTCACTTCACTCATCTCTTGAAGGTCTGAATTGTGGTCTCCCCTCCCCACCCGGGATCAGTTATTAGAGCAGGAGATCTGCCCAGACATAAGGTCTGTTCTTCAAATATCTTTTCACCTTTTATTTATTTTTGTAAGACTCACTTTACTGACAAATGGATGAGAAAGCTGTGGTACATATACACAATGGAATATTACTCAGCATTAAAAAAAAATTCATTTGAATCAGTTCTACTCAGGTGGACGGAACTGGAGCCCATGATCCGGAGTGAAGTAAGCCAGAAGAGAAAATAACAATACAGTATACTAACGTATATATAAGGAATTTAGAAAGACGGTAACGAGAACCCAGCATGCAAGACAGCAAAAGGAACGCAGATGTATAGAACAGTCTCGTGGACTCTGTGGATGAGGGCAAGGGTGGGATGATATGGGAGAATGGCATTGAAACATGTTAATTATCATATGTGTAATCAATCGCCAGCCCAGGATTGATGCTCGGGGCTGGTGCACCGAGATTTCCCGGGGGGAAGGAGGAGGGAGGGAGGAGGGAGGGGGGTTCTGGAGGGGGAGCACATGTAAACCCATGGCGATATTATGTCGTTGCATGGCAAAACTAAAAAAAAAAAAAAAAAAAAGACTCACTTTAAACAGTATCTCAGCAAAGGGGAATATAATGTGGAGAAAAATCATGTTTACATCTTGGAAGATCTAATTGGAAAGTGAAAATTTTAAAGTCCTGCCGTGAGTTTCCTAACTTGAAACTCTTGAGGGTGACAGTGAATTTGCTCCCAGGAATCACGATGGGTTGGCCACCAGAAACTTCTAACTGGGGAAATAAAACTTTAAAACCAGGAAAGTGGTAGGTGAGCATTTTAAAACTCCAGGTTTTTTTTGCAGGCCTTATCATCTCAAAAAAAAACTCCCAAAATGAAACAAACAAACAAAAAACCCAAATAAACTTTCAGAAAAACCAACACATTAGAATCTATATATATATATCTATATTTTATGCAAAATTTCTGTCCTTAATTTGTGACTTATGCTGATGTATCATAGGTGCTCAGTAAATATACTTTAAATGAGCAGATGGATGAATGAATTTGGCAAAGCCAATGTCAATACCAGTCTTGGCCAAAATAGCAATTTCTAATATTTACTGATGACTTACTGTGTGGCAAGTAGCTTAAATATATAGCACACCTCATTCATTCAAACTTTCAAGCAACCCTTGGAAATAAGGGCTATTTTTATCTTAATTTTGCAGATGAGAATACAGGAACCAGAGATATTTCACAAATCACACAAAGTAAATTATACAACCAAGATTTAAACTTGGGCCCAATGGCCTGGGGCCTATCCTGAAATCCACCAAAGCCGCCCCTCACCCCACCCCCCAAAAAACAAAGTTCATCTGGGCCTGATTTAGCTCTGCTTAGTCACTCCCAGAAGAGAAGTAGTCTGCAGGATTTTTTGAGGGGCCTCTCAGAGGTTAATGATGAGGGTGACCAATAAGGTTATGTAAGGGTAAGATGACGTTGAGCAATGAGTGAGAATGGGCTGGTGGCCAGGCTGAGGACTAAGGAAATTGTCATTTCCTGTGGCTGAAGGAGGTGGTGCTCCTTTGGCAGAGCTCCATAGGGAGGCCGATTGGAAATAAGCCTTTAAAAGTGAATGAAATTGGGAACATGGTGATTATAGGCCTCAGTTTTCAGAATCTAAATTCAGTATGATGTCCAACATGTACCCTGGCAGAATGAGCAGAGGTAAAAGAAGCCCAGCCTCAAGCATCCCCTTGAATTATAAGGCCCAGCCTTGGGAGAAGAAGAGTCACCAGTGTCGGTAGAAGTAAGGTCTTTTCTCTTAGGTCCTGGCCCTCTGGGAGGTCCTGGATTGCCCATAACAATCCTACAAGGTACCTCCCAGCAGGGAACTATCTGGATGAACTTTTAAAAAGATTCATAAAGTCTCCTAGTTTCTCCTTGAGAAACTTTACTTTTTTTTTTAAATTTTCTTTATTGTGTTGGTTTTGCCATACATTGACATGAATCCTCCATGGGTATACATATGCTCCCCCTCCAGAAACCCCCTCCCTCTGCCCTCCCGAGTCCCTCTTCCTGGGTCATCCCGGTGCACCAGCCCTGAGCATCAATCCTGGGCTGGTGATTGATTTCACATATGATAATTAACATGTTTCAATGCCATTCTCCCATATCATCCCACCCCTGCCCTCTTCCACAGAGTCCACGAGTCTGTTCTGTACATCTGCATTTCTTTTGCTGTCTCGCATGCAGGGTTCTCGTTACCATCTTTCTAAATTCCATATATATGCGTTAGTATACTGTATTGTTGTTTTTCCTTCTGGCTTACTTCACTCTGGATAATAGGCTCCAGTTCCGTCCACCTGAGTAGAACTGATTCAAATGAATTTTTTTTTAATGGCTGAGTAATCAGGCTTACTTTTTAAAAAATCAGGCAAAAATAAAAAGAGTTCCAGAGTCCAATGTGTATCCACCACTCTGCTTTTTGTCACGAGACTTTACCCAAGAGTTCAACACCACCTTGTTCCTCACCAGTGTCAGAGCAGGGCAGCGCCAGTGGGCCCTGCCACAGGTGTGGCCTGCACAGAGTCTGCTTTGGCTCAGAATTACTGTTATGTCCTGGTATATTATTATAAATAGTACTATTATTATATATATTGGGATATCCCCTGTGGCTCCATGGTAAAGAATCCACCTGCAATGCATGAGACATAGGTTCGATCCCTGGGTTGGAAAGATTCCCTACACTACCTACCCCAGTATTCTTGCCTGCAGAATTCCATGGAGAGAGGAGCTGGTGGACTATAGTCCATGAGGTGCCAAAGTCAGACACAATTGAGCCACTAAACAACATTATATATTATAATATATTATCTATGAAATATTTTATATATCCCTCAAATCCAATGTGTATAAAAGAGACCAGAGACTTTCAGTACTATTTTTAAAAAAGCAGAACTTGTTTTCCTGAATGAAATCATGTCTGGGAACTCAACATAGAAAGCAAAGAGGAGTTCTCTTGATGCACAGGTCAAGGGGCAGGTGAGGTGGGGACAAGGGAGTGATAGGCAGGGCTGGAACTGGGGACATCCCAGGAAGGGCACCCCTGAAATGACAACAGAGAATGAAAATTCTCTGAGGAAATACCCATCCTTTGTTTTGGACTCCTGCCCTGTATCCTCAGGCCTGGCCCAAGACCTGGCTTGTTCAGTACTTGTTGGATGAAGTAGGGAAGAAGAAAGAAACAGGGACAGTCACACTGTTCACTGGCAATAGGGCAAGGACTTCAGGGTGGGCATGAAGAATGAGTTAAAGAATGGGAGAAGCCAGTGGGCAGGCAACAAAACCCATTTTCTATCCGCTGTTTGTTGTTCTTCCTTCTGTTGCTGATAACTGTACTGATGTTCATTAACTGGTCATCTGTGCAAGTATTTGTCCCTGAGCCTCAAGTTTTTCTTTTCTTCCTTTCTTTTTCTTTTCTTCTCTGATCTTTCTCTTTTTTTCCTCTCTCTCTCTCTCCTGCCTCCTTCCTTCTCTCCTCTGTTTCTTTCTCTCTTTCTTGTGAGAACCAGCTCTCTGGATCCTTCACCATCCCAAAATGCCTCTTGGAATTCCTGCCAGGAGTCCCATGAGAAGAATGTGGGGTAGTTGTTCCAAGTCACTGCACCCTTTGAAATGCTCTGATGAACATCTTCACAAGACCCTATGAGGCATTCCCCACTCCCTCATGAGGCATTTTTAAAGTAAACTGTCTGTGGCAAGTTTCTGAGAAATAAAGGTGAACTTTTAAAAATTATTGTCTTCAGAAATGGGAATATTTCATCTGATGGCATCTAGCATCATTCTGAAGGGGTGTGATGAGTTTTACATTGATTCTAGGTGTTCAGAGTTAGTTTTACTAGTTTCTGAGGGATAAATGAATAAGATGAGAGCAGTTTACAGCATGGTAAAATTTATCAATGGGTTTGCAGAATCCTTCAGTTATGTGTAAGTATTTTCTGGTCCTAAAGTCTTGGTCTTACTGCCAAAGCTAGAGTGGTGATTTAGCTGGGTAACATCATATGAGGAGTGTTTGGTGGCATTTTTTCCTCACCCACCAAATCATAAAAAGGATTTTATGTTCCAGGAATATAGGCATTTTTGTCTTTTTTATTTGCTGTTGTATTCTAGGCATCTAAAACAATGCCTTGTAAATGGTACATACTCAATAACTAGTTTATGAACGTATGAAGCATGTCACTCTGCAAAGCCTTTGTGAAATCCAGGCCCATGGGCCAAAAGGAACCAGATATCAACTTCTTTGACTTTCCAAAATTTAAACATTTTTTTCTCAGCTCTAGATACATTTACTCATCTATCCCACATTCTTTGATGTAAACAGGACACAAAGACCAACTTCTAGATCAAACTCAGTACAAAAAAAAACAAAAAACCCAAAACTCAATAGAAATGTTGATTCCCTGATAGTATGGAATAGTGTGTCCCAATGTCCAAGTATAAAGATGTCTGCTTAATATTCCAAGTTTTGCATATTGTCACATAATGGTTGTTATATTTTTAGTATACAATGATTGGCTTTTGCCATAATATATTTTCTCAATTAAAAATTAAGTCACAGGTTAAAATAAATTTGCATTTAATAATTAAGACTACACCTATAGCACTTGAAAAAGAGTAATAAGTATATATGAAAAACATTTGATTTGTAATAATGCTTGACATGTATATGGATCCATGGTGTTGACTAAAATATATAGTCACAACCTGAAAGTAGAGAGTTAGTTTATTTGGTGGGAATATTTAGGACTCAGAGCCCAGGAAATAGCATTTCAGTAGCTCTCAGAAAACAGCTAAGAGGAGTTAGAATGGGGAATCAGGCTATATACAAGTTTGCAATGCAGGGAACAGACAGTCTGAACATCAAAGACTATAGTGAGGTAAGAAAAATCAGATACCAAGTTAAGGAATTTCAGTATATGGGAAGATGCAAGCCTCTGAGCTCACTGTGTTCACTCCTTTCATATGTACCTCAGGTACATGAGGCCAAGCCCTGTTTCCTTGTTCACTTTAAGGAGTGGTAAATAGGGCAGATGGCTGATTCTTTCATCCCCCTAGCTCCTGGGCAATCACTGTGGGGGTGGCAGCATCTACTGGATCAAAGTTTTGGGAGCCCTCATTTACATTCGGAGTCCAGAAATCGATGATGGCTGTGACATTTCTTGTGTATCAATATGGCAGGAGATATTTTCATTTCACAGTGGAATACCCTCTTGCCCTCTCCCATCCCCTCCAAATCTATGGTAGAACTGTTATCAGTTTAGTTCAGTCGCTCAGTCGTGTCCGACTCTTTGCGACCCCATGAATCACAGCACGCCAGGCCTCCCTGTCCAACTGATATAGATAGATCATATTACATTTACAAATAATAGCTACTTTTGGTTAGTTTATATACACTATTTTTAAGGAATCAAGTCCTAGTAATACTAGTAGTAATAGATGAACACACTACAGCTATTCACTATCCTAAGAGTGAAATTTTGGAGGAGTAAACTCCTTGAGATAGGAGGAGAAGGGAAGGAAAACAAAGGATAGCCTTTCTCTTTCTGGTTTCCCCCATCATAATTTAGGACACAGGACACGCATCTCAGAGAGCAGCCCCCTAGGTCCTCTATTACTGCCTTGTGCCACCGACAGGTGCCATCATTTTACTCACTCAAGTAGGCCTCCCTTTCAGGAATATATATTGCCTTCTCTCTGGAAGTCCTGGGCAAAGGGCCAGGAAAAGAATGTGACTGCTCAGGCAAAAATCAATGGTCTGGCATTGCTTCTCCTTGGGTGACTCTACTCTACTCAAGGAATAAACTGAATTGGCACGAAGCTGGGGAAGCAGCACATCCTCTTTGGATTTACTCCCTGATTTATAAGCCATAACCTCAGGGACAAATAGCTGGAGGGCCTGCCAGCATCTGTGAGCCACCTGCTCAACTGATGTCACAGTGCTTCCCTGGCATCTGAGAACCTGTGTCAAAAAAGCCCAAATCAAACAAAGTATTTAATATTAATGTTATTCCAAAGATGAAGCAGCAAAAGTATGAAGAGTTGACTCCCCCCAACTTTCTTCAAGTTTTAGAGCCTAATGGGATGATGGCTTCTGTCAAGAAGGGAAGTCAGGGAATATCCAAGGCAGAACTTGCCACAGAGATAACTGACTTTTCATTTGTACCTGAACAGGGTAACAATATGATCTCTTTAGGAATGGGGTACAGCTGTCAACTACAAACTGGCACCTGTCAGGGACTGAACAATAGCAACAAAGGCACTTGCCATCTGCCTCTTTGGAGATTGAACCCTGTGCTGCTGCAGCTGCTAACCTTCAGCATCCCCTGAGGGGAATTCAGGGTGGAGAGTGAGGCTTTCTGTGCTCCAGGGAAACTGGTGGAACAAGTCTTTAGATAGACATTTTCAGGAACTGATTTCATGATCCCAATCCTTGCCTCTCTTCATATCTAGACAACCACTAAATCCCTTCCTGGTGACATCAGCTCCTTGTGACTAGCAGAAAACCTTTTGTAAAGTAAGTACTTGATTGCATTGAACTCCCCTTTCACCAAAACCTTATATATTCACCTTCCCCCACTACCTCTTTGGAGCAGTCTCTCAGAGATACCTGAGATGCTCTCTCCCGGGCTGCAGCCCTCATTTTGTCCCCAGTACAACTTAACTCTCAAACTCTCATGTTGTGCAACTTTTTAGTCGACAAGTCCAGAGATTAAAGCCATGGATGACTAACAGAGGATCCATAATAATCTCATTTGATTCATAGAAGAGCCTGGTACACTCCATGGGGTCACAAAGAGTCGGATACAACTGAGCACACACTCAGGATGCAGAGGCTGTTATTTGCCTGGCCTCCCTTTCCCCTTCTTCTTTACTAAGAGAACCTCAACTAAATGTTATCAGCAGTGCACCCAGCTGAAAAACCACATTTCCAATCCTTCCTTTACACAGGTGACTATGCCATTTGGCTGGTGAGATGTAGGTGAATATGATATTGTGATTTATATAAAGAAATATGTTAATATGTTTAGTTTTCATCACTATTTCTGGCACAGAGTTCCTAGAACCCTTGAAATTTTCTAAGTGATAAGAGTGATAAAGGTGTCTTGCTATTCAGAAGAAACTCCCTTCAATGACACCTGAGTTTATTCTAATGAGGTGACTTTTGGACCATACCTAAGTGGTTGCAGGAGAACCAAGCCTGTGATTAGAGGGTTGGAACTTTCAGTCCCAGCCCTGATCTCAGGGCCATGGAATCCATCACAGATGACCAACAATTTAATCAATCATGCCTAAATAATGAAGCTTCCACAACAACTCACAAAGTAAGGGTTTGGAAATCTTTTGGTGCAGTGAGCATGTGAAGTGGTAAAGTCAGAGAGTAAAACCATGCAACTCAGATTAGGACTTGAAGCCATGGTCATTTTTCTTATTTTGACTGTGCTGGGTCTTGGTTGCTGTACATGGGAGCGATTCTAGTTGCGGAGAGCGGGAGCTACTCTCTAATTGTAGAGAGTGGGAGCTACTCTCTAGTTGTGGAGAGCGGGAGCTGCTCTCTAGCTGCAGTGCACGGGCTTCTCACTGCAGTGGCTTCTCTTGTTGCAGACTACGAGCACACGAGCCCAGTAGTTGTGGAACATAGGCTCAGTAGTTGTGGTGCACAGGGTTATTTGCCTCATGGCATGTGGGATCTTCCGGGATTAGGGATTGAACCCCAAGGCAGGTAGCCCAAATCCATGGCCTTTTCATTGAAGACATACACTTGGTCTTAGGACTTAATGAGGCTTAGGTTCTTGATATCTCATCTCACAGAGAATTCAGTGAGAGACAAAGCGGTAGGTAAGAAGTGGATTTATTTAGAGAGAAACACACTCCATAGAGTGTAGACCAGCTCAGAAAGTGAGAGGCCTAGAAATAAGGCATGGTTAGTTTTTATGGGCTGGATAATTTCACAGGGAAGCAGAGGTGTGCTGCAGTCTGAGGGGTCACCAAGGGAAGAGTTACTGAACAATGACAAAATTTCACAGACTAGTGATCAGGAGGATTATTCCAACTATTTGGGGGAAGGGGTGGAGATTTCCAGGAATTGGGCCACCTCCCACTTTGTGATCTTTGATGGTCAGAACTATCATGGTATTGATGGATGTGTCACTTAACTTATGTTAATGTATTACAATCAGTGTATGAGACTCAAGGTCCACTAGAAATCAAGACTTCCACCATCTTGGACCTAGTTGGTTCTAACCAGTTTTTGTCATGCTCTATGGCTACCCAGTGGCTCAGAGGTAAAGAATCTGCCAGCAATGCAGGAGACATAGGAAACACAGCGTCAATCCCTGTGTTTGGGACTGGAACCCTCAGGGAGGTCCCTGAGGGAGGGCATGGCCATCCAATCAGGTATTCTTGCCCAGAGAATCTTGTGGACAGAGGAGCCTGGAGGGATACAGTCTATAGGGACACAAAGAGTTGGAAACAACTGAAGCAGCTGAACGTGCACACATGCATGATTATGTCATTCTTTTAAAGGTTGTGCCCTGCCCGCTTCCTTCCTGTTTTAAGATCAACATAAATCCAACCTGGGTCAGTTTCAAGAGGGCATGGCAACTCCAAGACCCTTTCCCCACACTTTGTCCTACATACTTCTTCCATCTGGCTGTTTCTGAGTAATATCCTTTGTAATAAGCTCATAATCTAGGAAGTAAATTGGCTTCCTGGATCATGTGAGCCATTCTAGAAAATTAACTGAACCTGAGGAGGGGGGCATGGGAACCTCCAATTTATAACCAGTTGGTCAGAAGCACAAGTGACAACCTGGACTTAGGACTGGGGTGTGAAGTATGGGAATTGGGCAGATGAGCAGTCTTGTGGGGCTGAGCACTTACCTTCTGAAATGTGATGCTATCTCCAGGTGCGTGCTAAGTTGCTTCAGTCGTGTCCAACTCAGTGCAGTCCTACGGACTGTAGTGCACTAGGCTCCTCTGTCCATCGGATTTCCCAGGCAAGACTACTGGAGTGGGTTGCTGTTTCCTTCTCCAGGGGATCTTCCCAACCCAGGGATCAAACCTGCATCTCTTGCATCTCCTGTATTGACAGGCAGGTTCTTAACAACTAATGCCATGTGGGAAGCCCCTATCTCCAGGTAGATAGTGTCAAAACCAAGTTAAATTGTAGGACACCCAGCTGGTAGCACTGAATTGCTTGATGTGGGAGAAAAAACCTCACATGTCTTGTGTCAGAAGTGTTACAAGTGTGGTAGTAATGTAAAAGGGAAACATAAAGGAGAAGTAAGTTTTTCCTATACAGTGAAGGTTATTGATTGGGGCTGTTTCTGAAAACTCTAATACAAGGACTGACCCAGCCATACACCTGTTGGTCCTTGGTTCTTCCTCTTCTCTTCTGACATGATAGCCAGAGTGGGGGCTGCCATCTTAAGACCAGAGGAGACCATGAGGTTGTAAAGCATCTTGTTGTTCAGTTGCTAAGTTATATCTGACTCTTCGCTACCCCATGGACTGCACATGCCAATATCCTCTGTAATCCACTGTCTCCCAGAGTTTGCTCAGATTCATGTCCATTGAGGCAGTGATGCTATCCATCTCATCCTGTGGTGCCCCTTCACCTTCGGTTCTCAGTCTTTCCCAGCATCAGAATCTTTTCCAATGAGTCGGTTCTTTGCATCAGGTAGCCAATGTATTGCAGCTTCAGCTTCAGCATCAATCCTTCCAGTGAATATTCAGGGTTGATTTCCATTAGGATTGACTGGTGTGATCTCCTTGCTGTCCAAAGGACTCTCAAGAGTCTTTTCCAGTATCACAATTTGAAAGCATCAGTTGTAAAAGCACACCTGATAACAGCAGAACTTCCAAGGCACCCTCAGCTGCTCATTTCTGGACTTCAGGAGAGAACGTAAATTCCATGTGGCTCAACTTAGTGTTACCTTGTGGACCAAGAGCATTGACATCACCTGAGAACTTGCTAGAAAGGCAGGATCTCAGGCTCCTCCCTAGTCCAACTCAATCAGAACCTGCATTTAACAAGAGGCTCATATGCTTTGCATAATGCACACTGAAGTTGGAGAAACACCAATCTAGATGTAGTTGGTGTGCATACCTCAGTTTCTCTGGTTATGAAATATAAAAATAATGCATCCTATGTGCCAGTACTAAAACATAATTATATAATCATAGGACAGAACAACTAAAGGGGCCTGAGTTCTTTGTATACAAAGAATGGAAGCTATTGTATAAATTAACTTATGTTCCAGCCACTATACTTGGCACCAGAGATACAAAGATACTCTAGCTCTCAAGTTCATAATCTAACAAGGGAGATGTGGAAGCATTGTAATACAATAACTGTTTACAGGCAACAAGAGAGATGTGCCCAGGTGTTTGGAGAAGACAGATGAAGAGTCTAAGCCTTCCTTCCTGGGCTATGGAGCAGGTTAGAGAAAACTTCTTGAAGAGAAATTACCAAAGTAATTATGGATTATCTTGCTTTATTTCCCCCAGTTTCAGGGATGTAGAGGCCATCCTTTGTGTACAGAAGTCAGCCTACCCGCCTCCTTGGGCTTCCCAGGTGGCTCAGTGGTAAAGAATCCGCCTGCCAATGCAGAAGATGCAGGTTTGATCCCTGGGTCAGGAAGATCCCCTGGAGAAGGGAATGGCAATCCATTCCAGTATTCTTGCCTGGAGAATCCCATGGACAGAGGAGCCTGGTGGGCTGCTGTCCATGGGGTCGCAAAGGGTTGGACACAACTGAGCAAATAAACAACAACAACAAGCAGCCTTCCCACCTCCCCAGAGGAAGAAATGATGCTTAGAAAACACAGATTTTAACACTAATGTCTTCACATTATGCCACCTTTGGTTTCTCAGTTGGTTCCTTGTCATCCTCAGTTCCATTTACAGTTGAGGAAAATGCAGACACTAAATGTGAATGTATTTCTAGAAACTCAGAGTAGGTGACAAATTAAGCCATAATGAGGGTTTAGCATTCATTGACCTCTGTTATCTTCTCAATTTTGTCAACACTGTGTTTTGAATTCGATCACTGATTAGCTATTTCTCTTCATGTGTCTTTCCTGAACAATCTGAAGTTAGAAATCCTTTAGATGTTTAGAATACATTTCCCCCCTTCTCTTTATATTTCTTTTTGATACTCTTCATTATATTATCCAAAATGAAATCACAGTTTTGGATATTTGTGGTTTGGCTGGCTAGTTGGGAAACTGTTTTTTGGCATTCATTAATGCTTCTCTTTTTCTTTCCATTTAAAGAACATTTACTGGATTTGGTACTTGAGGAAAGAGAGTGCCAAATTAAGAAATGGGATGGAGAATAAATGCCCTATGCTTGCAGAAACCCAGAAAGACTTTTTTCCCTTCCAATTTTTATGGATTTGACAGTACTGGGTAAGGGAACACTGTTTCCAACAAAATCCAAATTTTTATTTCTCTCTCCAAGAGATATGGCTTTAATAGTTTTCTTTTTTCCTACTGCTTTTTTGAAATGCTTTTCTAGGGTCTGATTTTCTTCTTCCTTAAAATAGACAAAAATAGCCTTGGTGGTGAATACCATCGTGGAAGTGAAACAGACAAAGACTCAGCTTCCCTCATACTCGTGGTCTGTCTACTTCTCTAGACACTGCCTGCGTTCACACCTCTCTGTTCCCCACTGCCCTAGGTTAACTGCAACACGGGGAAGACAAAGAGAACCTTGGGATATTTTTACATTCTCCTCTATCCCGAAGAATTCACAAGCCAGCAAGTATTCAACCAGTGCTAACTAGAGGGTATTGCCAAGCATAACAGACTATACACAAATCAACAAAGCCTCCCTCATATTGCAATCCCAGCAGAAAATGATGCAGCAAAAGCCATCTGCACTCCTTGGTTGCCTGCCACCCAGGTTCTTGTTCCAAGCTATGTATTCAGCCAGTTCGAGGATGCTGCTACCTTTTCCTATGTCCAACACGAGGTTTACAACCGCAGTCCTCTCCACCCAGAATGTGTTATTTGGCTCAAACAAATGCAAGAGGAAGTGCCCTTCCCTGTACAGAAATCCAAACACAGAGTGAAACCACAGCTTGTTTTCAACAGGCCTCCTGTTACAAGCCCTCCCGGCTGCACTGGTCTTTCTGAAAGGGAGCTGGGGGCTGGTGGTTCCAAGCAGTGGCCTCTGCCTCTTCCTGAGGATGCCGCTAACGAGGGTCTTGAGATCATTAGTCATGAGCTGGGTAGTCACCAACATGGCTCACTGAACCAGGTCACACTTCGTCAGATGTGAAATTCTCATGTGCTATCACATTACTTGTTTGCAAACTGTGCCTTAAACAAATATGCTCATAATATGCAAAACAATATAGTTCTCTGAGTTAGTTCATTATTTATAGCATCATTTACTCAATGATTGTTTATTATTTGCCAGGCTCTGGGCTACGTGCGGCAGCTACAAGTCAGAAATGAGATGGCATTGCCCTAGGTAGGCTAAGGATTCAAACCTCTGTCTCACCTCTCTCCACTAAACTACAAGTTCAGTGAGTGTTGACTGGTATATAGGGAGTATTGTGGGAATGCAAAAGACAGAGTAGTTGGTTCCACTTGTGCAGGAGGGTTGCAGTTAGCACATACAACACCTTTTCATAAATTAGAGCCTCATCCTCTGGGATCATGTATTTCCTACCCCAGAACATGGAATTTGGTGAGTGGAGTGTGGGCTGGGTTTACCCTACTCTCACCTCCATGACAGGTCCTGATCAGGTTAATTTTCTTTAGGGGTGGTGCTTAAACTCAATCTTAAAAGATATGGAGGTTCTACTGAGAGGACAAGTATAAACAGAGCATGAGCATGGAGCAAAGGTGAAGAGATATGGCACAGTTATATTTGTGCCACAAAGAGATGTGGCACCACTTGACATAGTCTGAGAATTACAAGCAGTTGAACTTGGAGGAATGGGGCATAAAAGGAAGCAGAGGTAGGCAGAGGGCTGGTTATAATCCACTTTGTTTTCCAGACTAAAAGGCAAGATCTTTATCCTGAAGGTGGTGGGGTACCACTGAGGGGGTTCCCAGAAAATTAGTGAGATGATCATGTTACTCATCTTCATGGCAGCATCAAAATAAGTTACAAGGATAGAAGACAAGAATAGGAGACTATGAAGTAGTTCAGATGATCAAGACTGAGTCTGAACTTCCAACCGGAAACACGGATAGAAAGGTGAGCATAAATTTGAGGGAAGAGAAGGTGGTAGAATCTTCAGAACTTGGGAACTGGTTAGATTCTAGAAGATCAGGGAGATCCTGGTGTCAAGGATGAATGGCTCCCAGCCGTCTTATTTGAGAGGATAGCTGCTTGTACTTTTCACCTAAGAGGGATGCAGGAGCAGGAGATGGAGCTTAACCAGTACCCTCAGAGGAAGGATGCAGTGCACTGTCTTACTAATGGCTACCATCTATTTCTGGTACCGCTTTGGCACCAGTAGAGGTGTGGCAGGCAAAGTGCAGAGGAGCTTATGGGTTCCTGCTTCAAGTCACAGATGACTAAGGCACTTTTACCCAGATCAGACTCAGAACTTGAGCTGCCTACTCTGTCATCACATGGAGAAAAATATCCTTCCAAAACTATGGCTCTGACCCAGTCTGCAGAAGGCAGTGTGTGCTGTTGCTCGCGGGGGACGGTGGGGTGGTGGGTCAGCCTAACATAACGCATCCTCCTGGAAGGGAAGTCTCTGAAGCACGTGCTTTGACACAAGTCAATACCATTGGCTTGCCCCACAAAATAGGAACTCCGTACTCTTTAGCACTAATAAAATATGCTACTCTTCAGCTGCAAGTTATGCACACACTCGCAGAGTTAAAAAAGAGGTCAGGACTAGAGGTCATATACTTTATATTTCTTCTTCTAAGTTCTCAGTTTAATGGGGGTATATATTTTTGAACTGATTATTATGGAGGGTTTTAAACATATATGAAATTAGAAAGGATAATATTAGTACAATATACCCATCCATTTATCCATCACCCAATTCCAACAATTATTAAGTTATAGCCAATCTTTTTTTTGACACACCATGCAGCATGTGGGATCTTAGTTCTCAACCAGGGATCAAATCCATGCCACCTACATTGGGAGTACAGATTCTTAACCACTGGACCACCAATGAAGTCCCTATAGTGAATCTTGTTTCCTCTATACCCCTGCCAATATCCCTCATCCCTCAGATTATAGACTATTTTGAAGCAAATCTATTATAAATATAATACATTTGTAACATATAAAATATTACATATATTATATTTATAAAATATATTTTTACATGAACTTTTTATTTTGGAAGTTTTAAATCCAAAGAATTTAATTTCTTTAATACCCAATTTCCCCTATTTATTAAAATTTTACACTAGTAAGTTACATAAGTCAGCATTGATAAATTACTAACTATAGAGTCCATACTTTGTTCAGATTTCCTCAGTTTTCCCCTAACATCCTCTTTCTGTTCCATGAGCCTATCAGAGGTATATTTCACTCTGCATTTGAAAATCTTTGAGGACTGAGGACTCTGACACTCCATTTCATTGATTATATGTAAGCTTTTCAGGTTTAAGAAGCCTGCTTCACATCAAGTGTTTACTTCATCTCCTTCTCCTCGCTCTCTCCCTCTCTCTCACACGCTAATGGGAAATAGATGTGTAGCACACAGCACCATGGTAGCTTAGAAGCACTGGGCCCTTTGCTACCCTAGGAGCACTTTAGGCACACGGCACTATGGAATTAATGCTGGGACAAACCACTGAACAGAGTCTAGGACAATGGGGAAGCAGAGAATTCAGAAAAAAGTAATGTACATTTAAAAATACATTTGTGAGTTCACCACATTAACTAAGGGTTTCCCTAGTGGCTCAGATGGTAAAGAATCTGCCTGCAATGAGGGAGACCCAGAATGATCCCTGGGTCAGGAAGATCCCCTGGAGCAGGGCATGACTACCTTCTCCAGTATCCTTGCCTGGAAAGTGGACATGACAGAGGAGCCTGGTGTGCTACCTGGGGTTGCAAAGAGTCACACACGACTGAGCAGCTAACACGCTCACAGTATTTCACACGTTAACTGCATAAAATGGAACGAAAGTCACCCAGACCGTTTGGGTCAGTGTCCGTGAGGCTGTTCACGGCTGTGACTCAGAGGCCCTGTGGAGAGCGGCGGAGGGGCCTCTGCTGTCCACCCCTCCTTGCTACAAAGCCACCTGGGCACTGGTCATTTGTTCTCTGCTGGCGTCACAGGAAGTCAGTTCTCTTTGGAGGTGTTTGGCTTGAATCAGTGGTGTATGTGTGGTGCCACGTTTCTGAGGCAATGCCTGCCTCCAGCCAGCCTGTTGAACCAATCTGAGTGCTTTGGGCGGCTGGCTCAGGGCCAGAATGGCGTCAGTGCCCATTAATAGAAGTTGATGGAGCTCAGGAAAGTGCTTTAGGTCTGGCAACAACCCGACTCCTCCTACACTGTGTCTGCCTCCAGGCAAACATATAGAAAAATCAATTTAGGAAGGCTTATTTTTCACCAGTTTGTGCTAATTTAAGCATTGATTTGCCTAGTTACTGTTGGATTAAAAAAAAATGGTTTGTGACACGTCTTGTTTTTACTCAATTTATATATTCTTTTATAAGCTCTGCTTCTTTCCAAAAAGAGTTTTGAGAATTTTAGATGATTTATCACAAAGGACATTTATTATTAACATATACACTTCCTCTGTGTTTCTTTGATGATCTTCTGCTTATATAAATATAGTTGATGATGTAAGAGCTTATTTATTTATCTATCAAACATATGGAATACCATTATGGATACATTCAGAGTATATAAAGATTTATATCATATAAAAAGATAACACAAATTATAAATAGATGATAAAGAGAAAAGGAAACAGAGCAGAACAGAAAGCATAGCTGGAAAGTAGAAATAAACAGAAATTGACACCATGAAATCCTCCAAATGGGTCACTTATCAGTCAACAAGGCTCAGAAAAGCCATGAATAAAAAGAAAACATGATCATTTGGTAAACTATAGTGGCAATATTTGAAAAGAAACTGCACAACTCTTCCTGATACCCAGGTCAGAAAAAAAAAAAAAACATGGTGTAATGAGTATCCTCAAAAATATTCTTATTAGAGAATATTGTGGGCAGAGCTGCGTGATCCTCAAATTTATATGTTGAAGTCCTAATGTCCAAGGGTCTCAAAATGTGACTGTATTTGGAGATAGAGTCTTTTAAAAAGTAACTAAAATGAGATCATTAGGGCGTGCCCTTCAGATTCCCTGTTGGCTCACACAGTAAAGAATCTGCCTGCAATACAGCAGACTCAGGTTCAATCCCTGGGTTGGGAAGATCCCTTGGAGAAGAGAATGGCTGCCCACTTCAGTATTTTTGACTGGAAAATTCCATGAACAGAAGAGCCTGGAGGGCTACAGTCCATGGGGATGCAAAGAGTCAGACACAACTGAGTGACTAACACACACTAATTTAGTATAACTGCTGTCATACAAAGAGGAGATTAGGACATGCATAGGCTCAGAGGGAAAAACATGTGAAGACAAGAAGTAGCCAAGGAGAGAGGCCTCTGAAGAAACAAACCTTGCTAGCACTTTGATGTTAGACTTCTGCCCCCCAGAACCATGAGGAAATGCATTTCTCTTGTTTAAGCCACCCAGTCCACAGCACTTTTGTTTTGGCAGCCTTAGCAAAAGAATACAGAGACACAGTAATGTGTTTCCTAAGGGATGTCTCTAATAGCGTTCCTCCTTGCAGGCTGATTACATCACCCTACGGTACAGAGACTCCTCCTTTCCTACCTCCCATTCGAATTCATGTAACTATGGTGGCAACTTCGATGTTTTTATGTGATCTTGCCATGCTGGCCACAGCCAATCAGTCTGGAGGCAGGCATCTGATCCCAGACAGTCATATCAGGGCTCTTTCCTGGAATTTTTCTACCAGGAACTGAGAGAACTTAACATTAGTCAGTCCTCTCTGATGGCAGAAGCTATAAGATGGAAGACTTGCTAGATGTCAGTGGCCATATTTTCTCTCAGGTAGGAGATGCCAGGCAGAGAGAGAGGCTTAGCATTATTCTACGTTTTAGTTTGTTTTTTCATTCAATAATTATTTATGTCACTATGTTCCAGGTGCTTGTTCAGTTGTTCCTGAAGTTCATCAGCATCTGTGCTTTCTTGGAAACTTAGTTGTTGCCACTCATTTATTGATTTAATCACAAGTAAACCCCCCCCTCCATTGTGCCTAACCTAGAGCAAGTGGATTTCAATCACTTAAAGCCAAAGTAATATATTGCGATTCCACACATTCTCCTTTCCCCCCTGTCACAATGAATTGCTGGTAGCTCCTTGAACATGTCCTGTTGTCTTAGGATTAACAAGCATCAGGTGAGAGATAGTCATACTTCTCAACATAAAAAAAGCAAATTTCAAATACTAACTATGCTGATTTCCTTGTTCAGCCTGTAAAAATCCATCTTTTTCTCCCAAATATCTGAGCTGAACTGGATATTCCTCTCCTTTTTCCGATTTGAGGGGGTGGTTACAGAGGCTTTTACTCACAACCAGGTAACTATGTCAAAGAGTCAGAAGTACCTAAACTCTTTTATAACCTCCCCCAGAGCAGAAAGGATTGGTAGTAACAACATTCAGGGCTTCCCAGATGGCTCAGTGGTAAAGAACTCACCTGCCAAGCAGGAGACTTGGGTTTGATCCCCGAGTTGGGAAGATTCTCTGGAGAAAGAAATGGCAACCCACTCTAGTATTCTTGCCTGGGAAATCCCATGGACAGAGGAGCCTGGTGGGTTACAGTCCATGGGGTCGTAAAAGAGTTGGACACAACTAAACAATAACATTCAGTCATGAACTCAACGTTATATATGTTAATGGATTTTTCTGCATCTAGTAAATCATTCTCTTTTCTTTAGTCTTACCATTAAACAGAAAGTGGGTGTATTATCCTCCATTTCATGGGGAATTTATGTTTTAGGAAATATGCACAAAGTTTTGTGTAACTCATTTATTTTCTCAATTTGTAGATTTTATATTTTTCCCAAGACAAAGCTGAAAAATCATTAACTCTATGATGAGGCTTTCAGCCATAAATAGCAAATGGGTACTTAATCAAGTATTTCTTAAGACGTCTTCAAATAATTTAATAAATGTTTTCTATTCTAACAATACCCAAGTTTGGATACCACTGTTACTTGGTAGAAGGGAACACTCTGCTAAGTAAGTCATTAGACCCAGAGGCCTCAGTTTTTCTCCTCTATAGAATGAGAATTATTTATAAAATTTCTACTTTGCAGTATGTAATGTAAATGATAGTAAATTACTGTCACAAGTGTCTGGCACTCTACAGGCATTCAAGAAATTGCATTATCAGAACTTCCCTGGTGGTCCAGTGGTTAAGACTCCACACTTCCAATGCTAGGATGTAAGGCAAGGGTTTTATCCTTGTTCAAGGAACTAAGAGCTCACATGCTGCTGTGGGTAGCCAAAAAGAGAAAGAAATTGTATTATCATTCAGTTCAGTATATAATTGCTTATCTCTCATTTTCAATTACCTCATACCCTTAGCCTCTATTCTATCTTTTATTATTTTCTTTTTATCATTTGATAGATATAATTTCTGGGCTTTTGGTGACATAAAACTATTGCCATGGCATTTTTTTGGCTTTCATAAAGAAGCTCAGTGGTAAAGAATCCACCTGCAATGCAGGAGACACAGGAGACTCAGGTTCAATCCCTGGGTCGGGCAGATCCCTTGGAGAAGGAAATGGCAATCCATTCTAGTATTCTTGCTGGGACAGAAGAATGTGGTGGCCTATAGCCTAGGGGGTCGTAAAGAGTTGGACATGACTGAGCACACAGCAATGGAATAGAAAGAAGTACAGGTAGGGAAAAGGCAGAGAAGAAATACTAATTTCACATCAAATCATTCATTTATTCATAGAAAGTATTTATTCATAGCAAGTCAGCAGTATAAATAGTTCATACCACTAGAACAGCATCAGGTTTTCAAACCAAATTATGTATGTCAATGCCTTTCAGCTAAAGATCAACAGGAACACATCTGCTGGCTTTCCTACTTTTTGCTGGGGAGCAGCCTGTGCACCAGTAAGAGAAGGTTAGAAAGGAGTTGCAGGATTTGGGCATCTGTTAGGTGACATGCAGAAGGAAAGGAAATGGGGCCTATGTGTAGATTGGAAGCTGTCAAGAAGAGGGGGGAAACTACAATTGAGTGTCTTAATAAATCCTATCTAGGAAGAGGGAAGACTAAGGTTATAATTACTAAAGAGCAGTAGTCATTCAGATAAGCAAGAATAGGGGGATATCTGATCACTTTTTTGTGATTTGAACAATGTTCATATTTATCACTGCTCAGACATGGCACAGAATGGTCTTTATGTGGCTCCATCATAGTCAACAGAAGGGCCTTGTCTGAAGCTGGTGTTCTGAGAAGTTGTTTGCATCCAACAGTAGACCACATGGCCTATCTGCAAGTGCCAGGTTGCTTCCTAACAACCATGAAATGTCGCTGTATGTGTCAGGCCAGCTTCCATATGTCAGGCTGCTTTTCTCATTTTTGGGAGTTAACATGCTGTATAATAGAATTTAGGTGTGGAGAACAGGCACTGCTCCATTTTAAGAGAATAAGATTTAATACAGGGAATTGGGTGCTTACAAAATTGTTGGATGAACTGAAATAATTGTTCTGGGCTTAGGATCCAGGAGCAATTTCAAGAATCACCCCCATTGAATTGGCCCTCAAGGAGAGCTGCTAACCCCTTGATTCCCCAGTTTTCTGGTTGTACCTGGTAGCTCAGTGGGTAAAGAATCTGCCTGCAGTGCAGGAGATCCCGGTTCAATTCCTGGCTCAGGAAGATCTGCTGGAGAAGGGATAGGCTACCCACTCCAGTATTCTGGCCTGGAGAATTTCACAGACTCTATAGTCCATGGGGTCGCAAAGAATCAGACATGACTGAGTGACTTTCACTTCATTTCACTTCACTTCCAGGTTGTAGCGATTGCCACTGAAGTTGTTCAGTCTAAGAATATGTGCTCTTCAGAGATCAGGACACATTGCTGTAACTCTCAGCTTTGAAAAAACATCATACCTGCTAGGTGAATTCTAACTCGTCTGAACCCTGCCTCTTGTCTCTAACCATGCTGGTGACCAGAGCATGGGTACCTCTGCTACCTTAACCATGGGACAACACAACTTTTCTGCAGCAACCTTTGCTGACAGAAGCAACACAAATTGCAAACAGCCCATTCTCATTATTACTTCCAATTTCCAGATTTCAAGTCAGCAATCTGCTTGCTTGAATCAATTCAAATCCAGAACTCTAGCTGCAAGGGAATTTGGGTTAGTGTTTGGGTTTTCTAGTCTCTGCAAGAGGAAGGCATATTGGAAGGAGGTTGGAATGGAGGTTGATTTCCAGGTCAGGTTACTCATCATAAACCCTCACAATAAAGAGGCCTGGATCTAACCCTGATTTGGTCACTTATTTGCTACATGAAGTCATTGCTTTTCTGGGTCTCAGTCTTCATGACCAAGTTAATGTGGTTGATATCCAAGTGTCTTTATGATTTTAGAGTTCTGTGACTCTATTATAAATTATTATACATTATAAATATTAAAATATTTTCTTAAATATATCATTTTGAAAAGCATTTTCTATACTTTTTTTACATAGATTTTTTTCCTCACTTTTATTTGTAGCAAAATAAGAAGTTATTCAAGATGATTGGCGGTCCCAAATGATTTTTACCTTTCAGTATTCTTACACTGCCATATTGACTAGAGCTGGCCCATGTAACAGGATATTGTAGAAATAACACTGAAGAACCTAGGGCTAGGTCATAAAAAGTTTGCAGGTTCAACCTTTGCTCCCTCTTGGATGACTTATTCTGGGTGAAGCCAGTTATCATGTCATGAGGACACTTAGCCAGAACTGTGAGAAGATCAGGTGATGAGAACTGAGGCTTCCTGACTACAGTCAGCATTGATTGGCCAGCCATATGAGTAGCCACCCCTAGAAGGTGGATGTCCCGACACCAGTCAAGCCTTCAGATCACTGTCACCCTGGCGAACATCTTGACAGCAACCTCATGCAAAACTGTTTTTAATTAATGCATTTTATGTTTGGCTGTGTTGAGTCTTCACTGCTGCCTGTAAGCCTTCTCTAGCTGTGGTGATTGGAGCCTACTCTCTAGTTGTGATGTGCAAGCCTCTCACTGTGGTGGTTTCTCCTGTTGTGGAGCACGGTCTCCCCATGCCAGCTTCAGTAGTTGAGGCGCATGGACTTAGTTGCCCCCACAGCATGGGGAATCTTCCCAGACCGGGGACTGAACCTGAGTCCCTGCATTGGCAGCTGGATTCTTAACCATTGGACCACCAGGGAAGTCCTCATGTAAAACTTTGAGCCAGAACCATCCATCTAAACCACTCTCAAATGCCTAACCCACAGAAACTGTGTGAGATAATAAATATTTAATGCCATCTTAAGCTACTAAGCTCTGGAGTGAAGTGTTAAAGAGCAACAGAAAACTAATATATTCCCCAATTAGTAAGCAAAATAGTAAGAATTACTGAATTGATTTCTTAACCTCCAACATCAAATTTCATTTGCTTATCCACTTTTTTATATAAAGCCGGTAGCCTTTAAGGTTGTATCTCTAGGACTTTGAAGCCATTAAGTGTGTAAATCATAATTAAAACTAAATAATCTTTTTCTGAAATTTTATAAAATGCAGTAATGGGTAGACAGGAAAAGAGCTTATTGTTTATACACTAAGTAGGCAAATATTTTCTCAGGCAAAATGCCAGGCATTTGAAACTTATCACAGGGTTAATACATTTTTTGAAAATAAAGCTAGTAGAACACAATAAATAGTTAAATGACTCTTTCACAGCCATCCCAATCAACTCTGCAAAATGGCTTTTAATTAGTGAAAGAAGTATGCTGTGTCTATTGGTTAACAAACATTTCAGTATGATAATAAAAGATAAAAGCTTCCTGTAGCTGAATTATTTTTTGTTTCAATCTAAAAGGTAAATAAATTAATTTCTTGCTATTTATGATGGCTTAAAGTTTCATTGAACAAAGAATGTTCCAAGTAAATTTACTCTATAATTTTTCTCTAAGTTTATTTTTAATTAATGCTCTCTTTTCTGAATTGTGCACCCATGTCTGATAAGAGCATAGTTTCTCAGAACAGTAATCTTCCACTTACTGTTACAAATACAAGTGCGTGAGTTTTGGAGACTATATTAACTCGAAGTTTGAGTAACAATGCCACAAACCTTGTATAAATCAGCTTGAGCACAAAGAGTTTACCAGACCGTCACGGCATTCTCCTGGAATTCAAGTCACAGCCAGGTCCCGATGGAGCTGGAGCGTAGGGCACCAACCGAGCCAGGACTGGAGAGCTGCCAGCTCTCCCAGCCTCGCCTCTGCCTCTCTGGGTGCCAGCTTTGTCTTGTGGCAGACTGGCCTTCTCTTTGTGGTGGAAAACACAGCTGTTGGCAGTTGCCAAGTTTTATATTTTTCCGCTTCAGTCACTGGAGACTTGCTCCCTGGGCTCCAAGGCAAGTTCTCAGCGACTTCTAGTCAGGATTGGCGTCATATTGTTCAACATGGCAGCTCTTGCAGTAGGTGGGGAAGGAGGAAGTTTTCCCAGAACAACGGCAGGCGGGAAAGACAACACCACACAATGTGTGCCTCTGTGTATTAGATTCGTCGAGCTGCTGTAACAAAGCACCACAAACTAGGAGGCTTAAACATGAGAAATGTATTGTCTTGCAGTTCTGGAAGTTCAAAGTCTGAGTTTTTTTTTTTTTTGCTCTTTAATTGAGGCTTGTGGAATCTCCCTGGCCAGGGATTGAACCGAGGCCTGAACCCGGGTCCTGGCAGTGACAGCGCTGAGTCCTAACCACTGGACTGCCAGGAATTCCCCAGAGCTGGTTTTTTTCTAAGGGCTCTGAGAGAATCTATTCTGGGCCCCTCTCCAACTTCCGGTAGTTTGCTGACAGTCTTTGGCATTCCTTGGCTTGTAGAAAGAAAGATAGTGCAAAGTTGTGTCCAGCTCTTGCAATCCCATGAACTGTAGCCTGCCAGGCTCCTCTGTCCATGGATTCTCCAGGCAGGAACACTGGAGTGGGTTGCCATTTCCTTCTCCAGGGAAACTTCCCGACCCAGGAGTTGAACACAGGTCTCCCGCATTGCGGGCAGATGCTTTACCAACTGAGCTACACGGGAGGTAGCACCCTAATCTTGTCTTTACCTCCCTGTGTGTGTTTTGTGTTCAAATTTCCCCTTTTAATAAGGACACCAGTCATACTGGATTAGGGGCCACCCTAATGGAATGACCTCATCTCAACCAATTTCGTCTGCAATGACCCTTCTCTCAATGTCACATTCTGAGATACTGGGGGCTAGCACTTGCACATGTAAATTTTGGGGAGAAGAGAACATTATCCAACCTAAAACATTCCACTTAGGGCAGCATATCATGTACACGGTATCTGGGAACAAAGAAAAGCAAGGACACAGAGAAGTAAACTTTGACTTATGAAACCCCTCAGATTTCATCTTCCAAGAAAGAAAGTAGGTAACAAACCTGCACCCCGAGAAGGAAGTGGAGGATGTTTTTATGGTGATTAAGTAAGGTTAGACTGGGAGAGATATAGGTTAATACGAATACCTCCTGCCGATAGATACTCACCGGACATACGGACCTGCATGGATGGCCCCATTTTCTTTCTCAGGCTCATCATCCCTTCAGACCTCCAGTTGCCCAGGATCAGGGGTGGGAAGAGGGGTGCAGAATGGGGCATCGATGGAAACAAGCAGAACAAAGAGCCCAGTTTCTGTCCAGTGAGCCCGAACAAGACTGGAAAATAGGGAGAGGTGGAGAGAGGGAGAAAGTCAAATGCAGCACCCCACTTTCCCCTCCTACCTCCATGGGGTGCAATGAGGGGTTTGCAGTTTGGAGTCTAAGGAGTGTTGCAGGGAAGAGCCAATTGTGACTCCATGCTGGATCTGTTTCTTTGACTTTAACCTTTGTTTTTCATTGCTTTTGTTATATAATCACACATAAAGGCCTGCCTCAAGGAAACCTGCCAGTCTACCTGAAGAGATTAACACATCCACTCCCTGAAGTAGGCCATTCCAGAAGATATCTGCAAGGTAATGGTCTTTACTTCCTCAACTCCTCCCTTTCTCTGTTCTATGAAAGACCCTGGCATCCAGACCCCACTCAGAATGGCTACCCACTCCAGTATTCTTACCTGGAAAATTCAGTGGACAGAGGAGACTGGTAAGCTATAGTCCATAGGATTGCAAATAGTCAGACACAACTGAGTGACTAACACTTTCTCATTTAGTATTTACTGTGTGCCATGTGATAGCCTGAGTGGATTAATTTGCTCAAAAAAACCAGTGGGTCTTACTAATATTATTTCCATATTACAGATAAAAAGACTAAGGCTTAGTAAAGTTGAGAAACTTGAACTAAAATCTAAGTGTGGGTGAACTGTATGCTATGTGAATTATTATCTCAATAAAGCTGTGTTAAAATGAAATAAATGAAACAAATCCACTTGATAATAAAGCCTACATACCGTATATCATAGACAAAATCTGGCTTAGCTGGGGCAGTTGCTGGTAGCAAGAAAAGTGGATTGCTCTCATTTACATTTTTCTTGTTTAGAAGAGTATAATATATCCCAAGACAGAGATTCATTAATTTGATTATTCAAAGTTCCAAGGCCAGGGCCTCCTATATTCTGGGTGATGTCTTCCATGGAGGGTTACCTTGTCTCCTCAGAGCACAAGGGCCAGATCAAAGCCTGCTTTGCTAATGAGGGAAAAAGGAAAATTCACCATCTATTTAGACATTATTTATACCCATCACTGTTCGAAACCATGTTTTATGTGGTTTTGATGAAATCTTAATTTAATCCCTTGGTTGGAGCCACTGTTATGTCTTTGAGGGGGAAATCATTGAATATACTAGGAGACTTCATTCTGTTTTCATATGCCACTAAAGGCAAATAATTTATCACCTTATAAGATTTCTGAAAAAATATTCATATCAATGTTTTCTAAGTTTTTTGTAAATAAATTCACAAGCATGATGACCCCTTTGTTTCATAATTTATGGTAATGAATTCAAGTTTTATCTTCTTTTATAATATATTCTCTTAGAGAAATTACTTGACCTGGGCAGTCAAAGTGGATATTTGTTGAAATGGCAAACTTGAAATCCTTGTGAGAGTTTTGTTCCCAAGCCATGAGATGAATGAAGCCAATATTTCAAAGTCCTTTAATTATCTCAGATGATGTGATAAGGCAAATAATATACTAACTGCCAAAGCAAAGTCATACATTAGGATGAAGTCAGTTTCATATACAATGGATTCCTTTCTCTTGAAAACCATGGTCTAGACACATTTCAGTAACTCTCTTCTTTAGATACAAGCAATGAACCACAGAGAAACCATGAGGTCTGCGATTCTGCAGGGGGCACTTTCAAAACGCTGACTTGCTGCCATGGAAGGTCGCCCAGGGTATTGAGCAAAGTGGAAAAATGTAAATTGCCCAACAATGTGTACAGTGTAGACCATTCACAAGGGGAGAAAAGATATGATATGGTACATTACAATTTAAAACAATACTATACTTCATTATAAACATAGAAAGGCAATTCTGAAAACCCAAAGAAGCATTTAACAGTTGTTGCCTATGGAAAGAATAAATTGTGGATGACGGTGTCTTTTACATATTATAATTGAAAAGATCTTGTGGTAAAGATATTAGGAATATTAAAATTAACAAATAAAACAAAAATAGTGAGTTTCTACTTTATAAAGAACAGCAGGCTGGGAAGAGTGCTAGGTTTGTCCCTTGGAACTGGACCTCAGCAGCCCCTCGATCACTTGCTGACCCACCAGCAATTAGTCGACTGCTCTGTCTGAACATCACTGTGTGCTGGTTGATCCCTACTGACCCTTTGTCTCATGCACTGAGCCTCTAGGAGATGACAGCACACTACACCCACTCCATGTCTGTCTACCTTTGTGACACAGTAATAATTTCACATATAAAAGACTAATAGGATGATGCTGGTAGCTACTGTTAGAATGTGTATCATAGCATTTCAGCAGATATTTAAGCTCGCTAAAGCTGAAGGGAGAAATCACAGATGAAAAAGAGTGAGTCAAAAGAAAAAATCATTGCAGTCTTCAGTGTTGTGATCACCAACAAACAAAAAAGCAGATTTTGGAAAAGTTAAGTTTTGACCTTCTCCTGAACCTGCTATCCAGTAATCTGGAATACTGAAAACATGTATTCTTGGAGACTTGTAGAATGCTTTTTGATTTATTTTACTTTACTGTTTAAATGGTGCTCTTTTATATTTTAAAAAATTGCATTTTCATGTGGGAAAAGAAACATGTGTTCTAAATACTCTAAATTTTCTCATAAGTACCACTTCATCCTTAATATTCCACCTCCCTCCAGCTGTAGATTTTATCTACTGGCTGAGAGACAACAAATGGAATATTTTTAAAAATCAATGTTGATGGGCTCCAACATGAAATCAAAAGATGGGCATTTCTAGTGAATGATTTCAAAGGTATCAAAAATAACACTTGATTTTATGTTTTAAAAAATAGAGTATAAAGGTTTGGAAACTTCGGCAAAGCATAGGCTGCTAAGTAGATATATCTACAAGCAAATATCTGCCAACTGTATTTCCTAGTTGGGATGGTTTGCTGTACCCTGTCTGCTTTTTCAGATGTGACAGGTCCATAGGAGAAGCCTCCTTTCCAAACTACAGCAGAGGAAACTGGACTCTGGAGATGTGGCCTCCTTTCTGTATTTCCATCCCTTATGAATGCTATGTTTTAAAAAAGAATGCTATGTTTATTCCTACCCCAGGGCCTTTGCACTTACTCTTCCTTTGGTTTGGAATGTTCTTTCCTAAGATTTGCAGCTTGCCTTTGTTTTACCATGTAGGTCTGTGATTGGTAGAATCACACCCTGTGTGGGAATGGTACCTAGTGATGCCCACATCCTAATCCTTAGAATCTTTCATGGCATAAGGGACTTGGCAGATGTGATTAATAATCTTGAAAGTGAAGTCACTCAGTCATGTTCGACTTTTTGCAACCCTGTGGACTGTATGTAGCCCACCAGGCTCCTCCATCCATGGGATTCTCCAGGCAAGAATACTGGAGCGGGTTGCCATTTCCTTCTCCAGGGGATCTTCCTGACCCAGGGATTGAACCCAGGTCTCCTGCATTGCAGGCAGACCCTTTAACCTCTGAGCCACCAGGGAAGCCCTAAAACAAGAAGATTATCCTTGATTATTTCAGTGGGTCCAAGGTAATCATAAGGGTCCTTAATAAGTGAATGAAGGAGACGGGAGAGTAAGTATCAAAATCAGAGATTTGAAGGTGCAACTCTGCCTTCCCCTGGCTTTGAAGTTGCAGGATGAAGCCACAGTAAAGGAACGAGTACACTTTCTAAAGGCTAGAAAAGGCGAGGAACTTGAGCCTTCAGAAGGAGTGCTGCCTTGCTGACAACTTGGTTTGAGCCCAGTTACACCTGTGTTGGACCTCTGACCTCCAGAACTGTGAGACATTAAATTTGTGTTATTGTTTTAACTTATTAAGTTTCTGGCAATTCGTTACAGCCACAGCAAGAAACTAATACAAGGTCTTAACCCAGATGTCAACTCTTAGAGGGAACTTCTTCATGCCTTAACGAAATAGTGGCTCTTTACCATATTATTCTCTTTTAGCCTCTTCATAGTATACTTATCAGTACCTGAAATATTTTAGACGATAAGCACATTAAAACATTTTTTTCCCTTCTATTAGTGTATGAACTCCTTAGGGACAGCACTTGCTCACCCAGCACCTCAAGTAATATCTGATGCATTATAGATGCTTGTGAAAATGTGTAATGCTCCTTCCTTTACAGTCTTCCTCCCTCCTCCTTTTTAAAAAATCACTTTTGTTGAGTTTTTGCTGCAGCGTTGAGACTTTCTATAGTTGCAGCTCACAGGCTTAGTTGCCCTGTGGCATGTGGGATCTTAGGTCCCCAAGCAGGGATCAAACCTGCACCCCCCAGTAACAGAAGGTGGCTTCCTAACCACTGGACCCACCATGGAAGTCCCATTGCTCTTCCTCTTCTTTTCTAGAATATGACTGTGGGGAGAGAAAAAAAAATTTTTTTTTTCATTTTAAATGTTTGTGCTTATTGCAAAACAAACAGTTTGGAGCCATTTCTAAACACTGAATGCTGGGTGGGAGGGAGAGTCCCCCAGATACCCTCCCCTCTCCTGCTTGTCTTTCTTCCCAAGGTTAATGAGTCAGGTCAAGCAAGTTATTCCAGAATTTCATCAGATTGTTTAAGCCAAGAGGGAGGCTTTAATTTCAAGATTCAGATCTCTAGTAAATTTCCTGAAGGATATAACTTAGGCCTGAGCTTGATATACTTCCAGATTTGATATTATCGTTTATTTATGACTAATTGGAAGCTCTCCATGGGCATATACCATGGAAGAGGTTGGTGGGTGGGGTGAAAAGGCATTTGTCAAATGCCTGCCCTTGGCCCACAGGGTCCTGCCACTCTTGGCAACTGTGGACTTGACTAGCCCTGCCTTTACCCACTCTCGTCCATGTAGGTTATGTTCTTAGGCTCCCTAGAATCCTTACTGCTTCCTGAAACACTGTCTTTTCACATCCCGTGTCTTCCTCATGTTGTATCTGAGCCAGGAGGAAAGTCTCTCTCCTGGTTCACGTGGCAAAGTCATGGACTTCCTCCAGAGACAGATCTCCTCGTCTGTTCTCTGCCACATTTCCCCTGGGTAACCTGTACTGGCTAACAGCTATACTAGACATACATAGCCATTGTTGATGTCTTGTGCAGGAACACTGTCATTGCACTCTGGAATCCCTAATGCCTGGCATAGGGACTGACATGGTCACTTGATGGAAGAAGGAATCTCTGTCTTGAATTAGACTAGACCAGAGCCATTCTCATTCATCTCTCTGTCTCAGAAAAGTGAGTGTCCCAGTATGCGTCGAATATATGTTTATTGACTAGACTTGAGCTAAACAGTATGGGTGGTAGAAACTATTATTCCTAACTTGTAAGATTTTAGTTTGGCACTTAGCTATCTAAAGGGCTTCTCTGGTAGCTCAAGTAGTAAAGAATCTGTCTGCATTGTGGGAAATCTGGGTCCAATCCCTGGATGGGAAAGATCCCATGGAGAAGGAAATGGTAACCTACTCTAATATTCTTGCCTGGAGAATTCCATGAACAGAGGAGCCTGGCAGACTGCAGTCCATGGGGTCACAAAGAGTTGAACATGACTGAGGGACTCACATAACCACTAGCTATCTAAAACATTTCTCAGCTTTACAGCTAGCTGTGGCCAAATGACCAAGTTCTGGTTTATGAAATGTGAGCAGAAGTGGCATATGGCGACTTCTAGGAAGTTTCATCAAGAGAAGAATGACATATGCCCTTTATCTCTTCCTTGGGTCCTGTTCCCATTCTCTTGTCTGCAACACGGATGCCTCCAGTCATGCAGTGTCAGAATCCCAGTGCGGTATCCTGAGGCTAGTAATGGTAGAATACTGTTAACACCCCCAACCTGGGACAAAAGAAACAAGTCATCACTGGTATGTGAAAGAAGAAGTTAAAAGTGTTAGTCGCTCAATCATGTCCAGCTTTTTTCAGCTGGTGGACTATAGCCCACCAGTGGTATATTCATATAGTGAAGTATTAATACAGAGCCATAAAAATGATTAATCACTACCTGCAGCACCGAGGTTGAATTTCATGAAAAGTAGACAGAAAAGAATATACTAAATGATTACATTTTCAGACTTTAAAAACAGGCAAAGCAGTAATCAATGGTGTCAGAAAGCAGGGTTATGTTTCCTTTTGGAGGGATCTAGGAACTGGGTGGGGTATGAGATAAGTAACAGAAGCTAGTAGATTTTCTTTTCTTGATCTTGATCATGGTTCTACAGGTATGTTCACCTATGGAAGTTCTTTGAATTGGGCACTAACTTATGTTTGTTTCTGTAAATAGAAACTTACTGACATCAATAAGTAAGTGTTATCATTTAATACAGCTTTTTTTCCTTTTTAAAAAATAAAAGCAGGGTAGGAACCCAAATACCAGCACTTTGCTGTTCAACACTAACATAAAGATCAGAACAAGAGCATGTCTTTATTGCCACTGAGGAATGAACAGCAGTGAATGATTTCAAACAGGTTTTTCTTGAACAGGTGTTTAAAACCAGAAAGGTTTCCCAAGTTATTTCTAAAGCCAAAAGCCCTTGGTATCAGTGAAGAAGGAAATGCCAACCCACTCCAGTATCCTTGTCTGGAAAATCTCATGGACAGAGGAGCCTGGTGTGCTGCAGTCCATGGGGTTGCAAAGAGTCGGGCATGACTGAGCGACTAACATTTATTTTACTTGGTATCAAGTCAGTAATCATATGAAATGAGATCATTTTCTTTTGCCCACATTTCTGTCTGATAAAGAAAATAAATCTATTTGACAGAACAAAGAATTGCCTCAGATGAAAATATGTTGGAGAAAGGGCAGCATTATTCTCAACTGTATGTGCCTCAGAGAAAAATAATATGAGGTTTAAATATTGCTTTCCAATATGGTCCCCTTCTTACTTTTTTTTTTTTACTGTCTCCTCTCCTTCGGGATCTAGTCCCTGGGGGCAAGACCAGAAACATTCTGATCTGGACCAAAGTGTGGGGCTTATCAGATTTCAATCTGAATCAAGTTGTATACCAGACTTGATTTCCCTGGAAAACCCTTTCCCAGGGTGGAGGGTGGGGGAACCTCTGCCAGGAATGCCCAGGTACATGTGAATCCAGGGGAAAACCGATCTGAACTGGAGCAGAGGCTCCAGCAGTAACAGCATGTCCCTAATATTATTCCTCCCAAATGTTTATGTCTGCTGCTTAGATCTTGTCTAAAGCCAGGCTCTTCCAGAAAGTTCACATTCCTCTTCTGACCTTGCATCATCCCAGAGCAGCAGCTCTATTTAAATAACTGTAGTCACAATTGCTTAATGTCTGATTCACCCTGGACACTTTGGGACCCTATTTCTGCTTCTCACAATCACTCTGCAAGGGAAGTGCTCTTATCCAAATTTTAATGATGAAGAAATTATCGCTGACTCCCATTGAAACAGGAGGGAAGGGGATAGGGCACACACTTAAAAAGAATGACACAGCCCAAGCACATGACATAAAATGATTAGAACCATAAAGGATAGAGATGGTGGACAAGTCAACTTCCACTAGACCTCAAGCCTCAGTATACGCTCATTATGGGCTTCCCTGGTGGCTCAGATGGTAAAGAATCTGCCTGCAATGCCAGAGACCTAGGTTCAATCCCTGGTTGGGAAGACTCCCCTGGGGAAGGGCATGGCAACCCACTCCAGTCTTCTTGCCTGGAGAATCCCCATGGACAGAGGAGCCTGGTGGGCTATAGTCCATGGGGTCACAAAGAGTCAGACCTGAGTGAGCGACTAAGCACAGCACATATGCTCATTGTAACACATCAGCAAGCTAAGTGACACATCCATCACTGCCATGACAGTTCCAAGGTCAAGCATCAAAGGTCAAAAAGTGGGCAGTGGCCCAATTCCTAGAAACTCCCACACCTTCCGCAAAATAGTTGGAATAATCCTCCCACTCATTAGCCTATGAAATTACTCAGCCCATAAAAACTAAGCACGCCATGTTTCGGGGCCTCTTTCTTTCTGAGATGGCCCACACTGCCTGTGGAGTGTGTTTCTCTCTAAATAAGTTCAGCTTCTTACCTATTACTTTGTATCTCACTGAATTCTTTCTGTACTGAGACACAAAGAACCTGAGCCTCAGTAAGTCCAGACACTGAGTTAGTGATTCTAATGAAAAGACTGTGGGTTTAAGCCCCAATCTGGATTTTGACTAGGTTCAAGTCTCAATTTGAGGTGCATGGTAACAATATGATAGCTCAATTTTTGATTTTTTGAGGAATTTCCATACTGTTTTCCACAGTGGCTATACCAAATTACATTCCCATCAACTGTGTACAAGAGTTCTCTTTTCTCTTCATCTTGGACAACACTTGTTATTGGTTGTCTTTTATTAATAGCCATTCTGATGGGTGTAAGGTGATATCTTACGGTTTTGATTTGCATTTCAAACCACTGATTTGTAGATGGTAACTAGACTTACCATGGTGATCATTTTCAGATGGATAGAAGTACTAAATCACTATGTTGTGTAATGAGAACTATCATAATGTTGTATATCAATTACACTTTAAAATCAACCAAGCAACCAAACAAACAAACTCAAAGAAAAAGAGATCAGATGTTTGGTTACAAGAGGTGGAGATTTGGGGGAGGAGGAATTGAATGAAGGTATTTAAAGGCACAAACTTCCAGTTATAAGATAATAAGTACTAGGGATTTAATGCACAACATGATAAAACTAAAATAATACTTCTATTTGTTATGTGAAACTTGTTAAGAAAGTAAATCCTGAATTCTCATCAGAAGAAAATTTTTTCTATTTCCTTAATTTTGTATCTGTATCAGATGATGGATGTTCACTAAACTTACTGTGGCTGTCATTTTATTATGTATATAGGTCAAATCATTATGCTGTATACCTTAAACATATTCAGTGCCATATGTTATTGATAACTCAGTAAACTGGAAGAAAAATAAATAAGTAAAATATTTTGCACATCAAAATAAATTAATAAAGATGAAGTGGTTAAGTAGTGAGGTTCAGTGACTTGCCCACGGCCATGATGAGTGGGTGGTGGAGCTATAATTCAATCCCAGATTTGTGGGAGACAAGCCTGCCTTGCCTTGATGAAAGCAGGCAAGTTCAGTGTCATAAAATCCTTGGAACTAGAAAGTTCTTACGAACAGCTCTTTTAAGACACATTCAAATAATTTAATCTTCTTCCCTGAGAATTTAAGAGACAGATTTGCTCTCCCAAACAAACAGCCTCCTGAGTCTTGGTATAAAGTCTGTTCCTGGCCCTCTTGCCTTTGCACATTAGTTTCATGCCTTGATCATTTTCTAATTGAGGTCAGCTTTCATGTATATTATGCTAAGTAAATATTCTATTCTAGGATTGATCAATTCAAATTCCTTCCTTTTGCATGGTTCATCCTTATAGAAAACCCTGGGCCTATTCAGGCTGAGAAGGACTCTTCTCTCACGTGTAATATTAGCACCCCTGCCAAAGTCTTTTCTCTGAAATCCACACTTCTTTGTGTCTCTCTCTTCCCTTTCCCCACTCCCAGGTCCATTTAGGAGTTTCTCACAACTGCACTTGGGGTGGAGTGTGTGACCATCTTCAGATCATGTGACTGATTAACTCAGCTTAGGTCAGGGATGCCATTCTTGAACTAGACTGAGTCCCAGGACTCTATAAGAGTGCTGGGTCAAAGAGACTATCTCTTCTTTTTTTGGCTGGATTTCAACAAGAAAGCATGTGGCACTGGGAGTTGCTTATGGTCGGTCATCTTGTGACTGTGAGAGGACCCAGTCTTAGAATACAGCCAATAACACAGAAGATGGAAGAGAAATGGAAAAGAAACAAAGTGACTGAGGGACTTCCCTGGTGGTCCAGTGGTGAAGAATCCACGTTGCAAACTACAGGGGACCTAGGTTTAATAGCTGATTGGGGAACTAAGATCCCACATTTTGCAGGGCAACTAAGCCTGCACACTGCAATTACTGAGTCCACAGGCTCTAGAACCTGTGCTCTGCAACAAGAAAATTTTGGGTGCCACAACTAGAGAAAGCAACAAAGAGCCAGTGCAGCCGAAAAAAAAAAAAAAAAACCAGAGAGAGAAAGGAACACAGTGACTGAGCTGCTGAGAAGCAGCTTGTCTGAAGCAAATCCTCCCCTGGAGTTTTTAATCGTGTGAGCCAATAAATTTCCTTCCTCCTTTGGGCCTGATTGAGCCAGCTATTCTTTTGCTTGCAATACAGGCATCTTAAATGTACATTGTGCAGCAATGAGTCAAGTTTTTCAAACATTTCTCCCACTACATAGTGGGCTTCTTGATCCCTGAGAGAAAATTGGTTGAATGAATGAGAGGGCAAAAGAAATAAGGAAAGAAAGGCCATTTGTTCATGTGTGTTGAGGATGTTTACCAATTCTTCAGGCTTCTCAGGTGGCTCAGTGGTAAAGAACCTGTAAGAAATCTGCCTGCCAATACAGGAGCCTCAGAAGATGCTGGTTCAATCTCTGGGTCAGGAAGATCCCCTGGAGGAGGGCATGGGAACCCATTCCGGTATTCTGTATTGCCTAGAGAATCCCGTGGACAGCAGAGCCTGGCGGGCTACAGTCCATGGGGTCACAAAGAATCGGACATGACTGAGTGGCTGAGAACACACACTTAGCAACAAAGCGCTTGGGAAACGGATGCCTGTGGGAGCCCTCTATAGGGGTATTGCCAATTCACTCCAGACTCAGAGGAGCCTCAACAGCCTTCTGCTCCACAAATAAAATCATGGGGATGAAAATGGTGATGGTTTAAGTAGATGTGGACCTTCCATTCTCTACTTTGTGGCCCTAGTGAATTGCTCATGCTTTTAGGTGCATTATGAGCACCCCCTAGGAAAGTCTAAGGTGGCACTAGTGGTAAAGAACATGCCTGCCAAGGCAGAAGATGTAAGAGTGTGGGTTCAGTGGGGAAGATCCTCTGGAGGAGGAAATGGTAACCCACTCCAGGGTTTTTGCCTGGAGAATCCCACGGACAGAGGATCTTGGTGGGCTACAGTCCATAAAATTGCAGAGTCGGACACAACTGAAGTGACCAAGCCCTCATGCATACACATGAGCATCCCACGCCACACACCCATCCAAGGCAGCATTTTCCGTCAAGAGTATCAAATGAAAAAGTAAAGTTGTCACTGAAGCCCCAGGAGAAAAGTAACTCTTGCAGGGAGAGATTTCTTGCTGTTTCTCTTGGTTTTGCTTACCCGGGCTTTTGCCCCTCCCACATTCACACCTCAAAAAACACCTCCCTTCCCCTTTCACACTCCTCTCCCCCAGCACACACAGAGGAACAGCTTTGCTCTGTGGGAAATGCTGGTCAGGAGGAAATGCCCTGGTTCTGGCCTTTGCTTTCACAGCATCAAAGGTCAGGAGCAGTAAGCACTGTGGAGGAAGCATTGCATGCATAACTTTGAGTTAGCAAATCGGAACTTAGGGTTTTCAGATAGCAGCAAGGAGGAAATAATGGGGGGACAGAAAGTGTTGCTTAAGAATCAGATTCTAGGCCTGGCTCTGCCGCCATTTTTGAAACACTTGGCAAGTCCTTACACTTCTCTGGGCCTTGACTGCTACAATAACAACACAGGGAGGTTTTGGATAATGAAATGGGGCAAAATGGCCATTGACACCTCCATATATCCCGCTGACAAAAAGCAAAAGGACAAAACCCATTTTTCTAGTTCCTCAAGGGCTTGTCCCACCAACCCCAGTAGCTGCCAGGGAGCTTGCCTCCTGAACCCGTTGTCCCACCCCCATAGATGTCCAATAGCCTCCCCCTCCTGACTCAGGGTCTCATTCCAAGAGGCTCTCGCCTTCTGTCCGGGAGAAGAAAAAAGGAATCTTCATTTGGTACGTGCCATGGCCTGATATTTGTATTCCCCTAGAATTCATATGTTGACATCCTAACCTCCAAAGATGATGGTACTAAGAGGTAGGGGCCTTTGGGACATGCTTAGGACCTGAGGATGGAGCTGTTATGACTGGCATTAGAACCTTTTAAAAGAGGCTCCAGAAGATGATGAGAAGATACATGAAGTCTACGACCTAGAATTGGGTCCTCACCTGAACATACTGGTACCCCAATCCCAGACTGCTAGTCCCAGGGCCGTAAGAAATGCATTTCAATTGTTTATAAACTACCCAGTCAGTGGTATTTTATTCTAGCCACCCAAACAGACTAAAGCAGATGCCCAAATTGCAAGAATCACAACTAAAGGATCATGTGAAATGGTGTCACAAAGAATTATACTCTGGCAGAAGAGTACTATCCATCCTCCATTCTATCAACAACCATTCACTTGTTAAGCAAATATCTAGGTTGAATTCATTCACTCACTCATCATGTATTACACTGCCAAGATCTTGGGGTTCAAGAGTAAATAAAGTGTGCATGAGTGTGTGCTTAGTCACTCAGTCATGTCCAACTCTTTGTGACCCCATGTGCTGCAGCCCGCCAAGTTCCTCTGTCTGTGGGGATTTTCCAGGCAAGAATACTGGAGTAGATTACCATGTCCTCCTCCAGGGCATCTTCTCAACCCAGGGATCAAACCCAGGTCTCCTGTGTCTTCTGCATTGCAGGTGATTCTTTATCCACTGAGCCACTGTGGAAGCCCTAAATAAGGCTTGGACATTGCTTTCTTGTCAGTTAGTTTAGTGGGAGATACATATTAATAAGTATCCATAAAAAAACATTATAATCAAATCAATTTGACAGAGAAGCCATGAAGTGCTATGGCAGTGCACATGAGGGGCACTATGTCCCTAGACTTTCCAAAGGAAATGACATACAGTAATGAGCAGCAGGAGTTAGCTGAGGAAGAAGGTTTGCGTGAGGGTCTAAAAAGAATAATCCAGGCAGTAACGGCCTATATGAAAGCCCAAAGGTGAGAGAGGACCTGGTGGATTACAACAGCAGGTGAGTGAGGATGGGGTGTGGATTGGCAGGAAGCTTGAATCCTGGGGTAGTAATAAGACATCTCTGTAGATTCTTGAGGGCTTCCCAGGTGGCTAAGTGGTAAGGAATTTGCCTACCAATGCAGGAGCCTCAGGAGATGTGGGTTTGATCCCTGAGTCAGGAGGATCCCTTGGAGGAGGAAATGGCAAGCCATTCTAGTATTCTTGCCTGGGAAATCCCATGGACAGAGGAGTCACTGTCCATAGGGTTGGAAAGAGTTGGATACAACTGAGCACCTGAGTACACATGCACTTAGATTCTTGAGCAAGAGAGTAGCATGATAAAAATGCTTTAGTGAAGCAATTAGTCTGTTTCCTATATTCAGCATGCATCAGAGATGACAGAAACCAGAGGTAGAGAGAGGAATTAGGGAGTATTGGCAATAAAGAAGACAAGGACCAGCGTGTCATCCATTAAAACAGAGAATAAAGAACTGAAAGTCAGACTGTCTCTCAGATGAGCCTGTGCTGCACCAAGAGAGCTGGAAGAGAACTCTGCTAAGTAATAAATGAGTTCAGGAATTGCCATCCATTGAGTGGATTCTGCTCTACATTCACCTGGACTTATTTATCATCTAGGCTTTCAAACTATGTCCAAAGATCCCTTGCATTTCCCAGAGGTTCTTTAGAGACCCCATTAAGCCAGGAGGATTCTATGTTGATCTCTTCTGGACAAATGGAGGCTTGAAAATCACTAATATGCTTTTTCATAATGCACATGTTCTGTCCAAAGCCATTGTTCTTGATACTTGTTATTCATAATCTTTGATATATGTTTGTATCCAGACCACCATTCTCTCTTGGAAGTTTCTTAGCAATATCCCATCCAAGCCCCTACTAATGACATGATCACTCTTTTCCTGATATTCTGTTTTCTGTTGCTCTTCCTCTCTACCTAATCCAGAACCAAATAAAACCCTTTCTTAGCATACCTCCCCATTTTCACTCTCTTGAAACTCTTCTCTAGGGTGGAAAAAATTTATCATTGTTATCAAAAGCAACCATAATAAAGCATGAAAACTGACTGATGAGGTTTTAGTTCGGGCAAACCTCTTGAGAAACAAAACAAAAACAGTCTTTTTCCATGGCTAAAATGACCGTTTGTCATAGGAAATAACAAATCCTGCGCTCTGCGGGAGGAAGGGGACAGAAATGAGGGAGACAGGGGATGTTCAGGCACAGGCCTCGGTCAAAGAATTTATTCAATGAATGTCAAATTCATAGATTCTTCCACTCATTCTATAAACATAAACTCTGCTCTCTAGAAGGAGTATTTAATTTGCCTCCTGAGTTGTCACTTGACAATAGCAACAAAGTCACCATACAAATGATGTCTGGTGTCTATCACCTGGCTTGATTTCCTGAGTTACTCAAGTTCTTCAAGTGAGCAAGAATCAAAAGGCTCTTGGACTTAGAAGGGGCCTTTAAAAATGACTTGAAGTCAATTGCCCAGGAAGATCCCTCCCAAATGCTGTATGCTTGGACGTGTTCAACCTCTCTGTCTTTGGACAACTCTACTAGAAAGCTCTTCCTGATACTGAGCTGATATTAACCACCCCATCAGTCCAGTTCAGTTCAGTTCAGTTGCTCAGCCGTATCCAACTCTTTGAGACCCCAATAGCTGGCAGCATGCCAGCTCTCCAACACCAGCTTCTAGAACCCACTCAAACTCATGTCCATTGAGTTGGTGATGCCATCCAACCATCTCACCCTCTGTTGTCCTCTTCTCCTGCTGCCCTCAACTTTTCCCAGCATCAGGGTCTTTTCAAATGAATCAGCTCTTCACATCAGGTGGCCAAAGTATTGGAGTTTAAGCGTCAACATCAGACCTTCCAATAAACACCCAGGACTGGTCTCCTTTAGGATGGACTGGTTGGATCTTCTTGCAGTCCAAGGGACTCTCAAGAGTCTTCTCCAACACCGCAGTTCAAAAGCATCAATTCTTCGGTGCTCAGCTTTCTTTATAGTCCAACTCTCACATCCATACATGACTACTGGAAAAAGTATAGCCTTGACGGACGGACCTTTGTTGGCAAAGTAATGTCTCTGCTTTTAAATATGCTGTCTAAGTTGGTCATAACTTTCCTTCCAAGGAATGAGCATCTTCTAATTTCATGGCTGCAGTCACACAATTTCTCTCTATTGTGTCAAGAAATCCAGCATGGGTTGGGGACTAGGAGGAAGCACAGAATTATTCTAACTCCTCTTCTTGTTGGCAATCCTTTGAATATTAGAAGACAGAGTCCAAGTTCTCTGGGTCTACTCTTCTCCAGGGCCCCCCAAACTTTTCCATGGCATTGGGTTTTCAGATTCAAAATTATCTTTGACCTTCTCCCATTAAGAATCTTCACTTTCCTGCTCTTTAAAATATGCTGCCTAGAACAGAAATTCTTCTGTATCACCCAACCATCTGTAGCTTTATCTAAAAAACTAACAAAAATGTTTTTATAGTTATGGTAGAGAGCCAAGCCATGCTATCAATAGGAAATTTCCTTTACATTGATTCCAATCTATTATTAATTAGCATCCTTTGTGTAAATCCATCCAACCTATAAATAATCCACTTAGTTTCATTTTTATGTTGTGAATAATTTTCCCTCTTGAACAAAATAATATCATGAAAATTGTCTCAAATGACTTGGAAAACTCCAGAAACAACAAGGCTGCAGTGTTTTCTTTATCTATCCAGGAAACTATCACAGAAGAAAATGTGTTCTTTGTGAACTCCTGCAGTTTCCTAGTGATCACAGCTCCTTCATTTATGTGTTTATAACTCAACTTAATGATGTTTGGGAACCTCCCACTGAAGAACAGAAATTTTTATTTTCTAAAAGAATCTTACTCATTAACTAAGATAATGCTAGTAATTGAAGCAGATAAATCCCTCTCAGTGGCTTAACCCAGTAGCATATATTTCTCACGTGAAGTCCATAAGAGACATTCCTGATTAGTGAGTGACCTTATTTTCAAACAGTAATTCAAGGCTTTTGGTTCCTTTTCTCTTATAGTTCCATAATTTGCCTAATGCAAAGGGTAATGCATAATTAGATTCGAAAAAAAAAAGGTTTCAGTAGAAATAATGAGAATCACAGACAGGGAAGAAAAAAAACCCACAAAAAAAGCAAGAATGGGAAGATGTACAGAGGATATGTCACATTCAAAGTAGGATATACAGGGAAGGCTTCTAGAAGGAACCGTGTCTTCACTTGAGGGTTGAGGGTATGTAAGGACACAAGGAGGGAGCCAGAAAAATGTACATTCTGACCCCTGACCTCGCTTTCTTCCCACAGGGATCGCCGTTGTCCAAGCAGAACCATTAGCCAAAGGGCAGGGGAGCTCACTGATGCTTTCCCAACAGATTGGCCTTTGGGACACAAGGTAGGAGGAGAAAGGTACTAAGGGAGTATGCAGAGTTAAACAAAAGACAGCAGCACAAAGCTTTGCAGAGATTAATTTGGTAGTGGTGGAAACAAAGATTGGAAAGGGGAAATACTGGAAGCAAGAAGACTCTTAGGGAGGTGAGGGCCAGGACAGGGCAAGGTAGGATGAGAGGCAAGGGCTGAATACTAGAATCAGTGAATGGTTGGATATGAGAAGCAAGAAAAGAGTTGGAGGGAACCCTAAGGCCATGGTTTTAAAAGGAAAATGGTGAGTTCACATGGGGACATGTCAAGTATAAATTGCTGTGGGACATCCATATGGAGATGTCCTGAGTCAGCCCAGCCCCAAGGGAACTGATTTTGTCATCTGGGTCTGCTGCATTCTGGAAAGCTCTCACAAATGTTGAGATAGTAAGGCCTGTCCTGAAGTGAAATCATAGATGCCTATTTAAATCATCTTTTTCTTAACAAAAAATTTCTGAGGAGCAAAAGATATTTTATATGAACTCCATGTCTTTAAGAATGATTTATTTTGTGCTATATTGAATTGGTTTCCAGAAGACGCATGCTATAGATAACTTCAAGGCTACATTTGCTACCTGAAATGTAAATGGAACTTAAAAGTGCATATTGGAGTATCTCTCAGAAGGATGGAACTGAATCAGAGCTTGTAGAAGTTAGCTTTAGTCTCAAACACATGTTTTAAAACACAAATAGTCTCAGAATTTATTGCTTAAAAACATAAAAATCAATGTAACAGTTCACCAGGCTTAGAATCTTGCTTGCCAAATATTTGTCTAAAATAAAAATCACTTTGATATCATAACAGATCCAATATTCAAACTTATTCTTGACTGAATGTTGAAAACAATTTTTAAGAAATATGAAATATAATTCTAAATTGAACCTAAGTAAACAAACCTGGAATTTAATGTGGGTAGTCCCACAATTCCATTCAACTATTTAATATTTTTACATTCCACCATCTATAATAATTATAAATTTGGTTGATTTTAGGTTGAACCAATTTAAATAGAATATACAACCATTTTTCTATCTTCATATTTATACGTTGAAATAAAGTAGTTAGTCTTATATTAAGGCAGCTGTAATACCAATTACAACAGATCCGAAAAGCACTTCCAAAATAAAATGGCTTAAAATTGCAGATAAGACTCAGGATAAAGTAGGCAGCATGTGATATTTAATCATGCATATGATATCTCACAACTCTAACTGTGTTATGAACATTTACTCTGACATCATTTTCAGTAAGAGAGTCACATTTCAAGGATGGTTGACTTTTCAGGGTCCTCAGTAAATTGGAAATTGTTCATTTCTTCTAAAAAGAAGTTTCTTTGAAAATGAAGAAACAGGAGATATTTGGGGGGCCTCAGTTATTGCTGCCTTAATCATCAGCTATTCTAAACAGCATATAGGCTGGGCTATGCTGTAATAACAACCCTAAACACTCAGTAGTGTAAAGCAATGTTCATTTTTCATTCAGGCATTACATTCATCACCCTTCAGCAAGGAACTCTGCTCCATATGTGTACTCAGAGAGCTAGGCTGGTAGGCCCTTCACTAACTGGACATTGCTGATGATGACGACTTCGGGAACAATCATTGGTAAACTTCTTAAAGATTTCCACTGGAAGGACATACATATCACTTCTATTTACATGTCATTGATCAAAGCAAACCATATAGCTATGTCTAACATCAGGAGAGTTCAGTTCAGTTCAGTCTCTCAGTTGTGTCCGACTCTTTGTGACCCTATGAATCACAGCACGCCAGGCCTCCCTGTCCAACACCAACTCCTGGAGTCTACCCAAACCCATGTCCATCGAGTCAATGATGCCATCCAGCCATCTCATCCTCTGTCATCCCCTTCTCCTCCTGCCCCCAATCCTTCCCAGCATCAGGGTATTTTCCAATGAGTCAGCTCTTTGCATGAGGTGCCAAAGTATTGGAGTTTCAGCTTCAACATCAGTCCTTCCAATGAACACCCAGGACTGATGTCCTTTAGGGTGGATTTGTTGGATCTCCTTGCAGTCCAAGGGACTCTCAAGAGTCTTCTCCAACACCACAGTTCAAAAGCATCAATTCTTCAGCGCTCAGCTTTCTTCACCATCCAACTCTCACATCCATACATGACTACTGGAAAAACCAAAGCCTTGACTAGACGGACCTTTGTTGGCAAAGTAATGTCTCTGCTTTCTAACATGCTCTCTAGGTTGGTCATAACTTTCCTTCCAAGGAGTAAGCTCTTTTAACTTCATGGCTGCAATCACCATCTACAGTGATTTAAGCAAACCATATAGCTATGTCTAATATCAGGAGGGTAGGTAAAAGTAATACTACTCATGCCTAGAGAAGGAGAATTGGAAATATTAGTGAAAAGCATCGGGATCTACCATGTTTGAATTTTGCTTTTAGTTTCAAAAGTGAGTTGCCAGATCAAATGCAATTGGAGGGAACTGAACTTGCATCCATGTAAGGGTTCCTGGATTTCAAAGACAAAAACAGCTCCAGAATTAATATGAATTTGGTCATCTTGACATAGATTGGCCTGTCCTGAAATCTACCTGACAAGGAAAGTTGCAGAGATGGTAGAAGCATAACCCTCATGAGCAATGCATTTGTGGCCATCAGATAAGTCAGAGTGAGAAAACATTCCTTTTGGAGGAGTAATCTGTCTTCTAATCCCTCTTCCCCCCAAAGCTGTTCATTCTTGAACATCTCTAGCATTTTTACTTTGGAAACGCCTCATATATTTGTTGCTTAGGGAACTACTTCCTGCCAAATGGTTTTAATTTTCTTTTTAACTCCTCATTTTTTGGTATGATATGTATTTAGTTGAGTGTAGTTTGGGAGGACATTAATCTGAGCCATTCTAGTTTCTTATTTTTCAGTTCATTACTTTTTATTTTGGATCAACTGACTTTTTCCTCCTCTGTTTTCACATTTTTTCCCCTTAAGTGGCTCACAATGTTGATTCTTAGGATATTTGGAGAATGTAATAATTTGGCATTGAGCACATCGTCCCCAGTTGGACCCAAGCACACTCTGATTTTTTATTTAAATCTTTTCTGAATCTGGGTAGGGTACAATTGAAGGGATTTGTTGTTTGCTGCCTTTTATTTATTTATTTTTTAAAAAACAGGCCATCTCCTTTATGGAATATCTTCTTCCAAATTTCAAACAATCAAGGAATTCCTTTAAACTGTTCTGTAATCAGAAAACATCAGAGCTCGAAATACACCCAAGCACTTAGTTTGCTTTGAGGACAGGCAGGATGAAAGCTTAACTAGGCAAAGAGAAAAAGCTGGCCTCAGGACAGAGTCTGAGCCAAATCCTTTTCGATGGTTACATCCACCAATGGCCTATGGAATTGCCAGCTTGCTGGCTCTTAGTAATTTCTGGAGAAGAAAGAAGGAAAAGATGACACTCTATTCTCATAGAGCTCCTCCTTCCCCCTTCCTAAGGATAAATTATTTTAAAAGCTAGCATTCCTTTCATTCAGTCAGAGTGAGTATAAATAAAACCCTACATGCTAATCACCCATAGTTGGAGATTTATAAAGCAAATTAAAGTCTCATTTAAAAATGAATACATTGTATTTTTTAGAGCAGTTTTAGGTGCACAGCAAAACTGAACACAAAGTACAGAGTTCCCATGTATCCCCACCCCAACCCATGCAAACCTCCCCCACTGTCCACATCCCACACCAGAGTGGTACATTCAGTTACTCCTTCACTGAAGGAGTATGTTCTTCCTTTCTTTATGCAGATCTGAGTTTCTGACCTGTTATCCTTTTTCTCACCTTAAAGAACTTTGAAGTCAACTTTACTGGCAAAACAGTCCCTCAATTTTTATTTGAGAACGTCTTAATTTCTCCTTCACTTTTGAAGGATAATTTTGTAGGGAACAGAATTCAGTGTTGATGGTGCTTTTCTTGGAATATTTTAAATATTTCACTTCACTCTCTTGCACATATGGCTTCTGATAAGTCAGATATAGTTCTTAGTTTTGCTTTCCTATAGATAAGCTGTTATATTTCTCTGGCTTCTTTCAGTAATTTTTTCTTTGATTTTTTGATATTTTGGTACGATGTGCCTGGGCATAGTTTTTTGTATTTATTCTTTGATATTTAGTATATTTTAGTATTTAGTATTTATCCTGAGTTGCATTTTCTGAGCCTCTTGGATCTGTGGGATGGTGCCTAACATTAATTTGGGAATAATATCTCATTTACTGCTTTTTTCCTTCCTTGTCCCTCTGGTATTTGTATTATGCATATGTTACATCTTTTGAGGTTGTTCCATGATTCCTGGATATTCTGGTGTTTTTTTTTCTTCTTCTTTATTTCTTTTCTCTCTTTGCATTTCAGAGCCCATATTCCAGAATTCTGTGTCTCAACTGCCCACTGATTTCCCTCCATCCCCACTCCTCTAGTGCAGCACACACTAGCTAAGCCACTGCCTGGTGAGGTGTCGGCATCCACATGCCTAGCTTTCCCTTTGGGTACTAAATCTCCTCTCTGTTGCCTTTCTGTTTGGAATGTGGCCCTGGAAGCTAGAGTTGTTCAGAAAATAGGTTCCATGTATGTGTGAATCTAGGCTCCTTTAATCAATACTTCCATGAGCTTAGATGCTATGATACAGGGTGCTCAGGGCTGGTGCACCAGGATGACCCAGAGGGATGGAATCGGGAGGGAGGTGTAAGGGGGGTTCTGGAAGGGGAACACATGTATACCCATGGTGGATTCATGTCAATGTATGGCAAAACCAACACGATAATGTAAAGAAAAAAATTAATTAATTTTTTTAAAAAAGAGAGAGAGAGAAAAAATCTGCAATGCAGAAGACTCAGTTTCAATCCCTAGGTCAGAAAGATTCCCTGGAGAAGAAATGGCAACCCACTCCAGTATTCTTGTCTGGGAAATCCCATAGACAGAGGAGCTTGGTGGGCTACAGTCCATGGGGTTGTAGAATCGGACACAATTGAGCAACTAAGGCTATTTCCTTCCAAGGAATCCAAGGTCTTCATTTGGACCCATTATAGCTCCTCACACTGTCTTCCTGGCAGAGGCTCTATAACACCACTTTTTTGAAGAGATGAAACCAGCTCAGGTTCAAAGTTCTGAGTGTTTTTCGCCATGTTCCAGTTGAGTCATCCAGGTCAGCACAAGGCTATCCCAGCTCAGGATGTTGAAGATGGCATTTTAAGTGCAGCTGGAGATTTCACAAATCCAGAAAATGCCAGAGAAAAGGGCTAAGAGAGCAGACTGGAGTGGGTCATGTGAATAACAGCCTTTCTTGATTGTTGTTCCTGCTTCCCAACCAGCCAGGGACAAATACAGAAGTTCAGTGACCTTCTTAGGGTTGCTCAGCTCAAAAGAAAATGGTTGAGCTTCCTGATGCACATTTTAAAATGTATTTGTTTCTTTAATGACCTATTTACCTCCTGTTATGTGAATTGTTACAATTTTCCAGCATTGATCAAATTACACAATTGCATAAGAAGAACCATAAAATTATTTTTACAATCTCAAAGTAGAAAAGAATTTCCTCAATAAGACATGAAAGAAGCAACAGTAAAAGTAAATAGTATTAATATTTATGGCAGGATATTTTTGGATATAAATTAAAATTTTTCATTGCAGTCAAGTTTATCAAAGAGAAAACACTATCCATTGACTGGGAGCGATTAACTATCCCTAGTAATCACCAAAGGAAATATAGCCAGCCCATAAGAAGAATTCTTATATCAATGGGAAAAAATATCCAAAATATTCAATAGAAAAATAGGCTAAGGATATAAACCAGCAGTATACATAAGAGGAACCCAGAATAAGAAATAAACATGAGCAATGTTCCATCTTACCAGAAGTCAAGAAAATGCAAATTAAAACAACTGTGAGATCTCGATTTTCCAGAGTATCTCCAATACTTAGGGATGTTAAAAGTATCCTTTTTTTGTCAGTCTGATGAGTGTGAAATGGTAACTCTTAGGTAATGCTGGAAGGGTGTGAATTGGTACAACCAATTTGGAACTCTCCAATTTGATAACATAAAGATCCCATTTGATAACATAAAGATCCCATTCAGTTTAGTTCAGTCACTCAGTTGTGTCTGACTCTTTGCGACCCCATGAACTGTAGCATGCCAGGCCTCCCTGCCCATCACCAACTCCTGGAGTTTACCCAAACTCATGTCCATTGAGTCGGTGATGCCATCCAACCATCTCATCCTCTGTTGTCCCCTTGTCCTCCAGCCCTCATTCTTTCCCAGCATCAGGGCCTTTTTAGATGAGTCAGCTCTTTGAATCATGTGGCCAAAGTGTTGGAGTTTCAGCTTCAACATCAGTCTTTCCAATGAACACCCAGGACTGATCTCCTTAAACCCATCAATTTTATTCTTTGTGTCTACTTCTCAGAGAATCTCACATGTATACAAGGGAACAGGAGTAATAAAGTTCATTTGTGGCATGTTCATCATTATGAAAAGCTGAAAGTAACATAAAGATCCATCAACAGAAGAATGGGTCAGTAAACTGTGGTATAGTCACACAGTGGAAGCTTCTATAGCAGCTAATATGAATGAAATAAAGCTACATGTATCTTTAGGTGAGCATCTCTGGTGGCTCAGCAGTAAAGAATCCACCTGCAATGCAGGAGATTCAAGAGACTGAGGTTCAATCCCTGGGTCAGGAAGCTCCCCTGGAGGAGGGCATGGCAACCCCCTCCAGTATTCTTGCCTAGAGAATCCCATTCACAGAGGAGCCTGTCTTTGCAGTCCATCAGGTTGCAAAGATTTAGACATGACTGAAGCAAGTATGCATGCACGTATCTATAGGGACAAATCTCAGAGACATTACTGATGAGGAAATCAAGTTTCAGGTGGGTAGCATACAGCTGATATCACTTCTATAAAGGTTTTAAGCATGAAAAACCATAGGAAATATTGCTAACAGATGCATATAAATGTGGTAAAAATATTCTTGGGAAAAACAAATACAAAATTGAAGATAGTGTAGGCTTCTATGACAAGCAAAGGAGCAAAACGGGATTGGAAGAGATACAGAGGAGGTTTCAACTATATCTGAAATGCTTTTTTTCTCCCTTAATGTTTTACTGTAATTTGTTAATTTTTTTTTAAGTTCTGAAGCAATCTGTATGGTGGATACATAGGTAAAATGTTATTCTCTGTACTTCCTTATAGTTTGAGATATTTTATAGTAATAAAAGAGAAAGAAATATCTCCAGTGACAATGTGTAGATTATTTTGAAGGAGTAAGTCTTGGGAGGACGAGACCAATTAACCTGGTTGAGAAACAGTGGCAACAAGATGAGTAATTGTTGTAAAGGGCTCAGATTTTGGCAGAGGAGTGGGGATGGAGGGGAAGACAATTCAAAGGTGGTATCAACAGAGCTTGGGTATTCATTAAATGTAGGAAATTAGAGAAAAGGAAGAATCAAAGACGACCTGAGAGACTCAAAATTTGAAAGGTGAGTTGGCTGATACTGTGAGAATACAGGAGGAAGGCAGGCAGGGGTTGGCAGAATTGGCAAGCTGGGTTTGAGGGGTCCATGCGTCATTCAGGCACAGTTGTCTGGCAGAAATGTAGGCCTAACCTTGGAAAGGGTATCAATTAAGTTTCAGCCCCATATCTTATATGTGCCCAGGCACTTATGTATCTACCCATACACATGAGTCAGGAATTTCTTCATACTGCCCCTCTTCCTTCTCTGATGGTTTCGTGGTCGTATCATCTCCATCCTCTTTGACCATTACTGGTTTGAATCTCCATTCCAGTGTCATATACTCTGACTGTTCTTTCTCTCTCTGTCCCCTGATTTCTTGCTGGTATCTCCTGTAGCCACCCCCACCAGAAGCCAGAGGGCAAGGGAGATTGGTTGATACAGGCTGTAAGAATCAGCCTCCTAGGGCTCAGAGGGGGATAGAGATGTGTTGAGAACTGATCCTTGGTCAGATGTGAGGGGATACCAATGGAGAATAGCCAGGATAGCCATGTTTGGCCCAAGATTGAGAAGATAAATCAATCCCTGTCAGGGGGAGGATGCTGTACTATGACTAGCTCAGCCTAGACTATGTGTCACAGGCCAGGGGAAGAGGACTTGTTACCAGAGGTAGGAAATTAGGAAACTTTCTAAGCCTTGAAAATCTACTACAAAATGCAACTGAATAATTCATTAAAATCATGTATGCAGATGAAGTAGGAAAACCACAGAAGTGCTTACTTTAGAAGAGGATGTAGTGAGGAGAGGAGATGGACCAAGTCAAAGATGGACCCAGCTAAAGTACTGACGTTTAGGGAAGAACTCCCAGAAGAGATATCCACAGAGTGACTGAGTCCAAGGAGCCAGAGTGACCAGAGGAACATGAGGGTGTGGTGTCACTAAAGCTGAGGGAGCAGAGTTTTGAGGAGAAGACAGTCAGGAGTGTAAATGGGAAACCAATAACACCAGTGGAACCGTATATGTGGGAAAGGGGAAAGTGAGGAGGAAACACCACAGTTAGAGCTTTGGAGGTGACCAAATCCCCTGAAAAGAAAGGAAGAAGAGAGTCACAGGACAATGGTGAATGAAATGGTAACATGGATAGTCGGGAAAGAACAGAAAATGTCAACTCAGTACATGCAACCCTAAAACAGCTCTGCGGGAAATAAGATTTGGATTACGTCTGATAATTACAGTTGTTTTAAAACAGAAATGAATCCTTATACTACCCTCTTTCAATTGCATCTTTACGTGGACCCATTAGATTCCGGAGCCTCCCATAACTTTCTCTATTTTCTTTTTTTTTTTTAATTTTCTTTACTTTATTGTGTTGGTTTTGCCATACAATGACATGAAACTGCCATGGGTTTACATATGCTCCCCCTCCAGAACCTCCTCCCTCTTCCCTCCCAATTCCCTCCCCCTGGGACATCTCAGTGCACCAGCCCCAAGCATCAACCTTGGGCTGGCGATTGATTTCACATATGATAATTAACATGTTTCAATGCCATTCTCCCATATCATCCCACCCTTGCCCTCTTCCATAGAGTCCACGAGTCTGTTCTATACATTTGCGTTCCTTTTGCTGTCTCTCATGCAGGGTTCTCGTTACCATCTTTCTAAATTCCATATATATGCGTTAGTATACTGTATTGTTGTTTTTGCTTCTGACTTACTTCACTCTGGATAATGGGCTCCAGTTCCGTCCACTTGAGTAGAACTGATTCAAATGAATTTTTTTTTTAATGCTGAGTAATATTCCATTGTGTATATGTACCACAGCTTTCTTATCCATTCGTCAGTTGATGGGCATCTAGGTTGCTTCCATGTCCTGGCTATTGTAAACAATGCAGCGATGAACATTGGGGTACATGTGTCTCTTTCAATTCTGGATTCCTTGGTGTGTATGCCAAGCAGTGGGATTGCTAGGTCATATGGCAGGTCTATTTGCAGTTTTTTAAGGAATCTCCACACTGTTTTCCATAGTGGCTGTACTAGTTTGCATTCCCACCAACAGTGTAAGAGGGTTCCCTTTTCTCCACATCCTCTCCAGCATTTATTGCTTGTAGATTTTTGGATTGCAGCCATTCTGACTGGTGTTAAGTGGTACCTCATTGTGGTTTTGATTTGCATTTCTCTGATCATGAGTGATGCTGAGCATCTTTTCATGTGTTTGTTAGCCATTTTTATGTCTTTGGAGAAATGTCTGTTAAGTTCTTTGGCCCACTTTTTAATTGGGTTGTTTATTTTTCTAGAATGGAGCTGCAGGAGTTGCTTGTATATTTTTGAGATTAATTGTTTGTCCGTTGCTTCATTGGCTATTATTTTCTCCCATTCTGAAGGCTGCCTTTTCACCTTGCTTATATTTTCAAATTATAGCCCATCAAACTTTCTTTCTAGGGACCCCTAATGGTTCAACTGGTAAAGAATCTGCCTGTAATGCGGGAGACCAGGTTCGCTCCCTGGGTCAGGAAGATTCCCTGGAGTAGGAAATGGCAACCCACTCCAGTACTCTAGTCTGAAGAATTCCAAGGACAGAGGAGCCTGAAGGGCTACAGTCCATGGAGTCTTGAAGCGTCAGACATGACTAAGAAACTAACACACACACACAAACTGTCTTTCTAGGGGGACCAAGGAGGTAAGGAGAACAGCCATGCAGTGGCAGAGTGTGGCATGGAAGACAAGGGTGGTGACAGAGCACAGCTTGGGCAACACAAAGCCCAGACCTCAGATCTGGTTCTGCCATGACCGCATTGCTAATCACGGGACCACCCGGCCATGTCCATAGGCCACTTTTAAGATTGGATTGGGTGCTCGCTAGTGCTACTTTCAGCCTGGACTGTCTGTGGCTCTGATCGTGGGGGTCAGAGAGGAAAGCCTCTAAGGGTTCTGTGAGAGCAGCATCCCTCAGTCAGCGAGGGTGCTCCAGGGGATAAGTCTAGCGAAGACTCCTGAAGCAGCTCATCCTCAGTGCTCACAGGAGGCTGTCTGATGGGGAGTCTATGGGAGGCGCTCTCCTCAAAACTCAGAGCAGATTCTAGGGCCCTTCACCAGCTTCTCTTTCCATAGGTCAACCTAGGGCCAAGGTGCCTGCTGCACTGGACAGGAAGAAACCCCTTAGAAGGCAAGGAGCTGGCTCAATACCTAGAGCATGTGCTCAGAAAATGGGCAGGGTGTGGACCTGTGCTGGGTGGAAAGTCTGAGGCTGGGTGGTTTTGCTGGGAGCCAGAGCACTTTGAGAGAAGCTGCCAAAATTATTCAGACAAGCACTTGGGGGAATTTCAGTTGTCCCCAAAGTACCTTTTAATTTGAAAACAATCAGGAGGCAGGTCAGAGGGTTTTTCATCACTTGGCAGTGAGTGGTGGTGCCTGGTCTTAGAGAGCCTGTGCTATGTTGTTACAGGCTCCAATTAGGTGTGAGAAGAGTTGGCTGCTGCTGCCAACTGGGGAGGAGCCAGGCAGCTCGTCATCTCTTGTCTCATAAATACAAGGGACTCCAGCACCAAGCCCAGAAAAACCAATGATACCATCCATCATGCAAAACTTTCCAAACACTGGCGGAAGCTCACAAATTCTGCAGCACCCAAGGGTCTGAGATAATACCATTCAGAGATTTCTGCAAATAGAGATGCCTGTGACATAGACAATATAAGAAGACAGCCCTTTTCTGAGTTCTGTCAAAAGGAGGTGTGAAAAGTCTTTATCAGTGACCTTGGAGCAGAGACAGTCTCAGGACACAGCAAGACAAGGAACTGCATATTGTTAGGTAGTTAGAATAGGAGACAAGAGTCCAAAATGGCGGTGGCTAGAAGACAAGGATGGGAAAAGGCCGCGAAAATAGATCAAGGAAGGTCTGAGGACCTGAGTGAGAACTGCAGGTAGAACAGCACTCCTGTCTAAGCCCAATTTGCATAGGACAGGCCCAGGGGGCAGAAATAAACATATAAAATAGGAGCCAAAGCGCTTGCTCTCTCTCTTGCACCTCAAAGATGGACTCTCTCTCCCACGTGCTGTGGTGTTCTTCTCTTCACCGCCTTGGATCGGCATGCCCTCACACTTCGAGTATGAATTCTCCAGCTATCATCTTCTAAATAAAATATAGCTGTAACACTGATTTATTTAAGAGCTATAACACAGTCTGTCCAAGACCTGAGAGCTGTGGCCCGCTGAGGGCTTCAATATCCGTCACTCCAAATCTTTGTTGTGATGAGACAAGGACAGAGGAACAGACCCTTGCGTGACATCTACACTCACCTGACAATATGAAGAGCAGCCCCCAGCACCTCTTCAATAGCTTGTGAGGCCCCACAACAGAGCTGTTGGACCCAGTCCTTACCTCTCTCCGATTCACTCTGCACTTATTTCCCTCCTTGCCTTGTTTTCCCCCTTCATCTCTAAAGCAAAAATCAAATTTCTCTCTGTGTTCAATGAAGGCTAGTTTTACTTTATTCTTTGAAGCGCTATGGCCAAAACACACCCAGATCCTCAGGGTTCCCAAAACATTTTCATACAACAGCTATCAAAAGTATAAAAATATCTTCTATCTCTTAATATAAGGTTCTCAAGCAACTTACAAGTATTGCCTAATAGCAAGTCTTCTCAACCCTGGCTTACATCAAGAGAAAGTGAATGTTTTGATGCTTGGAGGCAAAGTCAAAATAGAAACGCATTTTCAGCTCCTCAGCTGGGTTCTCTAACACACAGTGTGAATATTGGGGAAAGCCCAGATCAGAATGTCCCCTCAGATGCATGCTTCCAGGGCAGGAGAAATTCCTTCTTGCCTCCCATAGCTCCTTCTCTCATTTCCTTCCCTCTCAGGAAGGGCCAACCCAACCTCAGGTGACCAAGGCCACAGAGCCAGGGGGCCATCTCTCCAGCCCTGCGGCTCCCTTTCACCCCCAAGCCACCCTCTGTCTCCTGCCCCTACTAGCAACAAAGCAGATCCACTGACTTGAGCCCGAAGGGCGGCGTCTCAGCGCTGGAGGTGGTAGTGAGGACAGGGCCCCTGAGAGCTGGCATCACAGGGACAGGACAGCCAAGACTCCAGGACTCACCGACCACCACCTCTTAGCCTGAATTTGAGGAAATGTGGAAGTCTGTCAAGAGAATGCCTTAAGAACTTTGATAATTTAAAATCCGGATTGACTCTTTCCTTCACATCAATCGTGGGGAAGTGATACCCTTATCCCGGATGAGGTTACTTCTCCCTTTGATCAGCAGCCTGGGGCAAGTCTCTCATAACTCTGGGTTTCAAGTCACCAATTTGCAGCAGATCTGGCAGAATCTTATGGAATGTTAATGTGGGAATGCCTGCATTTCCCGGTTGCTTGTCTTCACCACAAGCCTTTAATTTCCTGGTTCCCCACTCTCCTTTAACCCCATCCCTCTCCAGACCAGTGCAAGCATCTGAAGGTAAATAGACCCATCAAGGGAGCTCATAACCCTAAACATCTCCACGTTATTGAAGCCAGTAAAACAGGCTAGTTAAACTTTCCCAATGCTCTTCCCCCAAACCAAAAAATATCCCAGCTCTGTTTGTTTTTAATGTGTCTATTTCATTTGTTAAAAATAGATGTTCCTGGATTTAAGATGTATTGCAAAAATAAAACTCATTTGTAAAACCGACAAAGGACTTAATGCTGAGAAACTGCATTTCCATTGTCTGAACAGGACAAGTGCAAGCAGATTCAGTATTAAACTGGTTGCCACAGCTTGTTGATGATAACCTCAAAATGCTATGGTTGTGACAAATGGGTACAGACTTTCAGTTATAAGATGAGTAAACTCTGAAGATGTAATGTGTGATGTAATATGCTGACCAAAGTCAACAAAACTGTATTGTATAATTGAAATTTGCTAAGAGAGTAGAGTTTGAGGAAACTCCAGAAGATAGTGAAGGACAAGGAAGCCTGGCATGCTGCAGTCCATGGGATCACAAACAGTCAGACACAACTTAGCAACTGAACAACAACAGAGTGTAGAACTTAAATATTTTTACCAAAAAACAAAGTTAAATGTGTGAAATTATGGATTTGTCAATTAGCTTTCACAAAATAAATGTGCATCAAATCATCATGCTGTTCATTAAATATAACATTTGTCAATTATACCTCAATAAAGTTGGGGGGGAAGGTTATGAATGTGCACTTGTTTTCACGTACAGAATAGTTTAATCAGATTCTCTTCTAAATGATTTTGGGGATAGAATGGGTGAAGGAAGGAATGAAACTTTTGTTACTGACCTTGTCCAGTTGGTCTCCAATAAGCCCAGTGTCCTTAGAGCTAACGAGACTGGGTTTGATTCAGAAGGAAAGTTTCACTCTTTGGTCAAGGAGTGGAGAGGTGTTAGCTCATGCTCTGGAGTATTACACTCTCCACAGGCTGCTGTTGGCGGGCTGCTTTATAAGGTGCTCCTCAGCAGGAAGGATGGAGGTCTGCTCCGCTGGTGTGCTGCTCACAGCACTTCAGACTGAAGTGCCACAGCGTGTCTGCCCACCACCCGCCACCGTCATCTTGAACTGGGGTGCCATGGGCAGCACTTCTCCACACAGCTGAGGAGCTGAGGTGTCAGGATGTCAGGTTCTACAAGGGAAACTCCAATCCGACTTGTTAGGTGCAAGGGCTCTGCACAGGACCCCATATAGGCAAGCGAAACTAGACTTAACACAAAAGAAGTCGTTAGATCTTATCACCGGTATTCCCTCTCATTTTCTCTATGGTCCCCAGTGGGCTTTGCCAGTGACAGTTTGCCTCTATCAACCCACTTCTGTTTCCTCAGAGCCTCTCTACAAAGTTTATTGTCAAACATGTTGGTCTTTTCAGAATGTGTCATTCAAACCAGACTGATAAAAATAGAAATATGTATCTTTTATTATAAATAAGATTGTTAATTTTGAAAAGTAAAAAAAAAAAGAGTCACTTAATGATTTTAATTAAAGCAACCTAATCAGATGGTGATTTTCTCTGGGGGTAACCAGAGGCAACCTCTCATAAGATGACCTATAGCTGACTTCCTGTGTCCTTATTTTAGAACTATTCCTACAATTCCCACCCAGTTATAGACCCTACTGGCATTAGAGTGGCCCGCTCTTATGAACAGAAAAAAAAAAATCTAGATTCTTAAGAAAACTAAAAATGCAAATATTTTGGATCCATTGAGTATTCAATTATGCTTAGTGAAAGGCACTAGTTTCAACTTTTAAGAATCATGACTTTGCTATTCCCTGAAGTCCTTGTCAGATATGCGAAGACCTGGGGAATGAATTTGGTAGGACACGTACTAACTCTTGATGCTCCTCCCAGAGTGGTTTCCAAGAAATTTCCAATTAGAACACCTCTGAAGAAGGAATGTTTGTACCCCAAAAAGGCCAGAGGTTCAAATTGAGTGACATAAGCTGGGTTCCTGGGTAGGAAACTCAAATACAGAGACCAGTGTATAGGATGTTTCTGAAGGCCTGCTCTTGGAATTGATTGACAGCTGCAGAAGAAAAGAAAAGAAATCAGGACTGGGCGCCAGGAGAAGCTGAACTTCGATGCTGGATATCTCAGTGGAAGACAGTCAACTCTGCACAGAGTTCTGAAGATGGAATCATATTCAGAGGGCCCCTCATTGGGAAGAAGAGGGAAAACACTTTATACTTCCTGTTGGATATGGTATATGGGTACTAGATTATTGGATATGGGCTCCCCAGGAAAGAGGTAAGGCTGTGTGTGTGTGTGTGTGTGTGTGTGTGTAGGTCTCTCTTGGGCTGAGGCCTTCCCTGTGGGGACAGAGGGCCAAAGGCAGTTTGCCTGTAGCACTCCCTGTAGGAAGAAGTCTTTCATTCCTGAAGGGAGATCTAAATGGAGCATCACAGCACATTTGATGTTGCGGAAGTGAAGGACTTCCACATTGAATGATGTGGAAGTGAAGGGCTTGAGGTGAAAGGAATGTGCTCTGAAAGCTGGTAGAACCGTTTGTCGCCTTTCAGGGAAATACAAAAGGAAGCATGCACTCAGGTGGTCTTTCACACTACACAGATGTTTTTTTCACAAAGAGCACTCTATTGCTTATTTAACACTGCTAGTGGATATTCTTGGTTTACCTGAACTGTGGTCAAAAAACTATAAATATTTTTACCCAAATCCAGATTCTTTAATAAAGCAGGGGCTGGGGACAGTGAGGGTGGGTGATAACTATCTTGTTACTAGAGGCCAGCCTTAGAACCCCAAGTGAGGCCAGGAGGCATTTGTCTTTCAAAGGTAGTGTCTGGTCACTGTACTTGGGCTAATTCAGGCTTGTAAGTGACGTGATTTGGCAATTCATGCAAATTTCTCAATATGTTATGTCACAGCTCTGTTGTATGTAACCGAATAGGTTTGGAGGTGTTTGAATGCATTTTATTCATTTGCTTTTATAAAAAATGTGGTAGTTCTCTTGGTCTTTTTGTAGTTTTTTTAATAGTTTGGAGATCTGTTTTTTCCTAAACGTAAGAAACCATAGATATTTTATAGTGTGTGTTTTCTCATTTAATTTTGAAGTCTCTCTGATCTGATTCATTTCAGCCTATTCTCACTCAAGATGTCTAGTTTATGCAACTGATCATATTTGACCATGTACTGGTCATTATATTAAAAAATAATTTAGGAATGATCCTTCAAGGCTGTGATTCCTTACACCATCCAGGTGATCGCAAACTCACACAAGGGCTGGTGTACTTCTGGCTTTTCATCTGCCTGATGGTACAGGCCTTTGGATTCTAGTTCATTATATTTGGTGAAGAAATGAGACTCTCCACTTTTGGTGGGACCCTGGCCTTGACTTCTTCCTTTTGCTTTTTGGGGCCACCAAAACAGTACCTCAGCTTTGCATATGTCTTCAAGTTTGACAGTTGCAATTGGGGTCAAAGTAGCTTCCAATGCCCAGTTTACCTCTCTGGATTTGCCTTCTAGATTTTTACAGATTCAGTCCTCATGATCTTGTTAGCTTTAGAATTTATAAGTTAAAAAAAAGTAAAAAAAATTAATGATACACAGTTTTTTTGTTTGTTTTGTTTGGCTTTCTTCTTCGTCTTCTTTTAGTTGTTCTTCTTGGAAGGGAGGAAACCTCTGATATGTCTTATCTGTGGCAAACCCTGTGGCATTCTTTATGAGAATTCAAAGGATATCAGAGGCATCTTATATGGTATCTCAAATTTGCAAGCATATTTTGTTGGTTGAAATTGAGTCAAATAGAGTCAAATACTAGCATTGCATGTTCTAAGAACTTAAATAAACATCAAAAATTTTCATTAAGCATGGACCCGATTTTCCACATAGAATGTAATCACATAATATGTTATATTAAATTATCATAATTTCTCTAAAACTAATAGGGTGTGATACACAAATTTTTAAAAATAAATCTATAGAAATATATGCATCATCAATGACATTTTCATTTTTAAGTTATTTAGAATTTACTGGAGGTGGGATGACCTTTTGATAGGTTATTTGAGGATGAGAAAATTAAAAAGAGGAAGTCAAGTTTCTTGTTTTTTTTTTCAGCAGGAGAGGCAGTTATTTTCAGAGATAGAAAAAAATTCAGGGCTTCCTTATAATTATCGAGCTAGCACACAGTAATTATATGAGAAAAGCCTCTCACATATAACAATGTAATCTAAACTGTCCAGTTTAGAGTAATTTTCCTTATTTAAAAAGTGCCAAGCACAATAAATGTCAAATAACTTTCGAAAGAATAATGAACTTTCATCTCTCCCATTCAAGATGACTCTAACCTAGAGACACAAGTTTCTTATTTCAGGAACTAGTTACCCACAAATGAACCCTTATGACATAAATGAAACCTGAAACTCTTTAAGTGCTGGATTTATTTCCATGAGGTCAATTTAAATAAAAAAGATTCATTCTCTCAAAAGAATGATTCCGTCTCCCTTGCAATGCTGTGGTTTATAATAGAGTTATTATTAGCTTTGACCACAATTATGTCACTGTGACAACCTCCCCACCTGCTGGAACCAAGAGTGACCTCCCTATCTCTGGAATGCTGGTTGCATTTACTCTTCATACCACTTAACTGGCACTTAGCATTGCTAAATGTTACTTAGCCTTTTATATGCATGGCTATCTTCTCAAGGAGACTGAACCCTTGAAGGACAAGAATCCTGCCACATCAGACCCTGTTATGTAGTTGGTCCCTGCAGTGCCTAGTCCCAGTGCTTCTATACAAGATGCTCAATACATGTTTGTTAATGATAATTATACATCATATTTGACTTGGGTGAGAAATGTATTAATATCTTATTCATTATGTTTCCTCAGATCCTAGCACAATGCCTGACCCAGAATAGAAACTCAAGAAAAGTTTACTGGATGAATGAACAAATGAATGAAGGGATGAGTCATTAAGTGAAAATATGGTTAGAAACATACACATGAGGTGAAATGAAAGTCGCTCAGTCGTGTCCGACTCTTTGCAATCTCATGGACTATTCAGTGCATGGAATTCCCCAGGCCAGAATATTGGAGAGGGTAGCCATTCCCTTCTCCAGGGGATCTTCCCAACCCTGAGACTGAACCCAGATCTCGCACATTGCAGATGGATCCTGTACCAGCTGAGCCACCAGGGAAGCCCAAGAATACTGGAGTGGGTAGCCTATCCTTTCTTCAGCGGATCTTCCTGACCTAGGAATTGATCTGGGGTCTCATTTATTGTGGCAGATTCTTAACCAGCTGAGCTTCAAAAGAAGCCCAAACATACACACAGAGAATGAAAAACATCACGATCAGATAATTTTCAGACTTTTTTTTTTAGTTTACCATGAAAGGATAGACAGACTATGACATGAACAGTCACTTTAAGCAAGCACCATTAAATCCCATACCCCTTTTACTTGCCTTGAGGATATAAGGTATAAATGTCAAGTTTCCTGACTCTCTCCCTAATACCAAATACTTTATATTATGAACTAACTGAGAAGTCCAGTGTCTGTGACATTCTGTCCCCGATCTTCCGATCTACTTTAGAAGGAGACTATGATCCATTCCCTGGGATTTGGAGAAAAGAAGACATTGGGAAACTCTGACCATAATACAAGGCAAGAGTCAAAGTGGTATAAAGAAACAGCTTTAATTATCATACTTCACATCTAAAAAGTATATCAGCACTAGGTTAGCATTGAATGGCTCCTTTGCTAGAGAGAGTATTATTTTCTTAATTAGATGTATTATTCTCTAAGATTCTTTCTATCTCAGTGTGTTTTGTAGGTAATATATTATAGATTTTTGGAGTTTGATGGTTTGTGTGTCAAATTCTAGTTTCACTTTTCACACAGTTGACTTTTTGCAAACCATGCAATCTGCTGACACTCTGACTCCTTCCCAATTACGCTTGTGTAGACTGAGATGTATAATTCCTGTCCTGTTTCTCAAAGCATAACCTTGAAACTCATTGGGAAAAATGCATATTAAAGTACATTAAGTATTAAACTATTCAGATATAAGACATTAATTGATAATTAAAGAAGATAAATATCTTCCCAAGAGATTATAGGGTTCAGCAGGCTGAGCATTTCCTGAAGGGTATTTCAGAGAACACCATTGTTTTCACAAATGGTAATAGCCATCACATGACAAAATCATTTCAAACAAGCATGGGAAATTCTATGCTAAGCAAAAGTAAGTGTATTCTCTCATTGAAGGACATATTAGAACTGATAACATGGTCATGTGCTTTGTGATTCTCTGACAGTTTTCCAATCTTAATAGATAAGGTATCTTACAGGATTAGGATCCCTGAAGTACAACTTGAGAGAGGCTGAGCTAGCTTAAAGGCCAGATCAAATCTCACAGTACTCCATCAGTGGTGCTCCAAGTACCCAAATACCAATCTGAGAAATGTTTATTCCCTATCTCTGATGAGAAAAAGAGCTTATGAGAGGATATAAATCAACACATGCTTCTTTCATGAGGAAAGTCTTGCTACTAGAGAAAAAAAAAGTCAGTTATCTGAGCTTTGCTGATTTATTTTGGTGCAGGCTCCTTATCAGCTTGCACAGCAGCAGGGGTCCTACACTACTCCTTGAGCAGCATTGCTCCAATTAACTGGATGGGGATGAGACTTTAGTGAAAAGGGAGAATCAAAAGAAGAAAAGACCTTTTCATACCTTGCACTTGGTAGAAGATGTGAAGTCTGGTAGCTGTGTAATTCATTAAGCCCCAGGCTCTCAGACCACTGGGCAAATCTACTCTACTTTCTTATCTAAAGCTAATGTCACACTCACTGGCTCTAACCCTTCGTGATCCCATTAGAGAAATGACGATCTCTGCTAGGATCCTTTCCAGACAGAAGCTGAGCTAACTGAAATGTTTGAAGAGCAGGTGAATTAACTTCTCAATGACCCTATTCAAACACTGAGAAAACTTTCTCTGAACAACATTCCAGGGGGAGTCTCCTTGGGAAACAAGGGACACAGTCAAATGGGGAAAACAGAGGAGAACTTATTGAAGGGATGGTTTACAAAAATGTACTTGGTTAACAGTGAGAAACAGAACATTTCCTGCTGCGTCAGTAAATGAAGGCTGTCACGGTTGTCAGCAATTGCAGCCACCAAGGATGGTGAGCTGGTGAGCCCTGAAGAAACTCAGGAAGGCAAGAATATCTGCCATTTCATAGCCATCAGAGTGTATCCACTCCCTACCGTGAGCCCTGAGGAAACTCAGAATGTAAAAACTCAGGCTACTGGCCCCAGACAGGTGAGATGCACATCAAAGGAATGATTTCAGTGAGCCCAGACACTTGCATCTTCCATACACAGAAAAGTGCTAAATTCCCTAGCTTGGGATATCTGATTTTCTTTAACTTACAGTAATCTTTTGATGCTCTGACTCCCTGCTCTTTGTTCCAAAACTGTCATATAACCTAGCTTTCCCCCTTGCCTCCCCAGAGCAGCTCTCTCTTGAGACGCTGCCTCTCTGACTCGAAGTGCTAAAATTCTCACCAAATAAAACATACCTTTCAGATTGTGACCATTTTTTAAGTTCACAAAAGAAGAGAGCAAGGGTAATTTTGCTAGGAAGGAAGGCTGTCCGCCCGACAGGAGCATGGCCCAGGTGGAGAAGCTCAGTCTCTGGTATTTAACTAAAAGGCCTCACCTGTTTGATTTCTGTCTTATTTTTTAGAGATAAGGTTGATTTCATACTGTTTTCATATACTTAGACTTCCCATTAACCACACGTTCCTGGTAGAAACCTACTAATCTTGACTTGCCAGCTCAGTGAAAGCCCTTTGCTCTTTGGGATTATCATGACATGATTCTGTTGAGGACACATGGATATTAAGTGTTTCAACTAAGTGTCTGTGGATTTAGGAGTGAGCCTGTGTATTAGGGCCATTTGAGCAGTGAAGCACATGGGTGTATGGAGAGCAAAGCTAAGTAAGTGCTCTTTGTGTATAACGCACAGAGCACTTATTGCAGTTGGCATGATTCTTGGTTGCCATGTTTGACTGGGAGCTACTTGAAAAGAGATACTCTATATTATCTCTCTCAGCTTTACTTCTATTGTCTCCTATGGTCACTGTATGAACATGTGCTGACTTCCTGACAAACTGGCCAAGAATTTTGTATCTCAATGAGTGTTTTTCTTTTAAACAGAAAAACATCTTTGGAAGCAATGTAATGGTTCAAACAACGTTGTCATTGCTAAAAGATCTTTGTCTACCACAACCTTTATTGGGCAGTCTTCGCAATGGTAAGAAATATTTCTTTTTTGAGGATAGACTTTTAGGTTTACTATTTCCCTGATGGCTACCAAGTCTTGCAAGACGTCATGCAGCTGAGACGAGTTTGAGTCAAAAAAAGAGCTGCATTTATAACATAATTCTATTGGTTTTGCTATATGGCTGGGACATCATTTCCAGCTCAGCTGTCAAGGACAGGGTCCACTCTAGCTAATTCAAGCAAGAAATAATTCAATACAGGGTGCAAAGTGAAAGCTGGAGATTAAATTCAAAGTAATAACCCTACTCTGGCAGCTAACCCCTTCCACACACAAATACAAATACACAAACACAAATTCAGACTATACTTATATATTAATATACATATGTATATATGGTATCCCAATTTTGTTAAGTTTATCTGTACCACTAAATACTAAAAACACAATTTAGACAAACTCATAGAATTTAACTTAAAAATAATGTCATTCATTTAAGTGAGGTTGTACTCTTAAACATTTAGGCTAACTTGAATTTTCAACTATTAAATAGTGCTAGGGTTAAAATGCTTAATTATGAATCTTGGTGTGAGCTTTGATCTATTTTATAACGAACTGCTAGATGTAGAATCATTGGTCCTGAGTTAAGAAACTTTAATACCGTTGACATGCAGAGTGCCAAAAGTCCCTCAGAAAACGTATGTCTATTCATGTCATCAGCAGGTACAAGCTGCCTCTTCCCCAATAGCAGGGTCATTGGAATCCTGAAATTATGACAATTTAGGAGTTGTTCTCTACAAACGCTCGGGGCCATTTCATTACCTTTGTAATCATGTGACCTTTGCATTCTATACAATTAGTTTGGTGGGGGGCACACTTATGACATTACAATAGGATTTTGCTTTTAATATGGGCCAATCTGATGGGGGAAAATGGGTGGCTTGTTTCATTCTGCGTGTCTTGGAAATACTAGTGAGGCTGAGTTTTTCTCAGATATTTCGACAGATATTTTTGCCATTGTCTATTCTTCTTTCCTAAATTGCTTACACTATCCTTTACTCATTTCTTCTATTAGAGTACTCATATTTTTCTTAAGATTTTAAGTAGTTCTTTTCATAATAAGAATTATTATTAAATAATAATATTGTCACTGGTCATAGCAATCACCCTCTTCCAACAACACAAGAGAAGACTCTACACATGGACGTCACCAGATGGTCAACATCAAAATCAGATTGATTATATTCTTTGCAGCCAAAGATGGAGAAGCTTTATACAGTCAGCAAAAACAAGACCAGGAGCTGACTATGGCTCAGATCATGAACTCCTTATTGCCAAATTCAGAATTAAATTGAATAAAGTAGGGAAAACCACTAGACCATTCAGGTATGACCTAAATCAAATCCCTTACGATTACACAGTGGAAGTAAGAAATAGATTTAAGGGACCAGATCTGATAGACAGAGTGCCTGATGAACTATGGATGGAGGTTCATGACATTGTACAGGAGACAGGAATCAAGAACATCCCCAAGAAAAAGAAATGCAAAAAAGCAAAATGGCTGTGAGAGGAGGCCTTACAAATAGCTGAGAAAAGAAGAGAAGTGAAAAGCAAATGAGAAAAGGAATGATATACCCATCTGAATGCAGAGTTCCAAAGAATAGCAAGGAGAGATAAGAAAGTCTTCCTCAGTGATCAATGCAAAGAAATAGAAGAAAACAATAGAATGGGAAAGACTAGAGATCTCTTCAAGAAAATTAGAGATACCAAGGGAACATTTCATGCAAAGATGGGCTCAATAAAGGACAGAAATGGTAGGGACCTAATAGAAGCAGAAGATATTAAGAAGAGGTGGCAAGAATACATAGAAGAACTATACAAAAAAGATATTCACAACCCAGATAATCACGATTGTGTGATCACTCACCTAGAGCCAGACATCCTAGAATGTGAAGTCAAGTGGGCCTTATGAAGCATCACTATGAACAAAGCTAGTGGAGGTGATGGAATTCCAGTTGAGCTATATCAAATCCTGAAAGACGATGCTATGAAAGTGCTGCACTCAATATGCCAGCAAATTTGGAAAACTCAGCAATGGCCACAGGACTGGAAAAGGTCAATTTTCATTCCAATCGCAAAGAAAGACAATGCCAAAGAATGCTCAAACTATAACACAGTTGCACTCATCTCACACACTAGTAAAGTAATGTTCAAAATTCTCCAAGCCAGGCTTCAGCAATACATGAACTGTGAACAAACTTCCAGATGTCCAAGCTGGTTTTAGAAAAGGCCAAGGAATCAGAGATCAAATTGCCAATATCCACTGGATCATGGAAAAAGCAAGAGAGATCCAGAAAAACATCTATTTCTGCTTTATTAACTATGCCAAAGCCTTTGACTGTGTGGATCACAATAAACTGTGGAAAATTCTGAAAGAGATGGGAATACCAGACCACCTGACCTGCCTCTTGAGAACTCTGTATGCAGGGCAGGAAGCAATAGCTAAAACTGGACATGGAACAACAGACTGGTTTCAAATAGGAAAAGGAGGACGTCAAGTCTGTATATTGTCACCCTGCTTATTTAACTTATATGCAGAGTATATCATGAGAAATGCTGGGCTGAAAGAAGCAAAAGCTGGAATCAAGATTGTCAGGAGAAATATCAATAACCTTAGATATGCAGATGACACCACCCTTAAGGCAGAAAGTGAAGAGGAACTAAAAAGCCTCTTGATGAAAGTGAAAGAGCAGAGTGAAAAAGTTGGCTTAAAGTTCAACATTCAGAAAAGTAAGATCATGGCATCTGGTCCCATCACTTCATGGCAGATAGATGGGGAAACAGTGGAAACAGTGGCTGACTTTATTTTGAGAAGATCCAAAATCACTACAGATGATGATTGCAGCAATGAAATTAAAAGACGCTTACTCCTTGGAAGGAAAGTTATAACCAACCTAGACAGCATATTAAAAAGCAGAGACATTACTTTGTCAACAAAGGTCCGTCTAGTCAAGGCTATGGTTTTTCCAGTAGTCATTTATGGATGTGAGAGTTGGACTATACAGAAAGCTGAGTGCCAAAGAATTGATGCTTTTGAACTCTGGTGTTGGAGAAGACTCTTGAGAATCCCTTGTATTGCAAAGAAATTCAACCAGTCCATCCTAAAAGAGATCAGTCCTGGGTGTTCATTGGAAGAACTGATGTTGAAACTGAAACTCCAATACTTGGGCCACCTGATGTGAAGAGCTGACTCATTTGAAAAGATCCTGATGCTTGGAAAGATTGAGGGCAGGAGGAGAAGCGGATGACAGAAGATGAGATGGCTGGATGGCATCACCAACTCGATGGACATGGGTTTGGGTAGACTCAGGGAGCTGGTGATAGACAGGGAGGCCTGGCATGCTGTGGTTCATGGGGTCACAAAGAGTCAGACATGACTGAGCTACTGAACTGAACTGAAGGTTTGACATAGCTTTTCTTCCATGGAGCAAGCATCTTTTAATTACATGGCTGCAGTCTATGTCTGCATTGACTTTGGAGCCCATAAACAGAAAAATAAATCTGACACTGTTTCCACTTTTCCCCCCATCTTCTCGCCATGAAGTGATAGGACCAGATGCCATGATCTTCATTTTTTGATTGTTGAGTTTTAGGAGATGATGCATTGGAGTCAGTGATCCCATTATAGACTCTGTTCCCCTTGGAGTCCATTCATTATTCTGTCCTCAGGATTTACAAGAGTATCATCTCCTGTGTTCTCTTCTTGCAGTTTTGCAACTCAGGGGAAAGTTGTGATTGTGAGATGCAGCAGAGAAAACCCTTACGTGATCTGGGGCCTGCTCTTTGGTGCTTCCTCCATGGTCTTGGCAGTTACAAGAGGGTGGCTCTCACCAGAGGGCCTCTGCCAATTTCAGTCTCTTGATGAATGCTCCTCTTCGCACCCTCAGACAGGAGTCAGACATACTCCTATGAAGCTGATGATATTCAGCAGCTGTTCTTCTTAATGAATGATGAGATAACTTAAAAATGTTCTTCAGCAATGTAAATCTTTTATTTTTTGCTCCATGCTTACTAGAAATAAAGCATTTCTTGACTCACAGAGATTGATAAACATTTTCTGAATGGAAGAGTGCCAGATTCATCTTCGTTAAATTCTTCTTCCTAAATTCTGTCATTTTCCTGCTCTAAAACTTTCAAAAGCTTTCCACTGCATACTGAATAAAGTCTTTCAAGACATTTATGTTGTTCCTTTAGGTCTCTTCGCTAGTCTCCTGGAATGTTCAATGTCCTAGCCAGCTTCTCTTTCTCTCTGTCTTCCCTTCTCCCTCTCTTCCTTTCTTCCCCAGATTTTATTGAGCATCTCTTTTGTGTTAGATGGTGGACAAATGGGGGTATACAGAAGAGACATCAGCCCTGCCTCTGGGGAGCTTTCTTGTAACTTGTGTTTCTGTAGCCACCCTTGGGCCCCTTCCCATGTTCCCTCACTCTGACCACTTCAGCACACATCTGTCCAATTTTCAGCATCTGCATTTCTTTGCCTGGGAGTTTTCTGTGGCTTACAGAGCTTATTTTGTCGTCTATATGGCAGGCTGGAGATGGTGAGGAATTAATGCTTCCCCCTCATCCCCCAGCATCCTTCAGTCAATGGATGGAAAACCTAATTACCAAGTTTCTTTATCCCTTGTAGGGAGATAACTCTGAGGTGCAAGTTATACACTGAATCCCAGAATTCCTTAGCAGAATTCAGTTCTACTTACCTTCAGGGGAAAGTTGTTTAATAATAGACCATCTATCGGTTCCCTTTCCTGCCCTGTCTTATTTCCCCAGTTCCTTACCAAAGTTTCCTGGGACTAACTTCAAAATACCTGCATTTGAGTTTTACCTAGTCTGGCTTGGAGGTAACCCATAGTCATTTGTTGAATATATCCTTGCATTTTCTTATGTCTGTGTAACAGGTAGCACAGAGAAAGCACAGATTTTGGCTTCATACAGACCTGAGCTTGAATCTTGGCACTGCCGTAGATTGACCTGTGACCTGGATATATATACAGAAGGGAGAAATGGGACCGTAATGAAGATGATATTGACAGTGGCACATAGTTGGGACTCAAACTGAATTTTGTCTTTCCAATTCCATTATCTTTATTCAAGCTGGTATTCCCACCACTTTTGCCTATGGAAAGTTTTAGTTGGCTCTAAGTCAGCATCAGCCATGAGATCTTCTCTGAATAGGTGGGAGAGAATGAGATCTTCTGCTCCTCAGTTCCTGTAGGGCATGTTGTTGTTTGTTGTTTGGTCTCCACGTCTTGTTGGACTCTTTGTGACCCCATGCACTGTAGACTACCAGGCCCCTCTGTCCATGGGCTTTCCCAGGCAAGAATACTAGAATAGGTTGCCATTTCCTTCTCCAGGGGACCCTCCAAACCCAGGGATCAAACCTGCATCTCCTGCATTGGCAGGCAGATTCTTTACCCCTGAGCCACCTGGGAGGCACAGTGCATGTTGCTAGGAGCATTTAGCTAATCTGCTTTATAATGTTTTGTCCCCATCCCATCTGCTGTGTTCACTGTAGACTGACAGAGTCCAGGAGCCACATCTGAATCTAGGACAAGGCATTCTGCTTGTTGAGCATCTGGTAGAACTTCCCCCCTATCTTCTGCTTGGCAGAATCCTGGTGACCAGCTCACATTCCAAGAAAGACAAGATCCTAGGACACAAATTAAAATATAACTTTGTTTTCATTCCCTGATAATAAACAGTCTGTGTCTTAGTCCATTCAGACTGCTATAACAAAAAATATCATAAACTAGATGGTTTAAAAACAAATATTTATTACTCACAATTCTGAAAGCTAAGAAATCCAAGATCAATGTGCCACAGATATGGTGTCTGGTTAGAGCTGGCTTCCCTGGACAGCTGTTTGTGCTTTTTTTTTTTTTTTTTTTTGCTTTGTTTTGTTGCTGTAACCTCACAGGGAAGAAGAGGCAATGGGGCTTTTGTGGCTTCCTTCATAAGGGCGCTAATCCCATTTATAAGGGTTCTCCCCTCACGACCTGATTACTTCCCAATGGCTCTACCTCCTAATAGCATCTCCTTGGAGGTTGTTTCAATATGTGAATTTAGGGGGACACAGATATTCACACTGTAGCACCTTGGCTTTTAACAGTTAAGGGAAAAAGGAACAGATTGATCTTTTATTTCCCAGGCTCTTGGGGTCTAGGGTAACAGGGAGTCAATCTCAAGGCCAGTTTCTGCCAGTGACCTGTTCCCTCTACTCAGACAAAGTCCTTCTTTGTGTTCTTTCTCTGCCTCCCTCCTCATGGGTCCCCCCTGGAAGGTGAATGTCCTGAATGCTTTATTCATGGCCATGATGCCTCTTTGAGGAGGCTTCTAAAAAGAACAAGAATCACGGTGGGCTGCTGCTGTCCTGAGGTTGCTGGGGAAGCTTCTGCAGGATGCCCCCCAGGCCCCCTGTAGGTGATGACCCATTTGATGTCACCTGCCTACCAGGCATGACAGCAGAGAGGGGCCAAAACACAGTGCAAGATCACACTGCATCTTCTCATCTTCTTTTTGGTTTTGTTGTTGCTTAGTATTTATTTTATGAAAGTTGTAATGCATATAATACTAAATAGTCCACAAGACCAATTAGCAAACCAAGAGTCATTCTTCATGCCCAGCCCATTCTAACTCCTCTGTAGCAACAACATTCGACAATTTTAACTCTTTCTTTTGATGTTTCCCTTCACATCTATGAACACATTTATATCGTTAGTTCTCCATTCTCCATAATGACTAAACTAAAAAAAAAAATCAAGATTTAACTTTTTTTCACAGCATCTCCACATCACCCCTTTCACAGGCCCACTTTCTATCTCCTTATTTTCTTAAAATAGTTATATCTAACTTTGAATATATCAATAGTCAGTGTTTATACAATTACAGCTATGCAAACACTTGTCCATCACTGAGCCGAGTTGTAGACTCCTGCTTTTCCTGTCTTTTGCACATTTATTTTTTGTTTTCCTGGAAGTTTGTGATTGTCTTTGTTTTGTCCTTTGCTTGCTTTTCTATGTAGTTGTCGTTAATTCAGCTCCAAATATTCTACCAATAGTTTGAAAGTCCTCAATATTTTCAAATATGTCAGATTTCAGTTTCAAATTCTTGTAGCTCTATTTCCCAGATAGAACATTCTGACATGCTCTGTGCTGGCCTGGTTGCTATCTCTAGAACAGAATTGTCATCTTGAGAATGTCTCATCATGATAATCCTACAAATTTCTTTTGCTTACATGTTTGAGAATATTTTTATTCTACCCTCACACTAAATTGATAGTTTGGCTGAGATCTCTCACAGTTTTAAAGGGAATTCTCTATTGTCTTTTAACTTCTACTAAGAATCTTTAGCAAGTGAAAGCAATTATAACAGTTGATGCCTTACATGAAAATTATTTAGTTTCTCTGGAAACTCGTGAGCTTTTTTCCCCCAGTGTTCTGAAATTTAATGATGATGTGCCCTGGTATGTGGATCAACTTTAATCTGCTGAACTTTGTATTCAAGGAGCTTTTCAATTTATAAACTCCTGTCCAAATTTACTTATTCTCTTTCTTTCTTTCCCTCAGTTTTTTTCCATTCTCTTTCATAACTCTTACTGAGATGTTAGAGCTCCTGGTTGGATTCTCTAATTTTCATATCTTTCTTTCCTATTTTTCTTGACTTGATTTTCAAGTCTTCTATTGAATCTTTCATTTTTACTAACACAATTTTAACTTCCAAAAACTCTGTCTTAGTCTATGATTATCACATTTCTATGGCATCTTTTTCTTGTTTTATGAAGTTATAACTTTTTTAATCTCTCAGAGAATATTAATTTTTTTAAAAAAAACCTTCATATCTTTTCATATTTTCCATTTTTTCCAAGTTGCTTTTGTCTTTTCCTACTATTTTTTTGGTCAAGAATTGTAAAGAGTCTAAGATTTTACCCCACTTGTAGGCTAACAGGTCAGCCTAGCACAGTTGCATGGATGCTGGCAGAATTCATGAGACTTCTAGGTCAGAGACAAGGGACTTTGTTACTCCTAGAAATGCTGCAGCCAGAGTATCAACGTTTACATCAGTTTCTTGAGCATAATTTCCCACAGGGCAGTGCTCAGAAGCCTGGGTGATGCCTGAACACAGTAAACTGTGTTTTAGGAGAGGAATCTCAAGCTTTGGGAACCCTAATCTTTTATAATGTGCAGTAAATCTTTCTGACTTCTGCTCCAGCAAAAGATAATATACTGGGCAACAAACAAATCTGCCTTTTGCCTCATGAGCAGATACCATCTTTATCTTTCAAGGCTATTTGCTATATAAATGTTTCTAAGATAACTTAGAGCAAAAGCACAGTACCTCTGCCTGAAAGATGCAAAAAGGTTATCTCTCAACATTGTTTGCTCCCTGTCTTTCATAGTAAACATTTGCCTCAAATATCTGATGACCCTTGGATTATGTTCAAGAACTTCCTTAATGGTATAAGTTTAGCTGCCTGAGTTTTGAAAGCTTCTTTCCACCGTGGAAAGAAGGCTGTGGGGGATAGTGCAATAGGGAAGAAACTGTCAACATTTAGAATTTAAGCTTCTATGTAACCCCCTTTTTTGGGTATAGTTTCTTTGCTTTCAACTATGCTTAGTGTCCCTCAGTGCAGAGGCCCTTTATTTTATGCTCTGTAAGCTGCAATTGAGCCCATGAAATGTGGGTTACTCAAACTAAGGTGACAAATTAAAGTCTTCAATTTCAAAGACTTAGTACAAAAAAATAAAATATCTCATTAGCAATTTTTATCCTGATCATGTGCTAAAATAATGTTTTAATACATTGTATTAAATAAAATATATTATTAAAATTATGTTTATATATGTTTTTTTACTTTAAAAGAAAGTGGCTACTAGAAAATTCTTAGAATCATGATCTTCTGTACTTTCTGGTGATATATAGCACTTTTGGTGACATGTAACTCATCTAATCAGGGGAAGCTAATTTTCAGGGATATTTAGGTACTGCATTCACAATTACCCAACAAGTCCTTCTTCTGTAGTAGCATCTTTCTCTTGACCACTCCTAGGAAATCATGTTTGATTTTAGGGACTCAGGTATTTTGATAGGCCTTGCACAGGATAATCTAGGATAATTGTTCACCAACAGGTCTATAACCTCAATCACACGAAGTCCATTTTCTAGGTAAGGTAGCATATTCACAGGTTCTAGGAATTAAGGTGTGGATAACGTTGGGTGCCGTTCTTTTGTCTGCCACATTATCATTGTGTCCATTTTACCAATGATGAAAACTGAGGCACAGAGCTGTTAAACTCTCTGTTAAGTTTGTGCAACTAATATGTCTTAGAGCTGAGTTTTCAACCCAGGCTGTTTAGAACCAGTGCCTATGCTACATTAAGACTTGGATGACCGGCTTATTGTTGTTTAGTCACTAAGTTGTGTCTGATTCTTTTGCGACCCCATGGACTGTAGCCCACCAGGCTCCTCCATCCATGAAGTGTTCCAGGCAACAATACTGGAACAGGTTGCCATTTCCTTCTCTGTGGGATCTTTCCAACTCAGGGATCAAACCATTATCCCCTGCACTGGTAGGCAGATTCTTTACCACTGAGCCACCAGGGAAGACTGGATGACTAGGATTTAAAAACAAATCAGACCCAGCAATCCCACTGCTGGGCATATACACTGAGGAAACCAGAATTGAAAGAGCCACGTGTACCCCAATGTTCATCGCTGCATTGTTTACAATAGCCAGGACATGGAAGCAACCTAGATGCCCATCAACTGACGAATGAATAAGAAAGCTGTGGTACATATACACAATGGAATATTACTCAGCATTAAAAAAAAAATTCATTTGAATCAGTTCTACTCAGGTGGACGGAACTGGAGCCTATTATCCAGAGTGAAGTAAGCCAGAAGCAAAAACAACAATACAGTATACTAATGCATATATATGGAATTTAGAAAGACGGTAACGAGAACCCAGCATGCGAGACAGCAAAAGGAACGCAGATGTATAGAATAGACTCGTGGACTTTGTGGATGAGGGTAAGGGTGGGATGATATGGGAGAAGGGCATTGAAACAAGTTAATTATCATATGTCTAATCAATCGCCAGCCCAGGATTGATGCTCGGGGCTGGTGCAGCGAGATTTCCCGGGGGGGAGGGAGGAGGGAGGGAAGTTCTGGAGGGGGAGCATATGTAAACCCATGGTGATATCATGACATTGTATGGCAAAAACAATAAAAAAAAAAATCAGGGAGACGGGGGTGGGGGTCTAGGGGGTGGGTGTCTAGGGGGTGGGTGTGGGGAAGTGAAAGAGGTCACAAAGCAGCAGAAGCAAAAGTCACCTTTTGGTAGAGGATTTAATTATATAAACTGTATTCTTGTTGAAGGCTTATCTCTAATATTTTTAAACACCTAGATAATGAGAACAGAAGAAATCTCCTTTTGTTGCTATTAAGTTGCTTAAATCACATAGAGCCCTTTCATGATGACAAGCACATGGGCTCCAGGAAAACTGATCAACTGTGGGTCTGTTTGAAATTGATAATAATTCCTGACTCCATTGAATTGGGGACAGAGGGATATGTCCCTTGTAGCTTTCTTAACTCATCAGTTTGATGAAGCCTTTGTTTCAGAGCTGGGAAAAAACTAAGGAAGGATATAATGGATGTGATTGGTAGAAAACTGGATTGGGAGTACAGTCTTCTAGGTTTTTAATCTGCCACTGACTAGCTGGACTAGGAGCAAGCAGCTCCCTTTCACCTCTCTGAAGCCCAGTTTTCTATTTGAAATGAATATATGTTCAGATATTTAAAAAATTTTTTTTATTATGAACATTTTTAAAGATAGAACAATAGAAAGGATGGTATAAGCATTCATACACTCACCAACTATATTTAATAATAGTTGTTAATATTTTTTCTGTATTTAACTATATATATGTGTGGGTGTTTTGTATGTTAACATTTTTTTCTGTATTTGTTTACTTATTTATATAAGTATATTTACATGTGTGTATATAAGTATTAACATTTTTTCTATATTTGTTTAGCTATATATATGTGTGTGTGTATATATATATATATATATATATACAAACACACTCACAAGTATGTGTGTCTATGTACATATAGACATTTAATTTTAAAAATAGTTTTCAATGAACTACTTTAAAGTGAGCTACAAATAGCATGATATTTCACCACTAAATAATTTAGCATTCCCCCATATGATGGAGATGAATAACCCAACCTAACCACAATATCATCATCATACTTGTGGAAATTAATAATTCCTTTAAAATCTTATGTCCAATCCCTGTTCAGAATTCCCCCTTGCCCATGAAATGTCCTTATAGCTATTTTTTTAAGCAAAAAAAAAAAAAACAGAATTCAAAGTTCATGTTAGCAGGTCTCCTTTAATCTACACCATGATTTATAATTTTTATTATTTTCCTGATTTACACCTCATCCTGGACAGTGCTTCACTCTAATGATTCTAAATGGGGAAGGACAGGGTCACCCTTAGATTATGAAGGGGTCTCTCTTTAGGAGTAGGGGAGAACTGAATCAAGGGCTGCCTGGGACCCAGGCTGGGCTTGGGACAACTTGCCAGAAGCACCATTGGCCTAGGCCAGGCCCAGGTCCCAGAAGGGGACTTAACAGATTTGAGGAGGAAGACACTCCAGGATAAGATGTCCCTTGGAGTGTGAAAGCTGGGACCAGGCCCTTGCCTGTCCAGGTCAAGGGCAGCACTGGAGGCCTGGATGGGATATGGAGAGAAACATTACTATATAGTGAAGAAGAATAAGTACTATGAGTATAGCTAACATATCCGGGGGTTGTTTGCTCAAGTGCCACCATAACGGGTGTACCCCATTCCCATGCCCCTTCATTCATTCACCGATTATTTATTAAGCACCAAATTTGTGCTAAGCACTGTTCTATGCACCATTCTAGCCCAAAATACCTGCCCTTGTAAAACTCATTCTAAGGAGGGACAACAATAAATGTAAGTAAATACATAGAAATGTATAAAACACATACTCATATTAAAAAAATTTTTTTTTGTATCTGTTTGGCTGTGGCAGGTCTTAGTTGTGGCATCTAGGATCTATTTTAGTTGCAATGTGTGGGATCTTTGATTGAGGCATGTGAACTCTTAGTTGCAACATGTGGAATCTAGTTCCCTGACCAGGGATTGAACCCTGGCCTGCTGCATCAGGAGTGCATAGTCTTAGCCATTGGACCACCAGGGAAATCTCACATATACACAGTTTATAGTGAATAGTGGTAAGGAGTGAAAAATGTGTGGTAGGGATGAAATGTGGGAGTGACATGTTACAGTTTCTGATAATATGTTTGTTATCTGTTGCTGAATAACAAATTACTCCAAACTAAGTGGCTTGAAGCAACAAACATTGATTATCTCACAGTTTCCAAGGCTCAGGAATCCAGGCATGGCTTAGCTGTGTCCTCAGGCTCAGCCCTTAAGGCTGTCATGGAGGTGTTGCTGAGGGCTGCAGTCATTGGTGCTTGGGTCAGGGAGGAGCCAGTTCCAAGGTCACTCATGATGTTGTAGGCAAAGTTTTGGTTTCTTGTAAGCTGTTGAACTAAATGCCTTAGCTCCTTATTGTTTCATGGCTAGAGATCTCCCTGAGATCCTTGCCACATCAACCTCTCCAGAGAGCAACTCACACCATGGGAGATGACTTCCAGCAAGAGTTAATATTGAGAGAACAAGAGAGGCCAAGCAAGGAATCCCAGACAGTCTGTGACTTAATCTCAGAAGTGGCACTACCCACCCTGAATTCTGTTTCTTAGGGGTGAGTCACTAGGCCAAGTCCACATTCAAAGGCAGGGGATTGTACTGAAGAATGAGCAGAGGGTAAGCATCACTGGGGGCCATCTGAGAAGCTGCCTACCACAGATAGGGTGGCCAACGGAATGAGGTGACATTTAAATAAAGACAGGAAGTGAGAAAGGGAGAGGAGGAATAGCATACCTGGAGGAAGAGTATTCTAGGCAGAGTGAATAGAACATGCAAAGTTCTCCAGACAAAAGCAAGGCTGGTATATTTCTTTCTGTAAAAATTATCACCTGGATGGTCTCCAAGCTTCTTCCTGAGTTTAATATGTTTTGATCCCAAATGCACCAATCAATAAGGTCTCTCTATCCAGTGAACACATATCATCTCTCATTTGTCGATTTCTATGCAAGGCCAAGAGTGCCAACAATCCTGAGTTCAACAATCACAAATCAAAGGAAAGCTTCTCAGACTTGCACATAGACCCTAAAGCTTTGTTTTTAAGAGGGTGGTCTTCAATTTTGATTACCCCACAGCATTTTCCTTTAAACTCAGAAATTGTCTAGAAACCAAGATGCTCTCAATCTATCAGGAGTTGTTCACCTAGAGTCTGTGCATAGAATTCAGAGTGTAGGAACTTGGATGAGAAAAATTAACATCTATCTCTATTTTTACCAAACTTTAACTTTAGTTTGTCCTTCCGTTTTGAGCATCTGTGTGGTAACCAGCATCCCATATGGACTACACCCCTGTGTAGTCCCCTCCCATATATGTCAGGGTTGGACTGTGTAACCCAAGGGATATAGAAGTGATGGCATGCTACTTCTGAGATTAGGTTATAAAAGCAGCTTCATCTTGAACCCTTGCTCTTTCTCTATCACTTACTCTGAGGGAAGCCAGCTGCCATGATTTGAGAATAGGGGGCAAGGAATAGAGACACCCAGCAAAGAGCCACTGAGGACCTGACACCAGCCATCAGCCACATGTGTGAGCTTGGAGGTGGATCTTCCAGTCTTCAGATGACACAGCCCTAGCCAACAGCTTGACTGCAACCTTGTGGGAGACTCTGAGCAGGAGCAGCCAGCATCTCCTCCTGGATTCCTGACCCTCAGAAATGGAGTGCAATGTTATTTGTTATCTGCTGAATTGTATTATGCAGCAATAGATAACTAATACAGTAGGGAGCATACAGTAGTATTAGCAGTACCTGGGATTTTGTCTTCAATAGAGATCACAGTTACTTTTATATCATAGGCTTCCCAGGTGGCTCAGCGGGTAAAGAACCAGCCTGCCAATTCAGGAGACATAAGTGACTAGGATTCAGTCCCTGGGTTGGGAAGATCCCCTGGAGAGGGGCATGACAACCCACTCCAGTGTTCTTGCCTGGAGAATCCCCGTTGACAGAGGAGCCTGGCAGGCTACGGTCCACGGTATCACAATGAGTTGGACACAACTGAAGCAACTTAGCACAAGCCTAAGTTGTCATTGAAGAGAGAGTCAATATATCATCATGACTCCAAAATTATAGCAGAACATCTTGTATATATTAATAAAGAAGCGTGTATCTTACTTTATCACAACTCAATATTTTTATAATTGAATTTCAGTATAATTGGTGTCCTTTAAAATCCTATATGTGCATTTAACTTTTTGCATTTAAAAATATTCTTCTGAGGAGGCGTCAATAGGTTTCACCAGATAGCCAAAGGGCACAAAAATATTTAAGGATTCTGGATTTGGGAGTTTGGTTTCTCGTTACTGATGTGCAGGGAAACTTACTACACTCCCTACAGGCACAAGTAAGTTCTGCATGGCCAAGAAGGCAGGATTTTCCAGGTGCCCAGCGGGCTGTCTACCAGAATGGGATGTACATGGAGGGTGAAACTGGTCTGCTGAAGCCATAATCGGCCAAGGGAGGAGTGGATTCTGCAGCAAGCCTGGGCTCCTCCAGCACCAGAAGCTCTTCCTGCCCAGGGTTTGCATCAGACTCTGCTCTACCCTTTTCATCTAGTTTCAGAACTGAGTTTTCAGCGGCTGCCAAGCCTGAAGCATGCACAACACAGCAGAATGCCGTCACTGTGCTGACAGCCATGTGAGAGTCAGCACAAAGCACTGTGTGCTGAGGGGCAGGAGGCCAGGCTCAGCAGAGGCAGCCAGAGGTGTGAGCTGCTTGCGGAGCTGCTGTCAGACCACTGCCTCCCCCCTTGACCCTCAGGAGTCCTGTCTGGAGGAGAACGGCCCCAGGGGGAGCCTCCCAGCCCTTCCTCCAGAGGTAGGGGCACCAGGACTTCCATTTCCATGATAAGAGTTTGTTCCTGCTCTTAGAGCTCCCGGGTGACAGAGCTGGAAGAAAGCTGGAGGATGGCGGCCACTCTCTAGTCTCAGTCCCATTTTAGAGATGGGGACGCAAGAAAAGAGAAATGTCTTCTCAGGACCACGAGATTCATTTGCCAAGAGGCAGGTCCGAATTTTAGTGTCTTAACAGACTGTCTTGTTGACAGTTGTATTTCTAAGGCCTGGCAGGGGGCTGGACACATAAAAATGTGCTGAAGGAATGAGTGAGCACAACCCAATCTGGCTGTTCTTTCTAGCCATCAAACGTTTATACACTTTCACTCAAGAAAATGGAAAAAAACAATGGACTTGGGGGACCTTCTTCATTTACATTTTCTCTTTGTGCAGATAACTGGTAAATCACTCTCCCATCTCTCTCCCTCCTTTCTTCATTCCAAAGCTCATAGGTCCTGAGTGCATTTTGTTGTACATTTGACAATCCTAGGGTCATCATTACTTCAGTTTGAAAATGAAGCTATACTCAAGGCTGATATAACACACCTGGCCTGGGGTGAGTGGGAGGGAAGGGGGAAGAAGACCCACTCATGTGTGAAAGTACTAATTGCTCAGTTGTGTCCAACTCTTTGCGACCCAATGGACTGTAGCCCACCAGGCTCCTGTGTCCATGAAATTCTCCAGGCAAGAAGACTGGAGTAGGTAGTCATTCCCTTCTCCAGGGCATCTTACCCAACCCAAGGATCTAACCCAAGTAGCTTGCATTGCAGGCAGATTCTTTACTGTCTGAGCCACCAGGGAAGCTTAGCCCTGTCTGAGAAGACCTATAGCTCCACTACTGTGCCCTACACACAGCACAAATAGTAAGTTCTCAACAGAGATCTGCTGGCTTGCAGACTGACTGACTGATGAGTGAAAGTACCTACAAGCTGAGCCCTGGTGGCCTCCACAGCCTGCTCCATCTTCTCCTTGCAGATGAGATGAACTGCCAAGAGCTAAGGGCCTAACTGATCCAAGACAGGGCTTATATCTGGGCTCCAGTAGTAAGGAGACAGGCGTCCTGGAAGGGTTCGGGTTTGCAGGTATGTATACACCCTGCCAGTATGTACCTCTCTAGTCAGCTAACAGCAGCTGGTGGATTCTAGCAAGGCTTGACAGCCAGACTCAAAGCTGTGACATCATGATTTCAAAACTGAAAGAGTTTGTCTTTTCCATCTGGCTTTGAAGATAGCAGGGACTAGGTCTTGGTGTCAGACAGTTACATTGTCACTTTCACATGCTGTCTCTGCCAAAAGTATACCTCATTAACAACAAACAAAAACTTTTAAAATAAAATTTTAAATATACTCGTTTATATACCTTTTTTAATCTAGAAATATTTCATGAAAATCAAATAAGAAAAAAATAAAACAAGAAAGGAAGCATATTCTATTTCAGCTTGTTTCCTTTTTTCTAATCTTCTCCAAATACTTGGATGCATGCTAAGTTGATGAGTTCATGGATTGGATACTGTACATGCTTTGAATTTTTATAAAATCCTTAGGAAATTATACCAGATAAAATTTTTTCCTTCTTGTGATATATTTGAGAAAAGGAAAGACAGGAGGCAAATGCCTCTAAATAGTTAGAGATACTGTGATTTTAGCAATTCAGATCAATAAATATTTGACACTCCACTATATACATAGCATTGGGCAGTGTCTATCTTAGAGAGTCAGAAATGAACACAGTAAATCCCCATAGATAAGGTTCTGTGCCTTGGGATACCTATAATCCATTATACACACAATAGATAAAGTGTATGCCAAAGCCTAGGAGTGTGTGGATCACAATAAACTGTGGAAAATTCTGAAAGAGATGGGAATACCAGACCACCTGACCTGCCTCTTGAGAACTCTGTATGCAGGTCAGGAAGCAACAGTTAGAACTGGACATGGAACAACAGACTGGTTCCAAATTGGGAAAGGAGTACATCAAGGCTGTATATTGTCACCCTGCTTATTTAACTTATATGCAGAGTACATCATGAGAAACACTGAGCTGGAAGAAGCACAAGCTGGAATCAAGGTTGCCAGTAGAAATATCAATAACCTCAGATATGCAGATGACACCACCCTTATGGCAGAAAGCAAAGAAGAACTAAAGAGCCTCTTGATGAAAGTGAAAGAGGAGAGTGAAAAGTTGGCTTAAAGCTCAACATTCAGAAAACTAAGATCATGGCATCTGGTCCCATTACTTCATGGGAAATAGATGGGGAAACAGTGGAAACAGTGTCAGACTTTATTTATGGGGGCTCCAAAATCACTGCAGATGATGATTGCAGCCATGAAATTAAAAGATGCTTACTCCTTGGAAGGAAAGTTATGACCAACCTAGTCAGCATATTGAAAAGCAGAGACATTACTTTGTCAACAAAGGTCCGTCTAGTCAAGGCTATGGTTTTTCCAGTAGTCATGTATGGATGTGAGAGTTGGACTATAAAGAAAACTGCATGCCGAAGAATTGATGCTTCTGAATTGTGGTGTTGGAGAAGACTCTTGAGAGTCCCTTGGACTGGGAGGAAATCCAACCAGTCCATCCTAAAGGAGATCAGTCCTGGGTGTTCATTGGAAGGACTGATGTTGAAGCTGAAACTCCAATACTTTGGCCACCTCATGCGAAGAGCTGACTCATTTGAAAAGACCCTGATGCTGGGAAAGATTGGGGGCAGAAGGAGAAGGAGATGACAGAGGGTGAGATGACTGGATAGTATCACTGACTCAATGGACATGGGTTTGGGTTGACTCTGGGAGTTGGTGATGGACGGGGAGGCCTGACGTGCTGCGGTTCATGGGGTTGCAAAGAATTGGACACGACTGAGCGACTGAACTGAACTGATGCACAAATAATGATGCCAAAAGTGCAAGATGCAATAGAAGACTCCAAACAAAATATCTGGAGAGACAAAGAGCAATTTTGGTGAATTGAGACGATTCAAGAGAATGAAAAGTGAGATGGAGCAGATAGTAAATGTACGAATATAGAGTTAAGAAAGTGAGGACAAACGAAATGAATAGCAGGAGCAAAAAATAATTGTTTTTCTCCAAATGAGGAGTCTGGAATTCAGGTCTACCATTCAATCAATCAGTCTGTGTCTCTGTCTAATTTATCTCTTATCTCTCTCAATGGGCTCTAGAGATACAGAGGTTGTAGAATTGAGTGCACAAAGTTGAGTAGACAGTACCTGTGTGCTCAGTTGCCAGCCTCCTCTGTCCATGAGATTTTACTGGCAAGAAAACTGGAGTGGGTTGCCATTTCCTTCTCCAGGGGATCTTCCTGACCCAGGGATCGAACTCGCATCTTCTGCATCTCCTGAGCTGGAGGCAGAGTCTTACCACTGACTCACTGGGGAAGCCCAAGTAGAGAATGAGGAGAAGGTTAACACTGCCAATGATCAGTTGTTATTCAGAGACCTGAGAAAGGAAGATTGAGGATCCTATGACCTAGTTTCTTTCCACCTTAGAATTTCTCTCTTTACATTCCTTAAGTGATTTTCCATGTTCATGTTTCCTTAATGATAATGATAGATGTCAAGATGAAATAAGACCAGTGAGTGTATCTGAGTACTGTGTTTTTGCCTTTCAACTAGGCACCTAAGTACATCCACAAATCACCTCTTACTCAGAAGAATGGCCCTGTAGAAGGCATTGTCGTCGTCCTTAATCTCTTAGCTCCCTTCTTTGAAATGACTCTCTGACCGTCTGCCATTTGTACTTTTTCTTGGCAATTTTTCTATGATAGTATCTTTCCTGTTTTCTCTCTAGCCATTATGTTATCTATTTTACTGATGAATACTATTTCCTCCCTATCCACCCATTAGCTTACCTCAGCTTTATTTTACTCTTTCTGACTATTGCCTCTTTACAAACTTCCCACACAAGGTCCCCTTTGGCACTTTTCCAACCATTTTCCTTCTTAACTCCTATTTTGTTCAGAGTTCATAAAAATATATATGTAGTGTATATATAACACCCTCTCCCAAGGGCGAGCTTTACACGAAGAATCTCACAGGTCCCATTCATCAAATTCCACACTATAACCTGGCCTCAAATGCTTAAGTATTACCCTTTTAATAGCAGATTCTATTTAAAGCTTTTGGAGCAGCATCCTGAGAATGGAACCTAACTCCTTTTCTCCCTGTGCCTCTCTTTCTTGTCAGCTGTCATAATGTGTGTGAAAAGGCTTTGAAAACATTGAAGCATGTGGTGTGGTTGTTGTCATTGCTGTTATTATAGTGTGTTTGCTTATGCCTTCATTGAACAAGAATTTATTGAGCACCTACTATATGTCAAGCATTGGAGAGAAAATGTGAGCAGAAGAGAATGGTCCAGAATGCAAATAGTGACAACAACAACAACAAAAAAGGGAAAATTACATAGTTCCTATTCTCATAGGTCTTACTGTCTAGAAAAGAACATGGGTGTCATTTGAATAGTTGTGTGACTAGGTTTATAATTACCACCAGGTTTGGTGCTATGAAGAAAAGGTTTATCATGCCATAAAGTAGGGGATGGGCAACTGATCCCACCTTGGGAGGAGTTGGAGTCACCTGCTACATCCTGGGGGATAATGGGGAGTTAACTGAACCAAAGCAGGAGGTGAGCAGCACCCCAGGTACAGCAGATCTTGAAGTGGGAAGCAGCAGAGCTAGTTGTTCCAGGAACTGAAAGAAGGTCAGAGTGATTGGATAGGAGAAGGGAAGGTCAAGGAAGGATGTAGTCTGTGATGAAGGAAAGGAAGGAAATGGTTGGGCCAAGTTTCATGAACAACACTTAAGGGTTTAGCTCAGTTCAGAGAGTTATGGGATGACAGTAAAGCATTTAAACACACAGGAGCTCCACAATATGTAAGGCAAATGCTAACAAATATGAAAGGGGAAATCAACAACAACACAATAATAGCAGGAGACTTTAATACACCACTCACACCAATGGATAGATCAACTAGACAGAAAAGTAACAAGGAAATTCAAACTTTAAATGAAACAATAGACCAACTAGACCTAATTGATATCTATAGGTCATTCCACCCCAAAACAAGGAATTTCACCTTTTTCTCAAGTGCACACGGGACCTTCTCCAGGATAGATCACATCCTGGGCCATAAATCTAACCTTGATAAATTCAAAAATATTGAAATCATCCCAAGCATCTTTTCTGACCACAATGCAGTGAGATTAGATATCAACTACAGGAGAAAACCTCTCAAAACTTCCAACATATGGAGGCTCAACAACACACTGCTGAATAACCAACAAATCGCAGAAGAAATTAAAAATGAAATTCGGTTATGCATGGAAACGAATGAAAATGAAAACACAACAGCTCAAAACCTATGGGACACTGTGAAAGCAATGCTAAGGGGAAAGTTCATAGCAATACAAGCTCACCTCAGGAAACAAGAGAAAAATCAAATAAATGACCTTACTATACACCTAAAGCAACTAGAAAGGGAAGAGATGCAGAAGCCCAGGTCTAGTAGAAGGAAAGAAATCTTAAAGATCAGGGCAGAAATTAATGCAAAGGAATCAAAAGTGACCATAGCAAAAATCAACCAAGCCAAAAGCTGGTTCTTTGAGAAGATAAATAAAATTGACAAACCGTTAGCCAGACTCATCAAGAAACAAAGGGAGAAGAACCAAATCAACAGAATTAGAAACGAAAACGGAGAGATCACAACAGAAAACACAGAAATACAAAGGATCATAAGAGACTATTATCAGCAACTATATGCAAATAAACTGGACAATTTGGATGAAATGGACAAATTCCTAGAAAAGTACAACTTTCCAAGACTAAACCAGGAAGAGATAGATAATATTAATAGACCCATCACAAGCATGGAAATTGAAACCGTAATCAGAAATCTTCCAAAAAACAAAAGCCCAGGACCAGATGGCTTCACAGCTGAATTCTACCAAAAATTTAGAGAAGAGCTAACACCTATTCTACTCAAACTCTTCCAGAAAATTGCAGACGAAGGTAAACTTCCAAACTCATTCTATGAGGCCTCCATCACCCTAATTCCAAAACCTGGCAAAGATGCCACAAAAAAAGAAAACTACAGGCCAATATCACTGATGAACTTAGATGCAAAAATCCTCAACAAAATTCTAGCAAATAGAATCAAACAACACATCAAAAAGATCATACATCATGATCAAGTAGGCTTTATCCCAGGGATGCAAGGTTTCTTCAATATTCGTAAATCAATCAATGTAATACACCACATTAACAAATTGAAAAATAAAAATCACATGATTATCTCAATAGATGCAGAGAAAGCCTTTGACAAAATTCAACATCCATTTATGATAAAAACCCTCCAAAAAGTAGGAATAGAAGGAACATACCTCAACATAATAAAAGCTATATATGACAAACCCACAGCAAACATTATCCTCAATGGTGAAAAACTGGAAGCATTCCCCCTGAAATCAGGGACAAGACAAGGGTGCCCACTCTCACCACTACTTTTCAACATAGTCTTGGAAGTTTTGGCCACAGCAATCAGAGCAGATAAAGAAATCAAAGGAATACAGATTGGAAAAGAAGAAGTAAAACTCTCTCTGTTTGCTGATGACATGATCCTCTATATTGAAAACCCTAAAGACTCTACGAGAAAATTACTAGAGCTAATCAGTGAATATAGCAAAGTTTCAGGATACAAAATCAACACACAGAAATCCCTGGCATTCCTATACACTAACAGTGAGAAATCAGAAAGAGAAATTAAGGAAACAATCCCATTCACCATCGAAACAAAAAGAATAAAATACTTAGGAGTATTTCTACCTAAAGAATCAAAAGACTTGTATATAGAAAACTATAGAACACTGATGAAAGAAATCAAGGAGGACACAAACAGATGGAGAAATGTACCGTGCTCATGGATTGGAAGAATCAATATAGTGAAAATGAGTATACTACCTAAAGCAATCTATAGATTCAATGCAATTCCTATCAAGCTACCAGAGGTCTTCTTCAAAGAATTAGAACAAATAATTTCTCAATTTGTATGGAAATACAAAAAACCTCGTATAGCCAAAGCAATCTTGAGAAAGAAGAATGGAACTGGCGGAATCAACCTACCTGACTTTAGGCTATACTACAAATCCACAGTCATTAAGACAGTATGGTACTGGCACAAAGACAGAAACATAGATCAATGGAACAGAATAGAAAGCCCAGAGATAAATCCACGCATCTATGGACACCTTATCTTTGACAAAGGAGGCAAGAATATACAATGGAGAAAAGACAACCTCTTTAACAAGTGGTGCTGGGAAAACTGGACAGCCACTTGTAAAAGAATGAAACTAGATCACTTTCTAACACCATACACAAAGATAAACTCAAAATGGATCAAAGATCTAAGCATAAGACCAGAAACTATAAAACTCCTAGAGGATAACATAGGCAAAACACTCTCTGCTATAATCCAAAGCGGGATACTCCATGACCCACCTCCCAGAATATTGGAAATAAAAACACGAATAAACAAATGGGACCTAATTAAAATTAAAAGCTTTTGCACAACAAAGGAAACTATAAGCAAGGTGAAAAGACAGCCTTCAGAATGGGAGAAAATAATAGCCAATGAAGCAACAGACAAACAATTAATCTCAAAAATATACAAACAACTCCTGCAGCTCCATTCTAGAAAAATAAACAACCCAATTAAAAAGTGGGCGAAAGAACTTAACAGACATTTCTCCAAGGAAGATATAAAAATGGCTAACAAACACATGAAAAGATGCTCAACATCACTCATTATCAGAGAAATGCAAATCAAAACCACAATGAGGTACCACTTTACACCAGTCAGAATGGCTGCCATCCAAAAGTCTACAAGCAATAAATGCTGGAGAGGATGTGGAGAAATGGGAACCCTCTTACACTGTTGGTGGGAATGCAAACTAGTACAGCCACTATGGAAAACAGTGTGGAGGTTCCTTAAAAAGCTGCAAATAGACCTGCCATATGACCCGGCAATCCCACTGCTGGGCATATACACCGAGGAAACCAGAATTGAAAGATCCACGTGCACCCCAATGTTCATCGCTGCATTGTTTACAATAGCCAGGACATGGAAGCAACCTAGATGCCCATCAACTGACGAATGGATAAGAAAGCTGTGGTATATATACACAATGGAATATTACTCAGCATTAAAAAAAAATTCATTTGAAGCAATTCTACTCAGATGGACAAAACTGGAGCCCATTATCCAGAGTGAAGTAAGCCAGAAGCAAAAACAACAATACAGTATATTAACACATATATATGGAATTTAGAAAGACAGTAATGAGAACCCAACATGGGAGACAACAAAAGGAACGCAGATGTATAGAATAGACTTGTGGACTTTGTGGATGAGGGTAAGGGTGGGATGAGATGGGAGAAGGGCATTGAAGCATGTTAATTGTCATGTGTCTAATCAATCGCCAGCCCAGGATCGATGCTCGGGACTGGTGCAGCGAGATTTCCCGGCGGGGAGGGAGGAGGGAGGGGGGACCCGGAGGGGAAGCATATGTAAACCCATGGTGATATCATAACAATGTATGGCTAAAACAATAATTAAAAAAAAAAAAAAAAAGCATTTAAACAGAAAAAAAAATCCATTTAAAACTTTCTCTCTGCATACAGTGGAGAATGGATTGTATTGTAGGGAAGAGCAGGGAATAGTCAATTCAAAGAGCCTGGAGGGATGATAGGTGAGAGAGATGGTGGTGATTTAAGCTTAGGTGGTGGCAGCAAAATTGGAAAGAAGTGAGGAGAGTTGAGAAAATACTTACAATGTAAAATTGTCAGAATTTGTAGACAAAATGAATGTAGCATCAGCAGAAGAATGTGAAATCAGGATTTGCTTTTTTAAAAAAAGATTTGCCACTAGCTTTTCCACTTGGGCAACTAGATGTAATCATGTATTCAGCTCTTCGTCCATGGAGTAGTAAGTGAAGCCATTCTTAAAGAGCATCTCTCCCCCATGTCTTAACATACAGCCTAAGATTATGAGTGTACAGTGTTCTTGCTGAGCAGCTCTGTTTCACAGTGGCTGAGAAATCCATGAATGCTAACTCCAAAGACACTAATGGACAGGAGCCTGAACTTCAGAGATGAGACATCCTCCATTCAACTATAGATCAGCAACCTGTTAGGCAAGACCTTCTAAAACACAGTCTGGTCTAGTTACTCCACAAACACCATGTTCTGCCTGCTCATTGAGCTCTTTCCTCAGTCCACAGGCCCCAGTCCCACTAGAGCCACTGAAGGATCCCACATTCAGGTCTCACGGTGAGCACCTGGTAAATTTCCTGTCCAGAGAGCCCACATAATAATTTCCTACCTCAGAGTCCCAATCCCTCCTCTCTCATGACCTAAACCACAAATTCCTCATCCTAAATGCTTTGTAGGACAAGAGTTCATTTGCCTCTCTGCTGGAGCAAAATACAAAGAAACAAGTTGTTGCTGGAGGTGTGATGACTAATCAGACCTGGACATTTCTCTTTCTGAACTCTAAAAGGTTATTCTTTCATTCTTTTTGGACAATAGAATGGGATTACCTTCAAGAGGATTCTAGTCTGCAAACACAATAGATCTGCTTACAACTCCATCTCTGTGATTAGAGATGGAAGAAGAAATACCTTGAGTTATTCTCCCAATGCTGCTTGAAGATCCTCTGAACCTCACTTTCTACAGTTCAAAACAAAAACTGTTTAAGTTCATCTTCAGCAAAGCATTCTGCTACACCTGTTACATTGTCAATGACATTGTCAATGAAACTTGTACTGTGGAGAACATACCTAGTTGTCCTCCAAAATCCAGTCTCCCCCTCTATTTAGACATATGACCAGACTAAATTCCCAGTCCCGCTTGTAGTCATGTGTGACCCTGGGTCCAAATTCTCTCCCAAGAATGAGTCATAATGATTTGCTCTACTTCCAGGCCTGGACCATAAAATTCTCCCTCTGTTGGCTGATGCTGCATTTGACACTCAAGGTGACTTTGGAATCCACGTTTTGAAGATGGCAGAAAAGACAGCAGCCTGGACCCTGAATGATTATAGAGGATAATGGGTCTCCTGACTAAAACACACGTTCCATGACTATTATATGAGAAACAAATAAGCTTCTTTTCTTTAAGCTACAAAACTTTTGAAGTGTGACAAGTAAACAGAACATTTTTTGCTCTGAGGTGGCTCATTCACTAAACCATGAGCTTCTTAAAGGCAAGGATTACACTACACCTGATTCTTTATTGAATCTATTGCCCCTAGCACAGTGCTTGACAAAGAAGAAGCTGTGTAATAAACGTATTTCAAATAAGTGGTATTGCTTAGGAAACATGATGCAATGCTTGCAAGTTTGCTCACATGGCAACTCAGTTACACAGTAAGATGTACTTCTAGGCATAATCTTTCTCAAGATGGTTCCCCTGCTTGATAGTTGGGGTTTACAGAAAAAAGAAAGCTAAATGTCTAATCTAGTGAAACTTCTGTCTATTGCCATTCTTAAGTAGCCTCACTGGGTAAAGATTAAACTTTGAAAATAGTTGCTCTCATTTATTCTCACTTGAGTTCTTCCCCAGTGGCTCAGTGGTAAAGAATCCCTGGTTCAAAAAGATTCCCTGAAGAAGGAAATGGTGACCCATTCCAGTATTTTTGCCTGGGAAATACTATAGACAGAGGAATCTGGTGGCCTACAGTTCATGGGGTCACAAAAGAGTTGGAAACAACTTAGAGACTAAACAACAAATTCTCACTGGACTTTCTCCCAGATGGCGTCTATTGTGTGAGAGGAAACACATTTGAATAAAAGGGTCTCAGACCTACCTGATGCCCTCCCAATCCTGGATGTCCTCAACTGTGGAACATCTGATAGTGGTGTGCCATTACCAAATTTTCTCTCAGTTTAGTCAGAGTCCTGTGTCTACTTCTTGTTGATTAGACTCCCTTGCTTTTTGCAGGTGAGACTCAAACTCTGAGTCTCTATTGGGTCCTAAAACCCTGACCCATCCTATACCATGCAATCTCCACCCCCTGGCCTTCTCTTGGTGTTCACACCATGCAGGAATCAAGGGAGACCCAGGAGTGCAATCTAGATTCTCCATCCAAATACTGACCATTTTACTCAGCTGCTCTGTCTCTTATTTCATGAGGTCCATTGCACAGAAGCCTCTTGCAGGTTCAAAACAGGAAATGATACAAAAGAAATGCAGGACAGTATGTCTGACAGTTTTCCTCTCCTGCCTTTCCTTTCCTCCCTTTTCATTTGATCACTTGGGGCCTAAAAAGGCTAAACTTTTCCTCCTCCTGCACATCAAACCCTCCTTCTACCCAGTGAACATCATATACCCAGTGAACATACCCAGTGAACACATCATAGCAGAAAATGTGTTTGGCCCCAGAGCATATTTATTTCTTAGTGTAGAGACATGGCCTCCAGGTGTGATTTTAGCTATGTGAAACTAGAGATAAAGGATTTGAGAAATCTTTTCTCTGACATAAATCTGACCTTCAAATATTTACTATATTGTCACCCTACTTATTTAACTTATATTCAGAATACATTAAGTGAAATACCAGGCTGGATGAAACACAAACTGGAATCAAAATTGTTGGGAGAAGTATCAATAATCTCAGATATGCAGATGATGCTACACTTACGGCAGAAAGCAAAGAGGAATTAAAGAGCCTCTTGATGAAAGTGAAAGAGGAGAGTGAAAAGCCTGGCTTAAATCTCAACATTTAAAAAACTAAGATTATGGCATCTGGTCCCATCACTTCATGGCAAATATATGGGGAAATAATGGAAACAGTGAGAGACTTTGTTTTCTTAGGCTCCAAAATACCTGCAGATGGTGACTGCAGCCATGAAATTAAAAGACACTTCTTGAAAGAAAAGCTATGACCAACCTAGATAGCATATTTAAAAATGAGACATTATAGTGCCAACAAAGATGCATCTAGTCAAAGCTATGGTTTTTTGAGTAGTCATGTATGGATGTGAGAGTAAGACCATAAAGAAGGCTGAGTGCTAAAGAATTAATGCTTTTGAATTGTGGTGTTGGAGAAGACTCTTGAGAGTCTCTTGGACAGCACGGGGATCAAACCAGTCAATCCTAAAGGAAATCATTCCTGAATATTCATTGGAAGGACAGATCCTGAAGCTGAAGCTTCAATACTTTGGCCACCTGATGTGAAGAACTGACTCCCCAGAAAATATCCTGATGCTGGGAAATATTGAAGGCAGGAGGAGAAGGGGACAACAGAGGATGAGATGGTTGGATGGCATCACTGACTTGATGAATGAGTTTTAGCAAGCTCCAGGAGTTGGTGATGGACAAGGGAAGCCTGGCATGCTGCAGTCCATGGGGTCGCAAAGAGTTGAGCACAACTGAGAGACAACTGAACTGAATTTTCAAAGTCAGTTGCTAACAAGTTTAGAAGTTTGGTGAAACTCACGTACGTCTCTTAAAAGAAAAAATGCAGGTCATGTTCATGCTTCCCACATTAATTTTACACTAAGTCTCCCTCAAAATACTTAAATCATCCTCTAAGAAACAGATAACTTGGTCTGACTAGAGAATCACACACTGGAAATACAAAAAGGAAACTTCTGTTAAAATTATATCTGACTCCAACTCCATTTGGGGCTTTGAACAACATGAAATGTTACCTTGTCAAAATCAAATCTGTAGAAGGTGAGAGAAACATGATTTCATCTACCACCAATGTCTTTATCAGCTGTGATGTTGACATAGGCGTCTTGCTTAATAACCAGCTGTCTCTCTTAAACTATAAGGCATGCAATTATCTTTTCAAAGAAGCCCCATTGGCTCTGACTTCTTCCCAAGTTTGGACAGTGGATGCCCTGAAAATAATGAATGCAGAGCACAGACAAGACACAGCTATTTAGTTCTCCCAAATCACCTAGGAGCTCATTAAAGACAACTTGAATAATCACATGACTTGTTTGCCTTTCTCTTTTCAAAAAGGAGTTTACATTAAACATAATTATTCATGTCAGACAATCTGAAGCAGACATCTTAAAGAAGGGAGACTAAAGTCTAATAAAGATACTAATGTGTATTATGCATCCTGACATCACAACAACAAAAGAGCTTTATTGTTTCTTTAATTGAGGTATGTAATGTGAAATCTTCACAATAATCCAGTGAGGTAGTCACACTTGTTATTTAACTTCTGCAGGTGAAGAAACTGAGGCTTGGAGAAGTTAAATGTCTTAGTCAAGGCCCACAGGGAGAAAGCAAGTAGTAAATGAAGCCAGGACTTGAACGGAAGTTCTTTGCCTCTTGGATCTATTTTCATTTTATTCACTATACACACCATCAGTCCTCGTTGTCTGAATGTTATTCACTCTATTATTATTATCATTGGTTGTGCTGGGTCTTTGTTGTAATGCACGGACTTCTCGAGTTGCAATAGGCAGGTTTAGTTACCCTGCAGCATGTGGGGTCTTAGTTTCCCGACCAGGCATCAAACTCGAGTTCCTTGCATTGCAAGGCAGGATTCTTTACCACTGGACCACCAGAGAAGTCCTTGAACATTACTCCTTCTGATTTCCAACATCTGGGGTTTCTTTTTTCTCTTAAGACATCATGACATTTAATTGGCCAAAGCCCTCAAAAACGGATGGTGGTGCTATGGAGACTTCCTTGATACAGGAATTAGTTTGTCAATAAATTAAATTAGGCTGTAAAATAATCCTACTCTTACTCTATTACTTTAAGCCATCTGCTTTGTTATGATCCAAGTTTCAGCCTAATGAAAGAAAAAGTTGAATTAAAGTTCTTTTTGTTTTGCTTTTTGTAATAACACCAGAAGCATAGGTGGAAGACGTTTGCCATAAGCTTCAAATGGCTCATCTGCCTCATTTGTGTGCAGAGCAGACAAGTCTAGTCTTTCCAATATTTTTGCAAGAGAACAATGGGATGGAAATACGAGGAGATTTCTTCCCTCTGAGCTTCACAGCTCTGCCAAGCCAGGAGCAACACGGGAGCAACAAAATATAGCAGAAAACTCATTTTTATATTAACCCATCTGTCTGGGTTCTGTTTCTTTTTTTACATAATAGTTTATAACAGTGTTTACAATATAAACTGTCCAAGATCACAGACCAACATTAAAATAAAAGAAGAGAAAGAGGAAGGAAGAGGAAGAGATGTATTTCTGTCTTTAAATACCCTGAAAACCTTTGTAGAAGGAAAGACTCTTCAAACTTTGAGCCTGGCCTTTCCTGCTCATTTTTTTGCTGAGCTAGGGTAGCTGTGCCTTACTCACACCTTTTCATTTTCCTCTTGTATTTTCTCCCGACAAAGCATCCATTAGTCTCTCTGGTGTGTGTAATCTAAGCAATAATTCTTTTTTTTAAATTAACTTAAAACATAAACCTCTAGCTTCATTATTGGAAACAATTTAACTCTAGAACCAATCAAATAAAGCTACCTAAATTCAACCAGTCATTTGTGAAAGTGCATTAATAAACTTGAATGTTAACTAACCAAAGCTATTTCTTCCACACTCCTGCATCAGGTCTCTCTCTCACTGAAGTGCCTTAGCACTGCTCCATGGACAGCTTCCAATTAGCATGGCTTTCTAGAAGCCTTTAGCCAAAGGTTTAAACAGTTCAGTGAAGCTTATGTATTATTCTGCACACTAGTGGAGATTAGCTTCAGTAATCACAATTCCCATTTGCTGAGGAAACCTGGCAATTAATTCCCGGAGCAGGCTGAGCGCAGGACAATAGGTCCAAAGGTGTTTTAAAACAAAATATAAATAGGTTTAGTCATAATACAATCATCAAACCAAACATGTCAGTTGGTCTCAACATCTCTCTATCTTCACTTTTCTGATCCCTGGTTTATATGTTTACTGTGAGGACAAAAAGATAATTATGAAAATAGAGATCAGCTTTACAGGGATGGGAACCAAACATAATTGGCATTGAAAAGACAAGGTGGTCAGCGCCATGGATCATCACCTGTCAGTTACCATCAAAGTCTGGGATTCTGGGGGTTGAGCAGGAGAGCTTGCTTGGGGAACAGGAAAGGGAACTATAGGGGGAAGGGGAGGTTTCTAAGATTAGCCTATTTCCTGTCTCCAGGCTTTGTTCTCATTATTAGTTTTCTCTGTTTAGAACCAAAAAGCAAATGTCCGTAATGATGAAGAAACTACTTTTTGTCTGAAAAGCACTTGATAAAAAAGCCACAAGACTAGCCTCTTACTGAGTGAAGACGAAGAATCTCCTTTTCAGTAACTTACCACCGTTTTACTTAAGAAGCCTCGAGGAGTTAAAATTCAGCTGCGCACAACAGCTATCCCCTACTGCCACTGATGCTGTACCAGCACTTCCCGGGACATGTCCTTCATCACCATCGCAGCAATTTGAGAATCTAAGTAAATCGAGGAAACAGTCACAGGTTGCAATTCAGAAGTCACACTGGTATTATTCTTGTTTCCAAAGCAGATTATGGGATCAAAGATTAAGAAGATGGTTTTCCTAACTTCTGACTGGAAAAGAACCTCAATGATTAAAACTCCACATTAGGAAATCAGGTGCAGAGAAATGGAGTTACTGTCTTTTGGAATGGAATCTTTGAGAAGGCCAATCTACATGGTCATTTGTAAGGAAAGAATTGATACCTTGTTTACAGCATTTAGGCCCAGTGTGCATGTGTGCTAAGCGGCATCAGTGTGTCTGACTCTTAGCGACCCTGCAGATCATAGCCTACCAGGCTTCTCTGTCCATGGGATTCTCCAGGCAAGAATATTGGAGTGGGTTGCCATGCCCTCCTCCAGGGTATCTTCCTGACTCAGAGATTGAACCTGTGTCTCTTAACCTCTCCTGCATTGGTGGGCAAGTTCTTTACCACTAGTGCCACTTAGGAAGCTCTTAGGCCTAATAAGGCGGATGAAACTTTTGTAAATGATATTATAATTCTCTAACCATTACATTTGGCCACCTGATGCAAAGAACTGACTCCTTAGGAAAGACCCTGATGCTGGGAAAGATTGAAGGCAGGAGGAGAAGGGGACGACAGAGGATGGGATGGTTGGATGGCATCACCCACTCGATGGACATGAGTTTGAGTAAACTCCGGTAGTTGGTGATGGACAGGGAGGCCTGGTGTGCTTTAGTCCATGGGATTGCAAAGAATCGGACATGAGAGAGCAACTGAATTGAACTGAACTGAACTGAATCATTACATTTAATAGTAGGGGACTAGAATCATCCATAATTTAGAAATTTTAAAAATCTACTATTAAAGGATATTGGTCACCTTGGGCTCTATGACAAAATAGCATAAACTGGATCTTAGAAAAACAGAAATTTGTTTTCTCACACTTATGGAGGCTGAAATTCTGAGATCAAGGTGCCAGCATGGTCAGGTGTTGGTGAGTGTTCTCTTCTTGTCTTGCAAATGGCCACTGTGTCTTCACATGGCAGAGACAGCAAGTTCCCTGAAGAGCGCTAGTTCCACCAGACCAGAACCTCACCCTCATGACCTCATCAAACCTTAATTACCTCCCAAAAGTCCCATCTCCAAATACCATCCCATTAGGAATTACAGCCGCAACATGTTGAATTTTAGGGGGATATAAGCATTCAGCCTATAACAAATGAGCAATATGAGATTCAAAACTTGGTCACATGAAGTAGTGAGAAAAAGATTTTAATACTTATAGTCTTTAGAATCAAGAATTTATGTTAATGTGTGCCTTCTTATTTTGTGATTCTAAAATCTACAATTCCATTACCTAGAGACATATTCATACTTCAAATACCTAAATACGGAAGAAAGGAGCTAAACATACAAGAACCACCATCTGCTGCATCAGCTAACTTAATGTTTGGGAACTGAATCATCTCCAAGTTATGATTAAAAGAGAGTGCAGAAAAAGGAATGAATAACTCAGCAGCCCAAAATTTAAAGAATATTTGGGCAATTATTTATTCTGTTTCAGCTTCCTAAACTGTAAAATGGAGAGAATACATACCCTATCTATTGTACAAAACTTATATAAGCATTAAATGAGGTGTTATTGAAAAGTTTGCCTGAGTAAGTGGATATTATTATAGTATTAATGTTGCAAATACTTATTTAGTTCCACATATCTTGCCTTCTGCTATATTCAAGAAATGCAAAGTTAAGTAAGACAAGTGTCCCTACCAATAAGGAGATCACCATCTGGTGGCAAAGACAAATTCATAAACAATGCTAAACAACTAAATAAATGTTGTAGTGGAGCTGTGTATGAGATACTACAGAAATATCACGTGCATGCTAAGTCGCTTCAGCTGTGTTAGACTGTGACCCCGTGGACTGTAGCCCTCCAGGCTTCTCTGCACATGGAATTTTCCACACAAGAATCCTGGAGTGTCTTGCCATTTCCTCCTCCAGGCGGTCTTCCCAACCCAAGGATTAAACCCCTGTCTCTTAAGACTCATTCATTGGCAGGAAGGTTCTTTACCACTAGCACCATCTAAGAAGCCAAGGAAATATCACACTGGAGGCTTAATACAGGATTCAGAAACTAGCTATTTGGCATGAACATCTGGCCAATGATTTGATCAGATCTTTCAGCTGGCTTTCATATTTCTTGCATATGTTCTCCTTGCGTGGACTAGATTGGCTGCATGAATTTTTGAAGCTCTACTATTTGAGGCAATTAATGTTTAGGATATTGTTATGTCCTCAGGATAAACTGACCCTTTCTTTTACTGTTGGCTTTATTTAACCTTGGTAATGTTCTGTACTACTTTGATATAGTCACTTTTTGCAACTTTCTGTGGATCTGTGTTAGCATGGTATACCTTTTTCAATACTTCCACTTTTAACCATTTTATATCTCTATAGTTAAAGTGAGATATAATGGATATTTCTTGTTAATCCAGTCTGGCAATCTCTACCTTTTAAAAGGAGTGTTTAGACCATTTATAATTAAAGTAATTGACATAGTTGAGTTTAAATCTACCACCATGCTATTTGTTTCCCCTTTGTCCCATCTATTCCTTGTTCCTTTTTCCTCTTTTTCTACCTTTTCTGAATATTTATAATTATTTAATTTTATCTTTTATTGGATAATTAGATGTACTATAGGGCTTTTCTTTTACTGATTACAGTTAAAAATGGCCACTTCAAGTAATATTATACTCACTCACATTTAGTAAGAACCTAACAAAATTATACTTGTTTCTCCCCTTCTCTCCCTTGTGCTATGATTTTTATGCATTTTATTTCCATATATGTTATAAACCTCACAATATATTGTTATTATTTAAAGCAAAAATAAATCTCCAGAATACATTATTATTTTTGGTTTAAAAAACAGGTTATCTTATAAAGAAATCTCAGTAATAAAATAGATTTTATATTTATCCATGTAGCAGTCACTTCTGGTGCTATTCATTCCTTAGTATAGATCTAGGTTTCTATCTGGTATCATAAAGATTGTCTCAAATTTCTTGTAGTGTTGGTCTGCTGGTGATGAATTCTTTCAGCTTTTGTATATCTGGCAGGTATTTATTTTGCCTTCAATTGCAAGGGATATATTCACTGACTAAAAAACAAAAATCATAGTTTGATAGCATTTTCCCCCAGTGCTTTAAAGATGTTGTTCCAAACAGTATGGAGGCTCATCAAAAAAATAAAAATAAAACTACTATATGACCCAGCAGTTCCACCCCTGGGTATATATCCAATAAAAGTGAAAGCACTAACTCAAAGACAGATGTACCATTTTTTAGATGTGGAATCTAAAAAATAAAACAGTACTGAGTATAACAAAAAAGAAATAGAATCATAGATATTGAAAACACATTCATGGTTACCAGTGAGGAGAGGGAAAGGGGGGGTAAACAAGATGGGGGTAGGAGATTAAGAAGTACAAACTACTCTGCATAAAATAAACTACAAGGATATATGGTACAGCACAGGGTATATGGCCAATATTTTATAATAACTATAAATGGAGTATGATCTTTAAAAATTGTGAATCATTATGTGATATACCTGAAACATATATGACATTGCAAGTCAACTTTATCTCAATTTTTAAAAAATGAAAAAAAAGGATGTTTTTCCATTATTTTCTAGTTCATATTATTTCCAAAGAGAAGACTGATGTTATCCTTATTTTTGTTCCTCTGTAACTTATCTTTTCTCTAGTTGCCTTTATGATTTTCTGTCAGTGGACTTAAACAATTTGATTATGGTGTGCCTAGGTATAGATTTAAAGTGAAAGTGTTAGTCACTCAGTCATGTCCAGTTCTTTGTGACTCCATGGACTGTAGCCTACCAGGCTCCTCTATCCATGGAATTCTCCAGGCAAGAATACTGGAGTGGGTAGCCATTCCCTTCTCCAGGGGATCTTCCTGACCCAGGAATTGAACCTCAGTCTCCCACATTGCAGGTATATTCTTTACCATCTGAGCCACCAGATGATAAGGAGATCAAACCAGTCAATCCTAAAGGGATTAGTCCTGAATATTCTCTGGAAGGACTGATGTAGAAGCTGAAGCTCTAAACCTTTGGCCACCTGATGAGAACTGACACATTGGAAAAGACCCTGATGCTGGGAAAGACTGAAGGCAGGAGGAGAAGGGGATGACAGACGATGAGACAGTTGGATGGAATCACTGACTCAATGGATGTGAGTTTGGGCAAACGCCGAGAGATAGTGAAGGAGAGGGAAGCCTGGCATGCTCCAGTCCATGCGGTCACAAAGTGTCAGACTCAATTTAGCAACTGAACAACAACAACAAGGCATAGATGTGAGCTTCCGGGTGGCTGAGTGGTAGAGAATCTGCCTGCAATGTGGGTTCAATCCAGGAAGATCCCCTAGAGAAGGAAATGACAACTCACTCCAGTATTCTTGCCTGGGGAATCCTATGGACAGAGGAGCCTGGTGGGCTATAGTCATAGGGTCACAAAAGAGTCGGACACAACTTAGTGACTAAACAGCAACAACAAGGTACAGATTCCTTCAGGCTTCTTCTGCTTGAGATTTCTTGATATTTCTAAATATATGGTTGATGGTTTTAATCACATTTGGAAAAGGATTGACCATTATTTCTTCAGATACTTTTTCAGTCTCACTAGCACTCAGATGGAGACTTTCACAATCCATGTATGTGGAGTCGTTGCTTGAATTTGTCCCACCAGTTCAACAACTCTGTTTACTTAGTCATATTTCCTGTTTGCTTGTTTGTTTCTTTTTTAAAATATGTCTTCAAGTCTATTAATCTTCTGCAATGTCAGTTCTGCTAGTGATCCCATCTAGTATGTTTTTTGTCTGAGGCATTATAATTCTCCTCTAGATTTTCTATAATTTAGGTCTTTTCAAATTTCTTCCACGTCTCTACTTAACATGTTTAATCTTTTTTCCAGCTTCTTGAACATATGAGTCATAATCATAATTGTCTTAATGTCCTTGTTGATTGGATCTATCACCTGTGTCTTTTCTGGTCAGTTTGATTGATTTTTCTCCTTATTATGGGTCATATTTTCCTGTTTCTTTACATGTCTAATAATTTTTTATTAAAACCAGATATTGCGAATTTTACCACATTGACTCCTGGATATTTTTTATTCCTGTAAATGTTATTGTGCTTTGTTCTGGATGCAATTAAGTTCCTTGGAAATAATCTGACCCTTCAGGTCTTATTCTCAAGCTTCCTGGTCTTGAAAAGACTTGCCTTTAGTCTAGGATCAATTTTTCTCTGCCACTGGGGTGAAATTCTTCATAATTCTTCAAATTGTGTCTTAATTTTGAGGCTTTCCACTAGGGCTGTTGGCAAAAGGTACTCTTCTCAGGCCTATGTGAAGTCTGAAGACTATCTTCTCTAATCCTTTCAGGTAGTTCTTCTCCTGATCTTGGATAGTTTTTTCACATACACACATTGGTTAATACTCAGCTGAATACTCAAAGAAGGCCCTCTTCAGAAACCTGGAGTTGTCTCTGTGCAGCTCTCTTTTTTCCTTAGCTTCTGTGGATCCTGAGCTTTGTGTCCTCAATTCAGCAAAACATCTAGGCTCTGCCTAGGTTTTATCTCCCTGTGCTGTAGCCATGTAGTATAAAAAATTGTGAGCAATCTTTGAGTTCATCTTGTTTGTTTTCCGTCTCTCAGTGATCATTGTCCTTTGCCACCTGATGTCCAATAGCTTGAGCACTATTGTCATATATTTTATTCAGATTTTTTCTACTATCTCAGTAGGAGGGAAGTCTAATTGCTATTACTCTATATTGATCAGAAATGTAAGTCCTTATAGAATAGATTATAATCCCTTCGATACAAATAGTCATGGTGCCAAACCTTGCCATGGAACTAGAAGACAGAAAACTTGACTTTATTTTACTACCAAAGAACAGAGGAAAGTAAGTTAATCCTCCTTCTCATCCTCTAAGCTCGTCCTACTGAGCCACTGAGCCATCAACAAGTCTGAATGGACAGCTGGTATTATAGTTTGCTAAGAGCTCTGAGCTAGTGTTGTGTAGTATTGTTAAGGATTATCATTCTAGTCTTGGGAGGATATCTAGGAACAACTGGAGTCCCTTTGTGCCCCAAGAAGTACATATAGGAAAAGCCTTTGAGGGGAATATGTTCCAGAGACTCTGTCTCCAGCACTTCATGGACAGGGATGAAGCCCCATTGGCCAGCTGAATCAGACCAAGTAGCTTCTAAAACTCTATCCTATTTTAATTTTCCTATCTTAAATGCAGAGACAATGTCTACCCACTTTCCTAACCACAAAGGTTTTCATTTTCTAGTTCTTGTTTAATAAACAGTTTGCAAATCAGAGCTTCAGTGTAGAAAGTACTTGGAGCAAATTAAGTGGAACATAGTTTTGGAATTTATTAATCAATCAGGAGGGGACTAGGTAGAACATTAAGAAATCTACAATGTGCTTTGATGAATATTCCTCAATAAAATCACAGTCCCTGTTCAAGATACCTGATATCTTCCTTCTTTGTGTACATTGACTCTTGAAAGACTTTCTAAAGCCTCTTTAAACTCTAACATTCTATTTTTCTCAGACATTTGTTAGACTAATCAACTTATGAGGAACTCAAATATAAAGAAGCAAAGCTTAAGAGAATCTCAGTAATAGAAAGAACAATAGATTTAAGAACCAGAAAATCTTTTTGAGTCAAGAATCTATACATCTAATTGTGTAAACTCAAGGGAAAAAAAAATCACTTAACCTCTCTAAGTTTCATTACTACCTCTATTTTCTGGTAAATAGATCTCAGTCCAGACTCATGTATGATGTGAAAATAAATTAACATGAAAGCACATTTGAAGCATAAAGTACAATTGCCCAAGGCCACAAAAGAAATTACTAAAAGAACACAAAAGAAATATAAATCAAGGATTCCAAACACCAAAACATCTAAACAACATTAACGTTGTAACTCAGTTGTTTTTATGACTGCAAAAAAGCATACAAGGGTAATAAATTGAGGGATGTTTGATGTGTTACATTGTGTGGCCTTTGGTATGATGTTCAGTGGTATCCCTATGGCCAAATACTTACCAAAGGACAACCAGTGACACCATGGCAGTGACATCATGATGTGACACTGTTCATGACATAATAATCTTTCATCATTTGTATGTTGAACTGACTATGTAGTATTGCGTTGCTACTTTCTAAAATCAGATATAACTTAGCGATTGAACAACAGCTCTACACCATGTGACAAAATATTTTTTGTGTGATTGTTATTTGGTTTCTGAACATTCTGAACATGCTAGGATCTCCAGGAAATCTGATCTTCTGATTAATATTTTTTATCCTTAGTCATGCCACCCTCTGCCCTTACTTTCCATATGACTAGAGAGTTCAAAGCAGAAACATCTTAATTTTCAACTACAAATGGATCATGAGACACACTTTGCTTACACCTTTTTCCTTTCTCACCCTCCTGACAAGAGTAAATTGGTTGGAAATAAAGGACATGCAAAAAAAAAGCTGACGTTTGGTCTAAAGAGGGAAAAAGTGAAAGCTATCAATGTTTCCATTGCTTCCTCTTCACCTGCTGGTGAGGGAGGGATTCTACCCTTGAGTCAGGAGGACGTGGAAGACATGACACCCAAGACCAGTCAGATGAGCCCAATGGCATTTTACTGTCCGGGGAAGGAAGGCCCTGCACCACCAGAGCAGACAGGAGTTGTGCTTGGGGACAGAGTGGACCAGCAGGGGCTGGGTAGAGGTGGGTAACGAAGGGTGAAGTGACTCCTGTTGTGTATAAGCATATGTGATTGGCCTATTTGAGTAATTCTACAGGCTGCCAGGGAAGTGAAGCCTGCTACTCAGAGTAAGCAGGCATTGTGCCTCATCCCTGGGATAAGGAGCCATAGTGGTTAGGGGATACAGTGAGGCCACTGGGGGCCCCCCCAGCTCAGAGGGCCACACACAGCACTAACGTTAGGCCTACCCACAGTCAGTTCAGTCACATCTGACTCTGCAACCCCATGAATGGCAGCACACCGGGCCTCGCTGTCTATCACCAACTCCCAGAGTCCACCCAAACCCATGGTCATCGAGTTGACGATGCCATCCAACTATCTCATCCTCTGTCATCCCCTTCTCCTCCTGCCCCCAAACCTTCCCAGCATCGGAGTCTTTTCCGATGAGTCAACTCTTCACATGAGGTAACCAAAGTATTGGAGCTTCAGCTTCAATGTCAGTCCTTCTGATGAACACTCAGGACTGATCTCTTTTAGGATGGATTGGTTGGATCTCCTTGCAGTCCAAGGGACTCTCAAGAGTCTTCTTCAACACCACAGTTCAAAAGCATCAATTCTTTAATGCTCAGCTTTCTTTATAGTCCAACTCTCACATCCATACATGACTACTGGAAAAACCATAGCCTTGACTAGACGGACCTTTGTTGACAAAGTAATGTCTCTGCTTTTTAATATGCAGTCTAGGTTGGTCATAACTTTCCTTTGAGGAGAAAGCGTCTTTTAATTTCATGGCTGCAATCAATCACCATCTGCAGTGATTTTGAAGCCCAGAAAAATAAAGTCAGCCACTGTTTCCACTGTTTCCCCATATATTTGCTATGAAGTGATGGTACGGGATGCCATGATCTTAGTTTTCTGAATATTGAGCTTTAAGCCAACTTTCTCATTCTGCTCTTTCACTTTCATCAAGAGGCTCTTTAGTTTTTCTTCACTTTCTGCCATAAGGGTGATGTCATCTGTGTATCTGAGGTGATTGATATTTCTCCCGGCAATCTTGATTCCAGCTTGTGCTTCCTCCAGCCCAGCATTTCTCATGATATACTCTGCATATAAGTTAAATAAGCAGGGTGACACCACAACAGAGATTGTATAAACACACTCACCGCTGTGGATAATGAGGATCATCTCCTGTAACTCACAGGCCATTCTCATAATCCATCACCTCTTACCCCTGCTCTTAATTCAAACAATAAGTCCTTTCAAAACTGGAGATAAAATTAGGAATGCTGGAAACATTGTTGGTGCTGTTCCCAGCCTTGCTCCCTTGTTTAGAAAACTGTAGAAAGACCATCTCTCCCTGATGGCCTGCAGCCTGTGGTTGCACTGTCTCCAGAAAGGCTCCTTGTGACTGTTCAGACATGTGACTGTGATTCCTTGCAAGCATATCAGGGGCTGGCCAGGCTCCATTTACTGAAACAAGGAAACAGAGTCAATTGTGCTTGTCAGTTGCTGTAGCTGTTACTTAGAAAACTAGAAGCCCAGTGATCACATGTAAGGAAAATGCAAAGTCTACAGTTAAATAAGGCATTTGCAGCTATTTATGGAAAAGAAAAAAATTTTAGCAAAATATATTGAGAATAGTTATAATTAGAGATGTACATAAAAAGAGAAATATAATCAGCTAAATGATAACATGATTATCTAAACGAAAATAGGCTATGATAAGCTAAAAGACAATAAAATAAGTATCATAATATCTATGGCATTTAAAATGCCTAAAATACCGTAATTAATTGAAAATTTTTTTCTATGCACAAAAGCAATCATATTGTCTTATTTTTTAAAAATGTTAAGTGTTAACTGATGACATTTCAAATATATTGCCAAGTATAGAAAATATTAACAGATACTTATGTACCGACCTCCCATATTAACAAATGCTGGCATTTCACTTTAATTGCTTCAAAATCAGTTTCTCTCTTTTTAAAAAGCAAAATATTAAGTGCAGATCTTCTACCTCTCTCCCTGGAGGTAACTGCTACCCCAAAGTTAGTATGTTCCTTTTCACATATATATATATTTATACTTGTATTATATTATATTAATATTCCCCTTAAATGATGTATATGACATTCTTTTGTATGCTTTAATTATTTATATAAATATTATAAAACATATATTTTTTTACATTGCCTCTTGAAACTTGCTTTCCTTATCAACATGTCATGAGATGAATTCATGTTGGTATTTGTAGATCTACTTTGTTCATTTTAGCTTTCTACAAGATTTCATTATATGAGTAAATCAGTTTATATGCTCACTGGCCTTCTATGATATTGTGATTTATAATAAGAAGTACATATTGGGTCTTTGTCATTGTTTCTGGACCAGAGCTCCTAAATCATTTGGAATTTCTTAAGCATTGAGAACATAAATGTGTCTTTTGTTACCACAGTGCGGTGACTTTTGGAAAGCGTCTCAGGCCGGGTGCAGGCAACCAGGAGAATCGACTTTGTGATTGGTGGGTTGGAACTTTCAGCCCCACCCTCTGACCTCTGGGAAGGGGAGAGGGCCTGGAAGTTGAATCAATCCCCCAGTGGCCAGTGGCTCAATCAACCATGCCTAGGTAATGAAGCCTTCATTAAAACCCAAGAGGAAAGGGTTTGAGAGCTTCTGGGCTGGTGAACACATGTATGTGGGGGAGAGCAGGGTGTCCAGAGAGCATGGAAACTCCAAGCCCTCTTCCCATACTTGTCTCGTGCATCTCTTCCATCTAGGTCTTCCTGAGTTACATCCTGTAGCAACAAACCAGCGATCTGGTGAGTAAAAATTTTTTATGGGTTCTGTGGGCCACTCTAGCAAATTAATCAAACCTCAGGAGGGGGTTATGGGAACTTCCAGTTGAAAATAGCTGCTCAGTCATGAGTAGAGGTGACAACTTAGACTTGTGACTAGTGTGTGTATGTATACATGTGTGCGTAAGGAGAGGGTTCCACACTCCTTTGCTAAGTCTCATACGGTTATTTCCACCATGAGTTTCTGGGATGTCTCCTGTCCTGTTCCTCATTCCGGCTCCCTTCAAAGCACAGGAGCTGATCTTTGAATCAGGGGACCCTGACCCCATGGAAGTCATGTTCCCCTGTCTAAAGCCTTGTTTCTTAGATCGACTGCTTTCTAAACTTTGACACTGGGGCGGGAACAACCCTTTAGTCCTTCCTAAGACCAAGCTGTGTGGTGTTCCATGGGGAAATGGAAAAACGTTCACCTTTCTCAACACTTCCCCACCTGGGCTTGGGTGTTAACACTAGTTATGCCTGAAACTCACAAGTAAGACAAGGCCTCTTAAAGCTGGCCTATTGGCTTATCTTTCTAGTATCTCTTTCCATGAGGCCCGGCTAGGGAGCAGTCAGCAGTTTTCGCACTGTCCTCTTCACTGTCCCCTGTCCGCTCTGCCACTCCCAGGCTGCTCCCAGCATCTGTGCCATGACTTCCTCCTGGCAGCCCCCTTCTCCACGCAAAGAAACTTAGGCAAACACATTTCAGGGGCAGCTAGTTCCATGCAACCTGATAGATCTAGATTTCTCTTTAGGTTCAGGCAAGATCCCTGCTCTCTGTACAAAACAGACAGATAGACAGACAGACACACACACACACACACACCCCATACCATACCACACCACACTATATCTCCAGTCTTCAGCCTCTTCCTTTCTACTGGCTCTTTCCCTCTATGTTCCCACATGCTTAAAACTCTTCCTTCCTGAACTAAAGCAAGACCTTCATAGACCCATCTTCTCTATAGCTGCTACTGTCTTTCTCATCCTTCACAGTCCACTTCTTTCTTTTAGCTTAGTATTAAACTCTTATGATTGTTACTCCAGCCATATTAGTATTATGTAAACATTTATGGTGAATGTATATTACATTTTAACTAAAAAATTATCATCTCTGTTATGGGTTGAATTGTGTCCACCACCCAGCCCCTCAAAAAGATACATTTGAATCCTAACCCCTAATATCCCAAAATATGGTCTTATTTGGAGATAAGTCTTTGCAGAGGTAATCAATTTAAAATGAAGTCGTTTAGGGCAATCCCTAATGCAGTATGACTGTTACTGTTATAAAAAGAGGGACTTCAGACAGACATATACATAGGAAATGCCATGTGATGATGAAGGCAGAGCTTGAGGTGACACCACAGAAGTCAAGGAACACTGAAGATTTCTGGCAAACCACTAGAAACTGGGGGAAGCATAGGACAGATTTCTGCTTTAGCCCTCAGAAGGGACCAGTCTTGCTGACGCTTTGGTCTCAGACTTACAGCCTCCAGAAGCAATAGGTTTCTGCTGTTTAAGCCAAGCAGTTTACGCTTCTTTGTAAAGCAACCCTAACTTGGATAGAGACCCTCACCTATCTCTTTCCACTGCCTCACCTGCTTACACTTCTCAGCTCAAGGGATTTAACTGACATCTCTGCCCTCTATTTTGCTGTAGCTTTCTCATGAAAACCACCAACCAACCACCTTCTTGTTGCTGGTTCCAACTGGACATTCTTCAGCTCTTTCCCAGTCTCTCTGCAAACTTTTACGTGTTTATCTCTTTAGCTCACCCTTCTTCCTAAAACACTATCTTCTGGTTTTCATGTTACTGCACTCCTGAGGTTTTCTCCTACTTCTCTCTTTTATTAGCACCCTTTGGATTTTCCCTTCTTTCGCCTATTCTTTTTAAGGAAAAGTTCTGCAGGGTTCTAGCTAAAGTGCTCTTATTTCGGCATGTCATTGCCTCTCTCTGATGCTGGTGGCTAAGTCCAGGTCTTAATCAGATTTAGGTTCAAATGTGGCAAATTTCCACCAGGAGACATACAATGTTCAGTTCCTTCTCTCTTTATAGTGTTTGCCACTATTGAGGAACACAAACAGATTCATCATTTAATTAGAGGTTTGCAAGATGATATCCTTCAGTTCAGTTCAGTTCAGTTCAGTCACTCAGTCGTGTCTGATTCTTTGTGACCCCATGGACTGCAGCATGCCAGACCTCCCTGTCCATCACCAACTTCTGGAGTTTACCCAAACTCATGTCCATTGAGTCGGTGATGCCATCCAACCATCTCATCCTCTGTTATCCCCTACTCCTCCTGCCCTCAATATTTCCCAGCATCAGGGTCTTTTCAAATGAATCAGCTCTTTGCATCAGGTGACCAAAGTATTAGAGTTTCAGCTTCAACATCAGTCCTTCCAGTGAACACCCAGGACCAATCTCCTTTAGGATGGACTGGTTGGATCTTCTTGCAGTCCAAGGGACTCTCCAGAGTCTTCTCCAACACCACAGTTCAAAAGCATCAGTTCTTTGGTGCTCAAAATGGCAACCCAACCCACTCCAGTACTCCTGCCTGGAGAATCCCAGGGACAGGGAGCCTGGTGGGCTGCTGTCTGTGGGGTCACATGGGGTTGGACACGACTGAATTGACTTAGCAGCCGCAGCAGCAGCTTTCTTTACAGTCCAACTCTCACATCCGTACATGACTACTGGAAAAACCATAGCCTTTACTAGACCAACCTTTGTTGGCAAAGTAATGTCTCTGCTTTTTAATATGCTGTCTAGGTTAGTCATAGCTTTTCTTCCAAGGAGCAAGTGTCTTTTAATTTCATGCTTTCACTCACCATCTGCAGGTATTTTGGAGCCCAAGAAAATAAAGCCTCTCACTGTTTGCATTATTTCCCCATCTATTTGCCATGAAGTGATGGGACCAGATGCCATGATCTTTGTTTTCAGAATGTTGAGTTTTAAGCCAGCTTTTTCACTCTTCCTTTCTCTCCTGATCCTCTACTTTTTACTGGACTCATTATGGGAGCACTTCCTTATGGTCACTTGTAGAAGGACTTGGGTCAGTGTCTGCTTCTGGCAACTCCAGTCTAAGTCTATAGTCATTGTCATTGCTCAAGGAGCCCTTTCTTCGGGCTTTAATAAAATGAGGAAGTAGTAGCTTACTCCTTATATAAATATAACCCCAGTTCCAGACATAGCTCTTTCCCTGCACAGCAAATGACTGAGAGCAGGGGCTCTGGAGTCAGCCTGTTTGCATTAAAATCCTACTTAGCCTTTATGAGCCTCAAGACTCCTCTTCTATAAAATGGAGCTACCAAAAAAGTGTACTATTCAGCACAGAATAAATACTCCATAAATGTTAGTTATTACAAATATCAGTATTTATAGTTTGTCCAAAGTACTTGGATGTGCTTTTCTTTTCTTTTTTTTCTGCATACTCAGTCATTAAGCCATGTCCAACTCTTTTTGACTCCATGGACTGTCGTCCTCCGGGCCCTTCTGTCCATGCGAACTCTTAGCAAGAATACTGGAGTGGATGCCATTTCTTTCTGCAGGGGATTTCCTGACCCAGGGATCGAACCCACATCTCCTGCATTGGCAGGCGAATTCTTTACCACAAAGTCACCAGGACACAGCACTACTACTTGCAAATTCTAAAGGCATTTTCTTTGTAAATAATAAATAAGCAGTGCTTTCTGCTCTGTGGGAAGCTGAAAACCAAACAAATGTTTTCTTTGTAGGTAATACTTGAAGATCAGTACTTCTAATTATAGTATAAATATAAAGTAAGGGACACATCCTGCTCTAAAACTTTAGCATTAAGTTAGACAAATGGCTATGCTCTGAAACCAGGCACACCTGAGCCAGAATCCCAACTCCTGGCCATTCACTGGTTCCCCAGAGCTGTTATTACTGATTCACCCAATGGGCTGCCAATACTTCTCTCCTAAGGCTATTGTGCAGATTAAACCACACTGTGCACATAAAGCCCTTAGCTACTCCCTATAACTTCACATGTAGCGGGTACTGGTCTATTATTATCCAGAGCATGATATTCCAGACAGGAAGTGCAGAGATTCCAAATATCACTCAGGTACCTTTGCCCTGAGGACAAATGTGACAATGGTGCCAATTCCTACAAGACTTTATGGGATCAACACCTAGCTCTTTCCTTGGCCATTGCATTCAGCCTTCTTGGGTCAGTTTGCTCGAAACCAACCCCACCACGAATGAGAGGGAAAATGAGCAGCTCCTCTGCTGCTGAAATAGAGAAAGAACAAATCCTCTGACATGCTCTGCTCTGGTGGCTCCCAGCACATCTGCACGTGAGCACCAGCCACTCAATGCTTTGTGAGTGTCACTGCACAGCAGGTTTTAAGTGCCAGTATTTGTGCAGTGAAAAAGGCTGAGCGCCAAACAATTGATGCTTTTGAACTGTGGTGTTGGAGAAGACTCTTGAGAGTCCCTTGGACTGCAAGGAGATCCATCAAGTCCATCTTAAAGGAGATCAGTCCTGAGCGTTCATTGGAAGGACTGATGTTGAAACTGAAACTCCAATACTTTGGCCACCTCATGAGAAGAGTTGACTCATTGGAAAAGACCCTGATGCTGGGAAGGATTGGGGGCAGGAGAAGAAGGGGAAGACAGAGGATGAGATGGCTGGATGGCATCACCTACTTGATGGACATGTGTTTGAGTAAACTCCAGGAGTTGGTGATGGACAGGGAGACCTGGTGTGCTTCGATTCATGGGGTCGCGAAGAGTTGGACACGACTGAGCAACTGAACAGATACTGATTTGTGCATTCTTTCTGGGCACCCCCCGCCCCCCACCCCAGTGGAGACAGTGCTCACAGAGTCTGCAGTGCAGGCTTCAGAGTCAAAGCAAAAACAAATCCCTTCTGTACGGACCACGAGAACTTCATCAAGGAGACTTTTTTCTCTGTTTGGGAAGGGAGGAGAATGAAAAATGGGAAAACCACATGCTCCAAGAGATTCAATCAATATTTGCAGGCTGCCTGACTCACCAGCTTGGGCTGACCAAATAAGAACTTGCCATATTTAAGTCTTGAATAAATGATCAATAGTAGGATTGTATTTCCATGAACTAGAGAATTCTAATTTAGTGGCACAGATTATTTTTTTAATTGACACTTTTTTTTTTGCCACATTCAGCAATTGCTATCAGATGCTGAATGTCTGTGGTCCCACACTCAGCTTCCTGTTTATAAATGCATTCTGCTTTCTGTGAGTCAGCGGTTTCTTGTTCTACATGGAGGTATAACTGACCATGTCAGGCCCACAAGGTCTGACGAGCTTTGTGAATGGCCCAGTGTGAACGGGCCTCTGTGCATCAGGCCTTGGGGATTGTGCAAACAGACACTTACACTGTATGTGGCCGGACACAAGCTGAAATAATTCTGCCCAGTGTGAGTTTGTTGGTTTTGCATCTGGTTTGGAGCTGAACTATCGTTAAAGATAACCAAAGCCGGATTCTACTTAAAGTGGAAAGGGCAGATTTTAATCTCCTTCATAATAGGGAGAAGAATCCAGAGTTAACTGAATTCAATTTGTACAGAGGTGACTGGGTGTTTTAACGGCAGAATGACTGGGTGGGAAGGAGGGGTGGTGATGCTCAGTAGAATCAGGGAAGTGAAAGATCACAGATGTGTGGTCGTAGTAGATGCGATTAGACCAGCGGTGTCTGTTAGTTGACAGTTATATCTGAGTTAGACTTCTGTCCTCCCACAAAGACTGGGGGACGGAGGCCCTGTTCTTCCTGATGATCACATTGTAAGGAATGGCTGCCACGTCCTTGAGAAAGATGCTAGTGAGTTGTAGGAGACATGTGTGTATCTCAAAGGGACAGAGGAAAGATTCACAACGGCAACCCCTTTCCAGTAAATGCTCTAAGAAAGGGTGGTCAGGGTTCAGTCTCAGATGCTAGCAGCTGGAACAGACAGTAAATCCTTAAGTTTCCTCAGACAAGCACTTTAAGAGCAGCAAGAGTCATCCTGGGAGTGTGGCCTTGAGCTGTTGGGAAATTTTTTTAAAAAACTGTTCATTTTATATTGAAGTTTAGCTGATTAACAGTGTTGTGACAGTTTCAAGGACTCAGCCATATATACACATGTATCCATTCTCCCCCAAACTCCCCTCCCATCCAGGCTGCCACAAAACATTGAGCAGAGTTCCCTGTGCTATACAGCAGGTCTACATGTTGATGTACACCATTTTAAATATAGCCGGGTGTACGTGTCGATCCCAAACTCCCTAACTACACCTTTCCTTGGCATGTTCCTGTCTGTTCAGGTGTTTTAGGTCAAGGCTGAGGCCCAGCTGAGAAGAGGGATCAGAGGAATCCGCCTCGAGTCAGTCAAGGAGAGAATCTCTGTGAAGCCCGCCAAGGTTTGTCGTTAGTGCTTTACTACTTCCTCCGGCGACACTATTTCCCTACCGAAAGTCAGGCCTCCTGTCCCCGTCAGTGGCCTTCTAGTGGGGTTAGAACTTCAAGTGTCTAATCGCCTTAAAGAGCATCTGGGTTTTGGACTTTTCCCACCTTGCTTGCCTCTCCAGCCATGGCAGTGCGGCTCTGTCAGTCTATGGAGGTGGCTTTTCTTCCTCTCCCTTTACCCCACCTGGTAAGCCAGCCGCATGCCTCCTTCAGATTTCTGTTTATTCTTCCGCTTTTCCCTGGAAAAGCCTTGCCTGGCCGCCAAGAGCTGGGTTTGGAATCCCCACAACTTATCACACTGTATTTTAGTGCCTGTTTCAGTATCAGTTTCCCCCACCATTCTGTAAGCTTCGGGAAGGCAGGGACTGGCTTCAGTACATCCTTACCCCCCAGAACTTAGCAACAGTAGTTTCTTTCTAAATACTTGCTGAACAAGGGAGTGGCTACTACTTGTCCTTTGATGCCCCCTATTCTTAGTGGGGTTTAAAACCCAGCTTCATCACTTACTTGGTGTGGGACCTTGCTAAATCACTCTGTACCTAAGTCTTTTCATCAGTAATCTGGGTTCATGACATCCACTTCACAGGATTGTTGTGAAGATTTAATGTTCTATGTGTACAGTGTTCAGAACACAGCCTAGCAGATGGTAGTGCAAGATTGTTGTTACTATTTGTTCCAATGATGCAATTTGATACTCTCTGTTAGTGGTTTGTTGAATGAATGACTGAATAAATTGATAAACACCCAGCATGTCATGTCCTTGTTTCCTCTCCCCTCTGGACAACATTTCCACTTTTGCCTTTACTGCTTCTGTTTTCTAACTCAGAGGAGTAAGCTAGAGGGATCTGGAGCCTTCTCTCACCTGAATATGAGAGACAAGCCTGTGAAGTCAAAGTGTTGTCGTGGCCACTTTGGAAAATACAGTCTGTCACTATCCAGAACCTGAAGAAGAGGGTATAAAGCGTTAAACAGTGGATTGGAAGAGGCCAGATGAAAAGCTAGATTTCTGCTTTTCTGAGGCAGAAGCTTCCCAATAAGGGGAGAAGACGTAAAGAGTGAGCCATGTGTGTGGCTCCATGAGAAAGGTGGTGAGAACCCTAGCTTCTCCTGAGTAAAAACCCTGGCAGTGAAGGTGGGGGAAAGAAACCCAGGACAGCAGGGTACCAGGGCAGAGCGGAGCTGGGTCTTTCCGCCCAGATATAGTTTAGGAGATGCTGGTTCACAGAGAACATGCTGCTCCATAAAGAAGCTCTTGACCAGCGAGGTGACTGAGTGGTAGAATAAGAAAGACTGAAAGTAGCATCTGGGGATAATGGGCAATGGGCAGCAGTAGGAAATCCCGCCCTACCCCATCCTGACCGTGGAGAGCACAGTGGGCTCTCTTAAGAAGTATCTTCTGGGGTCAGGGTGTGTGGCCTTACACCCACCTGAACTGAGGACCTTAGCAATGAAGGCCAGCTCACTGATAGCTGTTCCTCATGCCCATACCTGTGGTTTTGCAGAGGCAACACTATTCTGAGGTTGGCTTTGTTGTTTTTAAATTAGCAACTGATTTATTAAGGTTTCACATTTAAAAACCTGGTTCTACCTTTAGCTTTTAAGTGTAGTTTGTGAATAAATTTTGCTGGTCTTGAAAATTTCATTCAGGTCATTGCTTTTGGGACAACTTTCCTTAATGTTTGGTTCTCTTTATGAAGCTAAATGCATTCAAATATTTCAAATGATGTTATATTTTAATATGTTTATTTCCACTTAAGGAACTTTCCACTTTATTTCCACTTCAATTTTCTAACTTCCCAAGAGAAAACAGAACAGTAAGATTTTCACTTAAAAATAACATGTTATCACTTCTTAGACTTTTGGCTAAGATCAAGAGTAGAAGTAGTATGTTAACTCTCTCAGTCAACTATACTTCAATAAAATATATATATTAAGAAAAAATAATACATTAAATCAATTACTCAATTATAAATTTCAAATTGGAATTATAAGGTTGACCTTTGATTCTAGTAAGCCCAGCTCCTAAACATTATAAGCATTTGTTTGCATTAATATAAAATATCAATATTATTGCTTGGTATCCTTAAACATTTTTATATGCAATTCCAAACTTCCCTGTTTCCACTAAGGAGACTACTGTACCTCCCCACTATATTTAGGGATAACTTTTTCAGTTCGCTTGTCTTTGAATTAGACCAAACTCAGATGACCTGGCCAGGGGCATGAGACCCTGGTAGGATGTATCTTATCCTACTTGTAGTTGTTACCTAATAGACATCACAACTTTAAGACAATGACCTCTACCCTCTAAGATCAAGTTATAAATTTCCTAATTATGTGATCTGCTCAAAGAGATTGAGATTCATACTTGGAATGATCGGTTGATTAAAGTCGGTGTTCTGCAGTTGATGGCGTCACAAAGAGTCGGACACGACTGAGTGACTGAACAACAACAACCCTTTACTCCCACTGTGTCCACATGTCCAGTCTCTACGTCTGCCCTGAAAATAAGATTGAGAGCAAGAGGAGAAGAGAGCAACAGAGGGTGACATGGTTGGATGGCATCACTGACTCAATGGACATGTTGTTGTTCAGTTGCTGAGTCGTGTCTGAATCTTTGCAACCCCAGGCTTCCCTGTCCTTCACCATCTCCTGGAGCTTGCTCAAATGCATGTCCATTAGTTTTCATTTCTGTAAATTCAATTTGTATCTCTTATATTTTCTATTTAACTTTGGGAACATAGTTATAAAAAACATTTTATTGTTCTTGACTGTTAATTTTAACATCTATGTCAGTTCTGAATTGGTTTCAATAATGATTAATTCTTCTTATTAAAAAATAAATAAATAAAGTCCCTTGAAAAAGACATGTATATATCTTAAGAAGCAAACAAATGCAAAAACTCAGAAAGGAATGTGCATTCTTTCATATCTATAAGCTCTCCAGACCCTAAGACCACAAAAATGCTCTCTGGCTGAATTTTTCACAGCCATCTCAGCTTCTCTGATTAGTCAGTCAGTCCCTGCCAGACCATTCAGCTGACACGGGGAGATGAGTTTTCTCCCTGTACATACTGTTGTCTACTGGGGATCACCATGAATTAAATAGCCTGACCCAGGGCCTCCGCTAAGCTGTCCTGCCCAGGAGATTTTGTGTGAATTAGTAAAAGACACCTTTTCTTCCATACAGAACTACCTCCACCAAGGGTTCTAACCTGGAGAGTGAGCACAAGGAAGGTATTTCAGCCTCATTTGCCTCTGGTTCCAGGTACCCTGTGGTGAGCAAACAATACAGTTGTCCCTGGCAGCCCTACACTGCCTCTCTAATTCCAGAGCCGAGGATCACCGTTGCACAGGAGGTTAGAAGAGGAGAGCAGCCCACCAGGGTCCTCGGGCCATGGGGAGTCTTAATGCCTTCCTCCAGGGATCTTCCCAACCCACAAGGCTAAAAACATCCACAACTGCCAAGTAATCCTGACTAGCAAGCATAATGTTTCTTCTACAGGACAGAAATCTGGGCTCAAAATCCAGGTTCAGTGGCAGGGAAATAAAGTCATCTTTGCAGACTTACCACAAAGGAAGACGTCTAGGAGACATCCTCACCATTTCTGGACCCCAGTTTCCACACCTGTGAAGTGGAATAATCTCTACACTAGTGCTTCTCAAGTGTTGTTCTGCAGTTAGGCCACCTGAGAATCTGGTTGAAATGTAGATCCTTTTTAGTGGGGAAGAGTCAGAGCTAGGGCTTCTGCATTCCTAATTCGGTTCAGTACAGTTGCTCAGTTGTGTTCAGCTCTGTGACTCCATGGACTGCAGCACACCAGGCTTCCCTGTCCATCAACACCCAGAGCATGTTCAAATTCATGCCCATTGAGTCTGTGATGCCATCCAGCCATCTCATCCTGTGTTGTACCCTTCTCCTCCTGCCTTCAATCTTTCCCAACATCAGGGTATTTTCTAAGGAGTCAGTTCTTTGCATCAGGTGGCCAAAGTATTGGACCTTCAGCTTCAGCATCAGTCCTTCCAATGAATATTCAGGACTGATTTCCTTTAGGATTGACTAGTTTGATATTGCAGTCTAAGGAACTCTCAAGAGTCTCCTCCAACACCACAGTTCAAAAGCATCAATTCTTTGGCACTCAGCCTTTTTTAAGGTCCAACTCACACATCCATACATGAGTACTGGAAAAACCACAGCTTTGGCTAGATGCACCCTTTTCAGCAAAGTAATGTCAGTTCAATTCAGTTCAGTTCAGTAGCTCAGTCGTGTCTGACTCTTTGCGATGCCATAGACTGCTGCACACCAGGTTTCTCAGTCCATCACCAACTCCAGGAGCATGCACAAACTCATGTCCATTGAGTCAGTGATGCCCTCCAACCATCTCATCCTCTGTCATCCCCTTCTCTTCCTGCCTTCAGTCTTTCCCAGCATCAGGGTCTTTTCCACCCTGAGTCAGTTGTTCACATCAGGTGGCCAAAAGAAATCAGGACTGATTTCCCTTTGGATTGACTAGTTGGATCTCCTTGCAGTCCAAGTGACTCTCAAGAATCTTCTCCAACACCACAGTTCAAAAGCATCAATTCTTTCGTGCTCAACTTCCTTTATAGTCTGACTGTTACATCCATAAATGACTACTGGAAAAACCTTGACTAGATGGACCTTTGTTGGCAAAGTAATGCCTCTGCTTTTTAATATGCTGTCTAGGTTGGTCATAGCTTTTCTTGCAAGGAACAAGCGTCTTTTAACTTCATGCCTGCAATCACCATCTGCAGTGACTTTGGAGCCCCCCAAAATAAAGTCTGTCACTATTTCCATTGCTTTCCCATCTATTTGCCACAAAGTGATGGGACCACATACCATGATCTTAGTTTTCTGAATGCTGAGTTTTAAGCCAACTTTTTTCTCTCCTCTTTCATTTTTATCAAGCGACTCTTTAGTTCTTCTTTGAGTTCTGCCATAAGGGTGGTGTTATCTGTATATATGAGGTTATTAATATTTCTCCCACCAATCTTGATTCCAGGTTGTGCTTCATCCAGTCTGGCATTTCGCATGATATATTATGCATATAAGTTAATTAAGCAGAGTGACAATATACAACCTTGATGTATTCCTTTCCCTATTTGGAACCAGTCTATTATTCCATGTCCAGTTCTAACTATTGCTTCTTGACCTGCATACAGATTTCTCAGAAAGCAGATCAGGTGGTCTGGTGTTCGCATCTCTTGAAGAATTTTCCACAGTTTGTTGTCCACATAATCAAAGGCTTTGACATAGTCAATTAAGCAGAAATAGATGTTTATCTGGAACTCTCTTGCTTTTTCAAGGATCCAACGGATATTGGTAATTTGATCTCTGGTTCCTCTTTTCTAAATGCAGCTTGAACATCTGAAAGTTCAAGGTTCACGTACTGTTGAAGCCTCGCTTGGAGAATTTTGAGGATTACTTTGCTAGCGTGTGAGATGAGTGCAATTGTGCGGTAGTTTGAACATTCTTTGGTATTGCCTCTCTTCGGGACTAGAATGAAAACTGACATTTTCCAGTCCTGTGGCCATTGCTGACATATTGAGTGCAACACTTTCATAGCATCATCTTTTAGGATTTGAAATAGCTCAACTGGAATTCCATCACCTCCACTAGCTTTGTTCGTAGGGATGTTTCCTAAGTCCCACTTGACTTCACATTCCAGGATATCTGGCTCTAGGTGAGTGATCGCATCTTCGTGGTTATCTGGGTCATAAAGATCTCTTTTGTATAGCTCTCCTGTGTATTCTTGCCACCTTTTTCTTAATATCTTCTGCTTCTGTTAGGTCCATACCGTTTCTGTCCTTTATTGAGCCCATCTTTGCATGAAATGTTCCCTTGGTATCACTAATTTTCCTGAAGAGATCTCTAGTCTTTCCCATTCTATCGTTTTCCTCTATTTCTTTGCACTGGTCACTGAGAAAGGCTTTCTTATCTCTCCTTGCTATTCTTTGGAACTCTGCATTGAAATGGGTAAATCTTTCCTTTTCTCTTTCGGCTTTCACTTCTCTTCTTTTCTCAGCTATTTGCAAGGCCTCCTTAGACATCCCTTTTGCATTTTTGCATTTCTTTCTCTTGGCGATGATCTTGAGCACTGCCTCCTGAATGATGTCATTAACCTCCATCCATAGTTCTTCAGGCACTCTGAATCTAAATCTGATAGATAATCAGATTTAATCCCTTGAACCCTATTTGTCACTTTCACCATATAATCATTAGGGATTTGATTTAGGTAATACCTGAATGGTCTAGTGGTTTTCCCCACTTTCTGTAATTTAAGTCTGACTTTTGCAATAAGGAGTTCATGATGTGACCCACAGTCAGCTCCTGGTCTTGTTTTTGCTGACTGTATAGAGCTTTTCCATCTTTGGCTGCAAAGAATATAATCAATCTGATTTCGGTGTTGACCATCTGGTGGTGTCCATGTGTAGAGTCTTCTCTTGTGTTGTTGGAAGAGGGTATTTGCTATGACCAGTGCATTCTGTTGGCAAAACTCTGTTAGTCTTTGCCTTGCTTCATTTTGTACTTCAAGGACAAATTTGCCTGTTACTCCAGGTATCTCTTGACTCCCTACTTTTGTATTCCAGTTTCCTATAATGAAAACGACATCTTTTGCGGGTATTAGGTCTTGTAGATCTTCATAGAACCATTCAACTTCAGCTTCTTCAGCTTTGCTGGTCAGGGCATAGACTTGGATTACTATGATATTGAATGGTTTGCCTTGGAAATGAACAAAGATCACTCTGTCATTTTTGAGATTGCATCCAATTACTGCATTTCAGACTCTTGTTGACTATGGTGGCTTCTCCATTTCTTCTAAGGGATTCCTGCCTATAGTAGTAGATATAATGGTAATCTGAGTTAGATTCACCCATTCCAGTCCATCTTAGTTTGCTGATTCCTAAAATATCGAGGTTCACTCTTGCCATCTTCTCTTGGACCACTTGCCATCTTCTGTATGACCACTTCCAATTTACCTTGATTCATGGACCTAACATTCCAAGTTCCCATGCAATATTGTTCTTTACAGCATCAAACTTTACTTCCATCACAGTCACATCCACAACTGGGTGTTGTTTTCACTTTGTCTCCATCTCTTCATTCTTTCTGGTAGCATACTGGACACCTACAAACCTGGGGAGTTCATCTTTCAGTGTCTTGTCTTTTTGCCTTGTCATGCTGTTCATGGGGTTCTCAAGGCAAGAATACTGAAGTGGTTTGCCATTGCCTTCTCCAGTGGAGCACGTTTTGTCAGAACTCTCCACCATGATCCATCTGTCTGGGATGGCCCTATTTAGCATGGTTCATAGTTTCATGAGTAATGTAAAATAATATCACAGCTCTTTAATAGGCAGTCTAGGTTTGTCATAGCCTTTCTTCCAAGGAGCAAGCATCTTTTTATTTCATGGCTGCAGTCACCTTCTGCAGTGATTTCAGAGCCCCCCAAAATAAACTTTCTCACTATTTCCATCATTTCTCCATCTCTTTGCCATGAAGTGATGGGACCAGATGCCAAGATCTTAGTTTTTTGAATGTTAAGTTTTAAGCCAGCTTTTTCACTCTCTTCTTTCACTTTTCATCAAGAGGCTCTTTAGTTCCTCTTCACTTTCTGCCATAAGGGTTGTGTCATCTACATATATGAGGTTATTGATATTTCTCCCAGCAAACTTAATTCCAGCTGCATTCCTAACAATCCCCAAATTGTTGCCAGGGCTTCCAGGCCTGGAACTTCACTTTGAGTAGCAAAGGAATGTGGACAATTCTAAGGCTGTTATTTTATCGCTACAAACTATCTGGTGTAACTATCCACCTAATTGCCTTATGCTGAGGATAAGCCCTACAAAGTTAGAGGTGGCTTTTTAGTTAAACTCCGTATCTAACAGTTGCAAAGCAGAAATGTATATATATATACACATTTATATATATATTATATATATATATATACATATGTTTTTTCTTTTTTAAGAAATTTATTGTTAATTGAAGGATAATTTACAGTATTGTGTTGTTTCCACCATACATCAACATGTATTAGCCATAGGTATATATGTCCCATCCTTCCCCATCCCACCCCTCTAGGTTGTCACAGAGCCTGATTTGAGTTCCCTGAGTCACACAGCAAGTTCCCACTGACTGCCTATATTACATATGGTAGTGTATATGTTTATATATTTTTGAACTCTAGTCCTCCTCTCCATTCTTTCTTGGTGTTCCAACCTCCCCAACACTAATCCCACTTTTTTTTTTAAGGTTTATTCCCCCTGACTTTATTTTATTTTTTTTAATTTTTTTAAAAAAATTTTCTTTACTTTATTGTGTTGGTTTTGCCATACATTGACATGAATCCGCCATGGGTTTACATATGCTCCCCCTCCAGAACCCCCCTCCCTCCTCCCTCCCGATTCCCTCCCCCTGGGTCATCTCGGTGCACCAGCCCCGAGCATCAACCCTGGGCTGGCTATTGATTTCACATATGATAATTAACATGTTTCAATGCCATTCTCCCATATCATCCCACCCTTGCCCTCTTCCACAGAGTCCAAGAGACTGTTCTATACATCTGTGTTTCTTTTGCTGTCTCACATGCAGGGTTCTCGTTACCATCTTTCTAAATTCCATATATATGTGTTAGTATACTGTATTTTTGTTTTTTCCTTCTGGCTTACTTCACTCTGGATAATAGGCTCCAGTTCCATCCACCTGAGTAGAACTGATTCAAATGAATTTTTTTTTAATGCTGAGTAATATTCCATTGTGTATATAATCCCACTTTTAAAAAAAATATATCATTTCACGACATCTGTGACAAACAGAAAAAAGGACAGTGTGTCCAGAATCAAATTTGAATGCATGAGAAAACTTCAATAAAAATGTTTTGAGGAGGGTAAAAATATGTTTTTTGATAAACTTTAAATGATGCTTTGGAAACTGGGGGCAGGGCACTGTTGAGTATTTTACAGAAAACTGGGTAGTTGGTGAAACATCTTAATAACACATGACATTAAACACTGAGAACGCATATCCTGTTATCCAATTCAGAAAGTATGTTCTGACCCAAATATTTGAAATAGTGATTGTCTCAGAAAACCCATGGCAAAAGGTCCCCGCAAAGTTAGTTTTATAGAAGCTGTCACTCCATTTCCCCATGGGTAGGAGGTGGAAATGCACTATTCACAGACACAGTGAACAGTGTAGGCTCCCAGACATATATTCACCCACGTGCATACATACACACTCTACACTACACACACATACAGCACACTTACACAAGACACCATATATTCACACATTTTAAACTGGCAGAAAACGAAAATACTGACCAAGGAATGTCTTCTAAGAGAAGCTTCATTTGCTTCCTCACAAAATTATTAAATCTCTCTTTAGCCCTTTCTCCTGACACCCCAAGTGACCCTGTGTGCGGTCAAGTACCCCAGGCTTCCTTCTGAAAACCTAGCCTCGGCTGACGATCCCTGGCAGACTGAGAGTCCAGGGCCAGTTTGCGTGCCCACCGTCCCACTGGCCGCCCTCCGCAGCAGCGCTGCAGGAAACGGCCCGCAGTGCAGCCACACCTCTCCCCCTGCTTTGGGTTTTGTGGGCGCTGGGCCAGGATTTGATATTCTAGCTAGTAGGCCCAGGGCATCTTTTGGGGACAAAATCATCCCTATGATCTGAGCTGCCTCTGGTCACCACCAAGACAGATCAGAATGTAAGTCATCTGCTCTTTGGCAGCTTTTGTTTAAGTTGCTAAGTCATATCCAACTCTTTGCAACCACCTGGACTGTAGCTTACCAGGCTCTTCTGTCCATGGGGATTCTCCAGGCAAGAATACAGGAGTGGGTTGTCATTTCCTTCTCCAGGGGACCTTCCCCACCCAGGGGTTAAACTTTCATCTCCTGCACTGGCAGGCAAATTCTTTGCCAGTCAGCCACTAGGAAAGCCGTTACGTAATGATTACTGACACACCCCCTTGGTTTTATCAGCTTCTCAATAATAATGTCGGATCTGACCCACAGGGTGAAATGACCTGGGCCCATATTGCTGAGGGTAGCAGCTCTTAGTCTTTTGATGTGATTCTTGACTGTCTTTATCCAGGAAAAAATCTCCTGGATTCAGAGACCCTCTTTTCCCCCAAAGGTGACAGCTGTACCACAGTAACGTGTCAAGAGATATTAGTCTCCCAACCCTCCATTTTGGGGAGTGATGTGCACAGTGTTTGCTGCGGGGGTGGGATGGGGAGAGGGTGAATAGGTCTCAACTGGAGACTGTTCATCCTAGGGTTCAGACATGCCTAGACATATCCAGGGCACTTAAAATTGCACAGAATATCTGGCACATTTTCTTCCCTCCTTCCTTTGCATGAGAGACAAGAACAATTGGGGGTGACTCACATTATTTCACTTAACTACAATATATCAGGGTCAAGGGTAGCAAAGGAATTATTTTGAAACAGAAGTGTTGTTTTCACTCAGATTGTCCCATGAGACCAAAGTCCCTGTGAATTCTGACCTGCAGGGAAGAGCTCTGGGGCTGAGATGCATGTAGACTTGTTTGGGAGTCTAGGGCAGCACAGTGTTCACAGTGTGGGTGGGAGGCTGGGAGCCTTGTGCTGTTGTTTATTAAATGTGTGATATGGAATATATGTACCTAGATCCTGACACATGAGAAGTGCCCCATTAAATACTGTTTTTCAATATCATTTTCCCCCTATTTTCACAATCACCCCATGAGGTGGATATATTATTCTCATTTTACAAACAGTGGCAAAGTTAGAACTTCCCTGGTGGCTCAGCAGTAAAGAATTACCTACAATGCAGGAGACGTCGGTTTGATTTCTGGGTGGGGAAGATCCCCTGAAGATGAAAATGGCAACCTATTTCAGTATTTCCTTGCTTGGGAAATCTCATGAACAGAAGAGTTTGGTGGCTACAGTCCATGGGGTTGCAAAAGAGTTGAACAAGACCTAGCAACTAAACAACAACAACAGCAAGAGGTTAGGTGATGCTCCCACATGATATACCTGATGTGTGCAGAAAAAGATGCTAATTTCTGTGCTCCTATCCATCAAGGTGAATTCTGTGGAACTCATAGCAACCTAAATAGTGAACTTTGTTCATCAACAGATTCAAATATATCAAATGGGCTGAAACTTAGGTACGTGGTCAAACCTAGCTCCAACCAAGGCTAGGAAATACTCTCTTTATTCTGGGTGGTCGTAGTCCAGTGATAAATCCAGGGGAAATGGAAAAGAAGAGAAAGTGGATGTTGGGGGAAATAGGATCCTGCCCTCTCTAAGTGCAAAACTAAAGTAACCTTTGGCTTCTCTCTCAGAAGCAAAAGTTGAACAGCTAGAGACCAAAAGTGACCATGAAGAATTCTGTCAGCCTCAAGAAATGTATTTGTATTGTTTAAATATTCCTCTTATTTTCGGTCTTTCTTTTGCAAAAAGTTTAAAATTGATTCTAGAGATAAAACACCAAATGAAATGTCAGATTGTACTTTACAGTAAATCAAGTGGAAACTAATCTCATATCCTAGATCTTTTGTTCTTTTTCTTCTCATTTTTCAAGCAAACTATGAGAAATGGATTGTGTAACTTTGCAGGACTTATTTATTGTTAAACCAGGAAATTCTTGCAAAACTGCAGTATTTAAAGGAAGAACATATTACACAAATGCTAAAACATGAGTATGAAAGCATTTCTATTGGGAAGGTAAAAATTATGGGAAAGAAGTTTTGAGATTTTTAGAGGTTTAGGTCAACATTTAAATAAACATGTTTGTCATGATCTCTTTCCTCTCCAAGTGGGAATCTTTCATCTCTTACTCTAATTTCCCCCTGTCCTAAAATGTTTTACCCAAAATATTAGTAAGTGTGCCATCTATTTTCTGCTATGAGTCAACTTATACAGGAGGTTGTTTATTCCCCCATATATCTTCCATTTACATTCACATATGGGAATAGCTGCCCTTGAGTTACTCCTCTGAGATGTGTGCCGCGGAGCTGTCCGTCCTATTGCTGCCATCCGTTAACCTCCTGGTTCCCTCCCAGGTCTCACTGACATCTTCAGCACCCAGCTCATTGTCCTTCCAGCACAGTCTGGTATTAGTGACTCCATCCTTGTTGATTTCAACTGACCATATGGGCAACTCATCCTTCACCTTGTCTTCCATTTCCTGGAACTCCTCAAATACTGTGGCTGACACATTTGCTCCTCTTAGCCCACCTAATCCCACCACACACTGTGGCTCTTGTCATCTCTTATGATTGCTCTAACCCTGTTAACCTACTACCTCACCCTTAGACAGAACTTCTTATATTTTCAGCTGTCTCTTCTCTTCACCCCCTGATCACCTGAACTTCATCCTCGTGCAGATCACTAGTCCCTGGATCTCTTCAATCTTCTTCCAGTTTACTAGCACCTTCCTGGCCTCATTCTTAAATGAGGCCCAAATTCATCCAACACCCCTTTACCCACACTCCAGAGTCCTCAGGCCCTGTCCTTCCATTGCCTTGTGTAGAAAACTCTGAACAGAGTCACAATCCTCCCACGTGAGTGAGATGGGAAGGGAGTAGAAGAAGGGCAGATGTGTAAAAGAAACACATCAGGGGGACCAATTTGGAAATGATTGAAGTTGTTCCTCAGAAGTAGTGGTTGCTTCCTCTATTGGATGTTAGCACAGTAGAGATATGAACACACGGAACAGCACCCAGGAAGACTACATGGGCCTTGCTTGGGCAATTCAAGAAGAGTGTGATAAGGGGACTGTTTCCAAAGTGTGAGCAGAATACTGGGAAACCACAAGTGATAGTGAAGGGCTCTCAGCTAGTTACAAAGGGCACTTACCATCCCTAAGCCTAAAGGGGCTAAGGGAGGAAGTCCTATGTAGAGCCCCAGAGTAAAAGCTGTGTGAAGAGGGTCATAGCAAAGATTGCAGCCAGATGCCCCCCAGGAACCCCACAGGGAAGAAGCTGGGAATGAATGCCTTGACCTCACTCCCCTCCCTCCCTCCTTCCTCTTTGCTCAGGCTCTGCATCAGCTGAGCTAACCAGAAGTCAGAGGGTGAGGGAACCTCTTGATGTAGCCCATACATCTCAGCCTCCCTGGGAACAGAGCAAGGGGGAGAGTCTGTATGGAGGGACTAAATGGAAACTTCCCACAGTCACTGAAATCCTAATTGTCCACTTCTTCTCCATCCTCATTCAGGTAATATTCATGGGAACTCAATATTATGTTGTTAATTATCACTAGGCAGTATAACATAATGGATCTGAATAGCTACCACTCTTTGAGGACTTACCATGGGTTGTATATCTGAGTAAGTATGTTCCTAGATTGACTTATTTAATCTTTGAAACAACTCTGAGGTAAGTAAAATTAATTTCCAGAGGTTTATTCTTAATAAAGAATAAAAGCGGAAAAGATAATTTGCCCAAGTTGCTTCTGAGATAAGTCAGTATTAAAAAAAAGTACTCAGAAAAATGCCTTAGCATATAATAAATGCTAATGGACTTCTCTGATGGTTTAGTGGGTAAAAAGAATCCACTTGCAATGTAAGAGACACAGGAGACACAGGTTCGATCCCTGGGTCAGGAAGATCCTCTGGAGGAGGGCATGGCAACCCACTCCAGTATTCTTGCCTGGAGAATCCCATGGACAGAGAAGCCTGGTGGGCTACAGTCCAAGGGATTGCAAAGAGTCACACACGATTGAGCACACACACACAGAAAAATTTTAGCTGTTATTATTAACATAAAACTATTCTCCTAATAGGGCTTCCCAAGTGGTGCCAGAGTTAAAGAACCCACCTGTCAATGGAGGAGACATAAGAGACTCAACCCCTGAGTCTGGAAGATTCCCTGGAGGAGGACATGGCAACTCACTCTAGTATTCCTGCCTGGACAATCCCATGGACAGAGGAGCCTGGCAGGTTACAGTCCACAGGATCACACAGAATCAGACACGACTGAAGTGACTTAGCATGCCCAAATGCCTTCTCCTAATAACCCTCATCACAGCAGTTCTGTGAGGGAAGTATTGTTACAAGCATTTTCATATGAAGAAAACAAAGCTCGAGCAGGCACATCACCTGCCCCATCAAGTCTTCTGACAGCAGCCGAGCTTGTTGTGCTGCATCACAGCTTTTGTTCATTGTTCACACTGCCCATCTGTGAAGCGAAGCTCATGGTCTCTTTTCCAGGCTAGTCTTTTCCCCAGCCAGATATTGACAGATGAGCATCCTATTTACATGTCATTTATTCTCTCTAGAGTTATTCCCAAACTTTGAATGATGTTTTTAGAGAAAGTAAAATGGGTTTCCAGCCACAGAATGCTATTGATATTTCCTTAATTTTGATTCTAATAGACCCTTAAATCTGCAACACTTGGAAGATTGACTTTGCTCTTTATTTTATTTGGAAAATGGTAAATATGCCTGCTTAGCTCTGATCATAGTAGAATTGAAAGAATTTCAATCATGGCCAACCTTCCGTAACTAGCTTCTACTTTCTAAGGTGAAATAAGATAATACAGAATGTTCACTCAGATTGGCCCTTCCAACCACAAGAAACTTTCCAGCTGTTGGGATCCAGGACCTCTTGATTTAAAATGCATAGAATTCCTGCTTCTAGAGCCAGTTAAATCCAGCTGGGATATTTTGTTTAACCCTTAGCTAGCCAGGAGAAAACCAGTGCCAAGTCTGACTCACAACAAGATCATTCTTGTTCTCTGTTGGTATCGACAGCAGGCCTGCTGCACTGTATGGAAATAAGTCTGATACATTTTGAACTCTGTCATCTTGGACAAGGTGCTTAACCTTTGTTGGGTATCAATTCTATTCATTCATCCACTTGTTCAAAGAACTTTTTGACATCTAGTTAGATGATAATTATAGAAAGCCAAGTTAGAACCAAATGGAGCCTTTGAGCACAGCAATATAATTTTTACCAGATGATGACAGGGGCTATTTCCAGATTTGTTGACAAGTGGGATATTCCATTATTGAGACAGATTGGTAGGTTTCTCTCTTTCTATCACACAAATTCTCCTGTACCTATTCTTGCTCTATCATGGCACTTGGAGTGGTGGTGGTGGGTGGCGGGGGGCAGGGTTAAGGGGGGACAACAGTGATTAGTTTGGGCAAGGGCTCATCTGCCTCCCAACTCTGACCACCCTCCTTGGAAGAAAAGCTATGACCAACCTAGACAGCATATTAAAAGCAGAGACATTATTTTGCCAACAAAGGTCTGTCTAGTCAAAGCTATGGTTTTTCCACATATGGATGTGAGAGTCAAAGCTATGGTTTTTTCGTTAGTCTGGATGTGAGAGTTGGACTATAAAGAAAGCTGAGCGTCGAAGAATTGATGCTTTTGAACTGTGGTGTTGGAAAAGACTCTTGAGAGTCTCTTGGACTGCAAGAAGATCCAACCAGTCCATCCTAAAGGAAATCAGTCCTGAATATTCATTGGCAGGACTGATGCTGAAGCTGAAACTCCAATACTTTGGCCACCTAATGCAAAGAACTGACTTACTGGAAAAGACCTTGACACTAGGAAAGATTGAAGGCAGAGGATGTGATGGTTGGATGGCAACACCGACTCAATGGACATGAGTTTGAGTAAGCTCCAGGAGTTGGTGATGGACAGGGAAGCCTGGCATGTTACTGTCCACAGGGCCACAGAGAGTTGGACACGACTGAGTGACTGAACTGAGCTGAACTGACCACCCTCCATCCTCTCTTCTATTTGCTTGTTAAACATCTCCACAGCAAAATCCCTTCTTCTTGGCAAAGCAAAGGTCAAATGGCAGCTGAGCCAAATAAGTTTGAAGGAACAAGCAAAACCCTATCTCCTTGTTCTTTGAATGGCTCATCCCTCTAAACTAAGATACTTCATAACAGATGGGTTTTCATTAAAGTGTTAACATATTTCTCAAGGGATGTAGAATGTCAGTAGGACATCTGAAATGGGGTTCAGAATTAAGAGCTCTGCATGCAACTGAATCTGCTTCAAATTATGCTCGCAAAAGACAAAAATATAGCCCTATGTGTCTAAAAATACTTCTTAGTAGTTGGCCAAAAACGTATTTATTCTTGGAGTCATAAAAATGCAGGCCATGTGAAATATGTGGGGGGCATGCACTCTCAAAAAAAGTGATCAAAGAAAGAGAACACAAAGTTAAAATAAACTTTGAAAATCCTTTAGTGAAGGGACAGAGAGAAGATGGAAATGATAAGGCACTGGGGTATGACTGGAAAAAGGAACAGTGAAGATTTGCCTTTGGGGAAGATGACTTGTCCAAAAACCCAACTCTCCCTACCTTTCAACTCCCCCACATACACCCCAGGAAGATCCTGAGCAGCTGTAGACCAGGATCCCCACTCTCATCACTTAGAGGAGACTAGAAAAGCCAGAGTCGAGGGCCATAACAACTCCAAATATTAGCATTGTGATTAGCATAGTACTTTTCAAAGCATCTAGGATTTGGAACCAGCTTTTTTTTTTTTTTTTGCCTCCAATCCAGAGTAAGTCTGACTCTAGGTGAGTGACCACACCATCGTGGTTATCTGGGTCATTAAGACCTTTTTTGTATAGTTCTTCAGTGTATTCTTGACACCTCTTCTGCTTCTGTTAGGTCCTTGCCATTTCTGTACTTTCCTGTGCCCATCTTTGCATGAAATGTTCTCATTGGCATGTCTCATTTTCTTGAAGAAAATGGCCACAGGAGTCAAAAAAAAAGTCAGTTTTCATTCTAATCCCATAGAAAGGCAATGCCAAAGAATGTTCAAATTACCCTACAATTGCACTCATTTCACATGCTAGCAAGATTATTCCCAAAATCCTTCAAGCTAGGCTGCAGAACAAGAGGCAACAATTAGAACCAGACGTGGAATAATGGACTGGTTTCAAATTGTAAAGGAGTACATCAAAGTTGATACCGTTACCCTGCTATTTAACTTATATGCAGAGTACATCATGTGAAATGCTGGGATGGATGAAGCTCAAGCTGGAATAAAGATTGCTAGGAGAAATATCAACAACCTCAGATATCTAGATGATACCACATTAATGGCAGACAGTGAAGAGGAACTAAAAAGCCTCTTGATGAAGGTGAAAAAGGAGAGTAAAAAATCTGGCTTAAACTCAATATTTAAAAAACTAAGATCATGGCATCCAGTTCCATCATTTCATGGCAAATAGATGGGGAAAAAGGGAAACAGTGTTAGATTTTATTTTCGTGGACTCCAAAATCATTGTGGAATGTGACTACAGGCACAAAATTAAAAGATGTTTGCTCCTTGGAAGAAAAATTATGACCACCCTGGACAGCATATTAAAAGCAGAGATGTTACTTTGCCAACAAAAGTTCATATAGTCAAAGCTATGGTTTTTCCAGTAGTCATGTACTAATGTGAGAGTTGGACTATAAAGAAGACTGAGCACCCAAGAATTGATGCTTTTGAACTGTGGTGTTGGAGCAGACTCTTAAGAGTCCCATGGACTTCAAAGAGATCAAACTTGTCAACCCTAGAGGAAATCAACCCTGAATATTGGTTGGTAGGACAGATTTTGAAGCTGAAGCTCCACTACTTTGCCAACTGATGTGAAGAGCAAAGAACTAAATCATTGGAAAAGACCCTGATGCTGCGAAAGATTGAGAGCAAGAGAAGAAGGAGGTGACAGAGAATGAGATGGTTGGATGGCATCACTGATTCAATGGATAAGAGTTTGAGCAAACTCACAGAGACAATTAAGGACAGGGAAACCTGGTGTGCTGCAGTTTATGGGGTTGCAAAGAGTCAGACACGATTTGGTGACTAAACAATAGCAAAAGAGAAAGTCAGTTTTTTACAAAATACAATAAAAAATAACATGCTTAAAATGAGAAACCTCTATGCAGGTCAAGAAACAACAGTTAAAATCAGACATGGAAACAATGGGCTGGTTCAAAATTGGGAAAGGAGTAGGTCAAGGCTATATATTGTCATCCTTTTTATTTAACTTATATGAAGAGTACATCATGCGAAATGTCAAGCTGGATGAAGCACAAGCTGGAATCAGGATTGTTGGGAGAAATATCAATAACCTCAGATATGCAAATGACACCACCCTTATGACAGAAAATGAAAAGGAATTAGAGAGCTTCTGAAGAAGGTGAAAGAGAAGAATGAAAAAGCTGGGCTTAAAATTCAACATTTAAAAAATGAAGATTATGGCATCCGGTCCCATCACTTCATGGCAAATAGATGGGGAAACAATGGAAACAATTGAAACAATGACAGACTTTATTTTCTTGGGCTCCAAAATTACTGCGGACCCTGAATGCAGCCATGAAAGTAAAAGATGGCTGCTCCCTAGGAGAAAAGCAATGACAAACCTAGACAGCATATTAAAAAGCAAAGACATTACTTTGCCGACAAAGGACCGTCTAGTCAAAGCTATGGTTCTTCCAGTAGTCATGTATGGATGTGAGAGCTGGACAACAAAAAAGACTGTGTGGAAGAATTGATGCTTTTTAACTGTGGGTGCTGGAGAAGACTCCTGAGAGTCTCTTGGACAGCAAGGAGATCAAACCAGTCAATCCTAAGGGAAATCATTCCTGAATATTCATTGGAAGAACTGATGCTGAAGCTGAAGTTCTAATACTTTGGCCACCTTTCCTTTTCCTTTGGGAAAGAAGGGGAAGAAGCAGAGAAAAAGGTAGAAGGCCTAGAAGGGTGAGGTGCAGACCAAGTCCCACAGGGAAGCTCTGGAGATGGTTCAGGTCCCACCTCAGAGTTGTCCTGATCAGGATGAGGGAGCTGGACTATTTATACCCCCATAGCTCAGTCTCTGATCGCAGGCCACCCTTGTTCCAATTTTTCGATGTGCAGGCGAAGAAAACCCTGGCATTAGCTTGAGAGCTGCTCTCAATCAATGATCCAGTTTTAGTGAAAACACCCAGAGAGCCTGGGAGAGAAAAGCAGTGAAGGATTCATGGACTAGAATATTGACAGGGTCTCTTACACTAGAGCAGTAGCTTATAAACTTCTTTTTTACCAAATTTTTTTAGTAGGAACAAAACTCTTCTTGGAAGTTCAATAACTAATATTGATAAACAAAGAGTTGCAGTGGTTGAAGAAAAGGGGAGTAGACCCTGCCTCCTCCGTAATCCTCCCTCCCTCCCTCAGGCTCTAGGCTCCACAGACTTACTGCCTAGAAGGCTGCTGGGACACTGTGATCATCTGCATAAGGCTGCCAGAACAAAGCACCACAAAGTGGGTAGCTTAAACAATATGCTGAAGCTGAAGCTCCAATACTTTGACCACTGGATACAAAGAGCTGACTCATTAGAAAAGACCCTGGTGCTGGGAAAGATTCAAGGCAGAAGGAGAAGGGGACGACAGAGGATGAGATGGTTGAACAGCATCACTGACTCAATGGACATGAGTTTGAGCAGGCTCTGGGAGATGGTGATGGACAGGGAGGCCTGGCATGCTGCGGTTCAAGGGGTCGCAAAGAGTTGGACACCTCAGCAACAAACAACATAAATGCAATCTCTCAGTGTTCTAGATGCTAAAAATCTAAAAGCAAGGTGTCAATAGGATCACTCTCTCTCTCTAAAGGCCCTAAAAGGAAGTGCCTTCTTTGCCTCCTCCTAGCTTCTGGTGTTGCAAGCAATCCTGGGCACACCTTGACTTGTAAATGGCTGTGTCTTCACATTGTCTTCCCTGTGCACACGCATGTGCTCAAGTTTCCTCTTCTTAGAAGGACGTGTTGGATTAGGGCCCATCCTAATGATTTCATTTGAAGCATTAGGGGTTAACACATCAGCATATGAATTTAGAGAGACATAATTCTGCCCATAATAGACACTATTTCTAAAGTCCTTCACATCATTAAGCTTCAGTGTCCAGTGTTTCTGTATGAAGTGATTAAGTCGTTTTCAGTGGTATTTGCTGAAGTAATTTGAATGTTAAATTTCGGTGGCTTGAACGCTGTTCCTCAGAGTTAGCATCCTTAGTAAATCCCAGGAGCACCCTCAAATAGCTACCTTATTTACATCCAACCCAATAGCCAAGGAAGAAGTCTAGGAGTCAATCGTGTGGACCAGGAGAAGACAAGCATTGTTCATTAACACTAGCAATATCACAAGAGCCAAGGGGGCAAGAGTCTCCTTCATTTTGTATAATCTTTAAATCACCCAAGGAGGTATTCAGGTAGTTTGGAGAGGATGTTATTTCCATCTGTCAGATGAGAAAACTGAAGGTCTGAGCATGGCTTCTCCAAGGCCACACTGGAACCACCCTCCACTACTTACTAGCCAAGCCTGGCACTTTTTTTTTTTAAACAAAATCAGCTTATTTTGTCTCTTCCAGTTAATAAGAAAAGGCCTTTTAAAGACTGAAGTCTGTAGTTAATGAGGAAAAAATGATATAATACTTCTGACTAAATCAAACATCCCTTTGGAGGAAAAGTAGTTTATACCTTTATATTTGGTTAAAGTGTAAATTGAAATTGCATGAACTTGGATAAGGCTTATCATATGCCAAGCACTATTCTGAGGGGTTTACATGTATTAATTCTTTGAATCCTCACAAGAGCCATTGGACTAGATACTATAATTATTCACATTTTATGGATGAGGATTTAGAGATGCAGAAAGGGACTAGTTTCCTAGAAAATAATTCATTCTTGCAAGTACTTCAGGGAATCTCAGCTAATAATAACCATAAATAACAGTAAGTTCAGTTCAGTTGCTCAGTCATGTCCAACTCTTTGCGACCCCATGAACCGCAGCATGCCAGGTCTCCCTGTCCATCTCCAATAGCAACTCCCGGAGGCTACTCAAACCCATGTCCATCGAGTCAGTGATGCCATCCAGCCATCTCATCCTCTGTCATCCCCTTCTCCCCCTGCCTCAATCCTTCCCAGCATTAGGGTCTTTTCCAATGAGTCAACACTTCGCATAAGATGTCCAAAGTATTGAAGTTTCAGCTTCAATATCAGTCCTTCCAATGAACACCCAGGACTGATATCCTTTAGGATGGACTGGTTGGATCTCCTTGCAGTCCAAGGGACTCTCAAGAGTCTTCTCCAACACCACAGTTCAAAAGCATCAATTCTTCAGTGCTCAGCTTTCTTCACTGTCCAACTATCACATCCATACATGACTACTGGAAAAACCATAGCCTTGACTAGATGGACTTTTGCTGGCAAAGTAACATCTCTGCTTTTAAATATGCTGTCTAAGTTGGTCATGACAACAACAAACAAGCCAGCCTCCAAGGATGAGAATTTTTATTCTTTCCACCCTCGGCTAGGTACTACCTCTTCAGCTAGAGCACCATTAATTTTAGTGACTACTGCTGCTGACCAAGGTAGTCTTCCCAGAAAAAGGAGCCTTACTCCATTTGTCTACAAATGGCATTTATTCCTGTATACTGTAAATCTTCCTACTTTTATATCCTCCAGTCTTTTTAAGTTGGCTGTCTCCTTACCCATCCGCTACAGATTTCCACTTAGAAGAATTTTTTCCCAGTGATTTTAGAATTCTACCCTTAGGGTGGTTTTGATACACATTTCAGATGAGAAAACTGGCAAATACATGAAACCATCTGCAGGAGAATCACTGTAAAACCTTATAAACTACACAAGGGCTAAGACCCTGCAGTGCCCATGCTACTGAATTACACTATCTGGGCTCATTGCATGACAATTGTATTTCTAGAAAGCTCCAGAGATGACTCCAATACATACCCAAGAACCACTGGGATTTGCATTGCACTTGGGATAGAGGTGACAAGAGAGCCCCACGTTCCTTCTGTCCCCAAACCTCTAAAGCAACTTTTTAAAATTTTGAACATCTATTTATTTATTTACTCATTTATTTTCATTTAGTAGTATTTTATTTTCATTTTTTTTCTTCTGGTTTTAAGATATAACTGACCTACAGCACTGTATAAATTTGAGGTGTATAGCGTAATGATTTGACTTATGTGCATTATAAAATGATGACCACAATAAGATTAGTAAACATCCATCATCTCATAGAGATATAAAATTTAAAAAACAGAAAAAACCTTTTTTCTTGTGATGAGAACTCTTATGATTTACTCTAATAATAACTTTCAGTATATAATATGCAGCCATGTTAATTTTATTTATCATGTTGTACATTACATCCCTAATGTTTACTTATCTTATATTTGGAATTTTATATATTTTGACCACCTTCATGCAATTATGCAACCCCCACCTCCCTCTAGTAATATAAATATTCTATCTTTCTCCATGAGTTTGTTTATCGGAGTATATTATGTAAGTTTCAGGTGTACAACATAGTGGTTCATAATTTTTAAAGGTTACACTCCATTTATGCTGTGCTGTGCTCAGTTGCTCAGTTGTGTCCAACTCTTTGTAACCCCATGGACTGTGGCCCACTAGGCACCTTTGTCCCTGGGGATTCTCCAGGCAAGAATACTGAAGTGGGTTGCCATTCCTTCCTCCAGGGGATCTTCCCAACCCAGGGATTGAACTCAGGTCTCCCAAATTGCAGGCAGATTCTTTACCCTCTGAGCCACCAGCAAAGCCCACACTCCATTTATAGTTATTATAAAATATTAACTATAATCCCTATGCTGTATAACATATGCTTGTAGCTTATTCATATTTACACAGTTGTTTGTACCTCTTAATTCTAACACCACTTTTGATGTCAAACTCTTAGAAGTACAGCTTACAGGGATTTGGAAGAGATGTTTTACCCCTTCCCACCTGAGCGTCCATTGAAAGGGGCAGATCTCACCATTTATTCCCACAAAGGAAAGTGACCTTCTTCTTCCCCACAGACTGGGGTAGGAGATGGAGCTGGGAAGACTGTGTATTGCAGGACCAATGGGGACAATGGGCTCTCATAAGACTTGGGGCAAATCTGAGTAATTTTGTCCCCTCCTCTTCCCTCTACAGGGCCAGCCTTTAGAATCCAATCCTAATGTCCCACATTCCACCAGGGAAGGTAGAATGAAGCCTGAAGCAGATGCATATTAGGCAGAAATGCAGCCCTATAGCCAATTTTCCAGAATGTTCCTTAGGAGACACTGGAAGAAAAGCCCTCAGCTGGCTAGCTTGCCCTAATCAGGCAGAGGAGGAAGGAGCATGGAAACTCCAGAGCATAAACTGGAAGAGCATTTCATTTAAAACACTTCAGGCTTCATTTTAATTTCACCTGATTGAAAAAGAGCCAGCTGGTAAGTAGACAGGTTTTTTTAATTTCCCTCTCAATGTGGCCAATGAAATTGTGGATTTGGAATGGCTGTAGGGGGCAGTGGGTGTGTTGCAGTTCAGTGGGAACAGTTTGCACAGCTGCAAAAGGGAGTTTTCTGTGTGCTTGCTCCACTCTGAGCAGCAGGGAGGTAAGGGTTTGACGTCAGTGGCGTCTCTGAGCATAGTAACCAGGTCCCACGCCCTCTCCCAGTACTCACAGAGCCCCCCAGCCCACTGTGGCTTCTCCCTTCTAAACACGGAGCTTCTGAAAGGTGCCAGGGTTCTGCCTATGAAATGGTGGGTTCCAGCCTTTGGGCAGGGATGAGAGGCATGTTCTGATACATTGCCAAGCTGACTCTGAGAGAACTGAACAGATTTTGTGGTGGCTTGAGTTTTGGCATAAGACTTTTATTTCCATCTTGTACTGCTATGAGCTGATTTTCTCTTTTTAAAATAGGAATGTATTTTAGATGTGCTAAGTCTGGTTACCATATTCCATGGGCCTATTTGCCTCCAGTGATTGCAGCCATGAAATTAAAAGACGCTTACTCCTTGGAAGGAAAGTTATGACAAACCTAGACAGAATATTAAAAAGCAGAAACATTACTTTGTCAACAAAGGTCCATCTAGTCAAGGCTATGGTTTTTCCAGTACTCATGTATGGATGTGAGAGTTGGACTATAAAGAAAGCTGAGCGCCGAAGAATTGATGTTTTTGAACTGTGGTGTTGGAGAAGACTCTTGAGAGTCCCTTGGACTGCAAGGAGATCCAACCAGTCCATCCTAAAGGAAAGCAGTCCTGGGTGTTCAACATCATTGGAAGGACTGATGTTGAAGCTGAAACTCCAATATTTTGGCCACCTGATGCGAAGAGCTGACCCATCTGAAAAGACCCTGATGTTGGGAAAGATCAAAGGCAGGAGGAGAAGGGGATGACAGAGGATGAGATGGTTAGATGGCATCATTGACTCAATGAACATGAGTTTGGGTAGACTCCAGGAGTTGGTGATGGACAGAGAGGCCTGGCATGCTGCGGTTCATGGGGTCACAAAGAGTCGGACACGACTGAACGACTGAACTGAACTTTAAAAACCTACTTTGTCCTAGTTGTGTCAACACTTAAGCCACCCACAATATTGAGTGTCCCACAAATCCACATCTTGAGAAGCAAAGATGATTAGTCCAGAGCATTTTCTTTTGTGTGGAGATTTTCACATTGACTAGATTGTCAATGAAGACTTCCATGGTGGCTCAGATAGTAAAACGTCTGCAGGAGACCTGGGTTCAATCTTTGAGTGGGGAAGATCCTCTGGAGAAGGAAATGGCAACCCACTCCAGAAATCTTGCCTGGAAAATCCCATGGGAGGAGCCTGGTAGGCTACAGTCCATGGTGTCACAAAGAGTTGGACACCACTGAATGACTTCACTTCACTTCACTTCAGATTGTCAATGATGTTCATGACATCAAGGAGATGATTTAGGTCTAACTTGTCAGTGGGCATGGTGGCAAGAAGGGAGCTGTTCCCACAAAATCATATTAACAATATGAGCATACACTTGTCATACTGGTCTTAGCTCCCAATTCATCGCTTTTCTGTTATGGTTCTGCCACTAATATTAGTTACTATATGTGATCTTACCAAGTTATTTAACCGGCCAGGCACTCAGTTTCCTCATTTGTAAAATGAAGATAATTTCTTCCATTACTAAGTTGTTATAAAATGAAATTATGGATGCAGAATGCTTTTAATGAGTTCAGAATGCTACATGAATGTTTAAACAAAAAACAGGGATAGAGAAATGGAGATTGTGAGGGAAATTCCAAGAGAAGCCAGGAGTTCAAAACACCATCTGCCAATTTAAGTGCTTACTGAAGGTGATTTCAGATTTCCCAATCCTGTGGAGAAATAGAAGACCCACTTAGACATGTCACAGGAGGAGCAAAGGAAAGATGCTTGGGTGGATATTGCTTTTTTATGACTTTGAATTTACGGAGCTAACAGACCAGGGAATGGAACATGATGTCCATGCCTGTGGTCCTGTCTGCTCCAGTTCACTCCATCCCCTGCTGCCAGACCAGAAACAACTCTGATCATAGAAGTCAGGAATGCTAAATGGGAAAGGAACTGTGAAGTCATTTTATGTGTAAGTAGGTTGATATCTGTGTAATTCTCTTATTCTAGACCTAAGTGGCTAGACACCTAGAATAGCTCAGTCACTATTTCTATGATCCATACCCAGTTTTCTTACTGTTTTCTTTCAGAAGCCCCATGCTCCAGTCAAACTAGAATACAGTTTATTGTCTTAAAATTCTATACTTCTTTAAGACCAAGAAAAGTGGGGAGGGAAGTTGACATAGCAGGAACAAAATGAGCAAGAGTACAAAGGTGGGTGGTACAGATATATTCAGGTGCGGTCAGAGATGTAGACTGGGCTGTGAGTATGATTTAAATAGGGGGAGAAGAAAAGTAAGGAGAGTCAAGGACACACAGAATTTCAGAGCAAGGGCTCAGAGCCTGTTTAGTCCAGTGATTTTTAATATGTTCTGTGGATTGTTGGGAGTTGTAGGGAGTGGTTCCCTCTTCCAACTCCAGGCGTCACAGTGAAAGGAAGTGTAGAGTTGGGATAAGAACAGTATGTGAGAATCTGAACTCTATATTGTTTGTCAATTAAAGTGACATATATTTCTTTTTTTTTTTTGCACTAGGAAAAGAGATATTTTAATAGCAACTAATCTGTATGGTGCCTTGGAATCAAATAAAACATATATAAGGGTTTATTGGAGATATCATAAAACATTGCCCATGGTGGATTCATGTCAATGTATGGCAAAACCAACATGATAATGTAAAGAAAAAAAATTGAAAAAGAAAACAGGAAGGAAATCCAAGGGAGAAGGCTGTATGTATATGTGTGGCTGATTCACTTTGCTGTACAATAGAAACTAACAGACTATTATAAAGCAATTACACTCCAGTAAAAATATTAAAGTTTAAAATAAATGGACAAAGATACATTCACAGACAGGACAACTTACTAGCATAAAGTGACATATATTTCTTAATCTGCTCTACTTATAAGCTTTTACATGAAAAAGTGGTTTTGCACCAAAGGCAGACATAGATTATAGAATAAAAGTAATTGAGCTGAAAAGGACCTTTGTCATAACTGGGGACATTTTAGTAAAATAGGAAAACTTCACTTGTGTCTCAGTTCTTCTTACCTAATAGTTCTTCTTTGAAGCCTCCCTTTCACAAATTTCAGCCTTTCTTCCATTCCTGATTTAATGTTCAAATATAGTGTTTAAAAAAAGGTTGAAAATGTAGATGTGAAAACAAAATTGGTAAAGTAGGGAAATGAGAGAAGAAAAAGTAGCTTCCAGATGAGATTTTAAAAAGATAAAATAGGGTACTTTCCACAACGGAAGAATAATTCAGAGATGCTTCTCAGGATATAGACAAAGTGGGAAACGTCCTGAATTATTGGAATAATAATTGAATAGGATGGATGGAGGAATCAAGTATCTGACCAAAGAATTTGAAGAAGGCAAAGTTTCTCTGTACCATTAAAAATAAATGAATAAAAACTTAGTTTAAAAACTATCTTTTATGTCAGTTCAGGCAAACAAACTAATACCTGGATCTATATAGACACAGACTTGGAGAGGTTGTTTGTAAGTAGAACATATATATATATATATACATGGAAAATGGGAAGAAGGAGAACCACAATCCTGCAGTGGCTAGAACCAAAACCACATTGCAGAAAGTTTATCAGGATGAAAACGCAGAGCGTTTTGTCCCAGATGAAGGGACAAGATAAAACCCCAGAAAAACAACCAAAATGAAGTGGAGATAGGCAACATTCTCAAAAAAGAATTCAGAATAATGATAGTGAAGATAATCCAGGATCTCAGAAAAAGAATGGAGGCAAAGATTGAAAATATGCAAGATATGTTTACCGAAGACCTAGAAGAAGTACAGAAGAAATAAACAGAGATGAACAATACACTAGAAAGAATCAATGGCAGAATAATTGATACAGAAGGAAAAGTGACTTGGAGGACAGAATGGTGGAAATCACTGCTGCAAAACAGAATATAGAGGGGAAAAATGAAAAAAATGAAGACAGCCCAAGAGACATCTGAGACAACGTTAAGTTCACCACCATTCACATTACAGAGGTCTCAGAAGAAAAGAGAGAGAAAGTAACCAAGAAAATATTTGAAGAAATAATAGCTGAAAACTTCCCTAACATGGGAAAGGAAATAGGCAACCAAGTCCAGGAAGCACAGAAAGTCCCAGATAGGATAAACCCAAGGAACACACCAAGACACATAGTAATCAAAATAATGAAGATAAAAGAAAAAGACAAAATATTAAAATCAACAAGAGAAAAAATGACAAACATAAGAGAACTCCCATAAGGTTTTCAACTGATTTTTCAACAGAAACCCCACAAGCCAGAAGAGAATGGCATGATATATTTAAAGTGATGAAAGGGAAGAACCCACAACCAAGAATGCTCTACCACCAAGACCCTTCTTCAAATTTGATGGAGAAATCAAAAGAGCTTTCTAGACAAGCAAAAGTTAAGAGAATTCAGTACCACCAAACCAGCTTTACAGCAAATACTAAAGGAACTTCTCTAGGCAGGAAACACAGAAAAGGAAAAGACTTACACAAAATACACCCACAACAATTAAGAAAATGGTAATAGGATCACACATATCAATAATTGCCTTAACTATAAAAAGATTAAATGCACCAAAAAAAAAAAAGCATCAACTGGCTGGGCAGATGAGAACATGTATGCACTTCCACTTAACGCATCACTCTACTTAACCCCCAAAATTGTATGTAATTATTTTATTTGTTAAGTTGATCATGTTTCCATATGGATTGCAAATACAATTATCTTTATTTTTTGTCTGACTATTGTGAAAACTGATAAACATCTTTTACTACTGAAAAAATAAAATAAACAAGGTTTTTCTAATACTGTGATATTTTCAGTGGAGAGAGGAAAGAAGATGGGACTAAGTGCCAAGTTCAACTAAAATAGCATGACACTTTCCCCTCACCCTGAAGAAATTTGCTCCCAGCCGCCCCCCCCAACACACACACACTAGTGATGTAGCAGTTGGCTTCTCCAGTGATCCAAGAGAGAGAGAAATAACAATGCTTTTATGACTTAGCCTCAGAAGTCATGCCATTAGAGTAAATGCTTCTTTTCTTTCTGTGTTCTGAATGAGGATGTACACAAGGCAATTTTTCCAAAATCGACAAGTTTTATATATATCTAACTTTAGCTGTCCCACCCCTGAAGAAGTACCCAGTTTTATATTTAACTTTTTATTCTTTTTAAAGCGAAATGTGGTAATAGAGAAGAATCTGGGGGAAATTCTTAACAGACACATCATCCTTTCCAAATAATATTTTCAAGTAACTTCTGGACAGAAGATGAGGGTCATTAAAAAGTATTAGAATTGTCATATTCATCAAGTAGAAATTTGTCTCTAGTCACCAGGGTTGAACACATGCATGTTGTTGCTGTTATCAGTAGCTAAGTTGTGTTTAACTCTTTGCAACTCCTGGACTGCAGTACACCAGGCCTTCCTGTCCCTCCCTTCCTGTCCTGTGAGATGGAGTATGGTACTAGACTCCAAAATAGTCCCCAATGAGCCCTGTCTTTTTGTAATTACATCCTTGTGTAGTCACCTCCCACACTGTATCAGGGTTAGTCTATGTGACCAGTAGAATATGTCAGAAGTGATAGCATATTATTTAGGAAGCTAGGTCACAAAAGACATTGATTCTGTCTCTATTAGATCACTTACTCTGGGAAAAGCCAACTGTGATGTCATGAGGATACTCAAGTGGCTTCTATGGAGAAGCTCATGGCAAGGAACTGAGGTTCCAGCTAATAGTCACACTCTCCAGCTCCAGTCAAGTCAGCATCTTAATTATAATGTCGTGAGGGATCGTGATCCAGAACCATCTAGCTAAGCCATTCCTGAATTCCTGACTCATAACAATTGTGAAGGAATAAATGTTTGTTGTCTTAAGCCACTCAAGTTTGGGGGTAATTTGTTATATGCACGCGTGCAAAGTCACTTCGGTTGTGTCTGACTCTTTGCCACCCTATGGACCACAGCTTGCCAGGCTCCACTGTCCATGGGATTCTCCAGGCAAGAATACTGGAGTGGATTTCCGTGCCCTCCTCCAGGGGATCTTCCTGATCCAGAGACCAAACTGAGTCTCTTATGTCTCCTGCATTGGCAAGCAGGTTCTTCACCACTAGAGCCACCTGGGAAGCCCTAATTTGTTAATATAGAGGGGTTACATGCTCAATAAGAGGTATTCTCACTTTGTTTCTGGGATGTGATCCAGAGTAATATTTAAAGTTCAGCATTTTAAAAGGAAAAAGTCATTTGCAAAGCCATCTATGAAGCCAGCATAACACGTATACAAAACCCGACAAAAATGGCACATAATAAAGAAAAGATTAAGTCTCACTTAAAAATATACAGGCAAATATTCCAAATAATATATGAGAAAATGGAATACGGTAGCGTATTTTTAAAATACATCATAATCAATTAACCTGTTCCAGGAATTCAAGGATGATATGATTTATTTATCTATTCATTTAAGGATATTTGGAAAATCAATTAATAGAATTCATTTTATTTTATATTAAATGAAAAAACTATATAATTATCCGGATAAATGTCAAAAGACAGTCAGTGAAATTAAACATCTATTCCTGATAAAATGTACATGTGTGGGCTGTGTACTTGGTTGGTGGTTAGTTGCTAAGTCATGTCTGACTCTTGTGACCCCCAGACGGCAGCCTGCCAGGCTCCTCTGTCCATGGGATCCTCCAAACAAGAATACTGGCATGGGTTGCCATTTTCTTCTCCAGGGGATCTTTCCAAACCAGGAATCAAACCCGGGTCTCCTGAATTTCAGGCAGACTCTTTAATGACTGAACAGTTGCATATACATTAACATACACAAATTTTTTAAACTAGATATAGAAAGAAGTTTCCTTATTTGACAACATATTGTCAAACAGATAATACATACTTAACTGGAACTACTTCTAGTATTGTATATTCCATCAGAAATAATGTAAATATGATCAAGTTTATAATATTATACATTTTTGTGAAGGTTCTAACAAATTCAATAAGACAGGCTGAAATAGCAGGAAGGAACAGACAGGTGGTCATTATTTGTAATACAATTATACCTCAAAAACAATAGAACTAATAACAGAGTTTAGGAAGATAACATGTAACAGGAAGATTATTAATATAGCAGAAATAATCTAGGAATTACTAAGTATTTTACAAAGTTCCAACGATAGTTTTATGCTATTTAAATGGAATAATTTTAGATTTATATTTTCCTAAGACTTCCATAAAAAAAAAAGCTTTACTGAAAAACAAGAAGGATTTAAATAAATGGATTTCTATATTGCATTTCAGTTTAAGAAGATTCAATCTCATATAAATTTCAATTTCTTTCAAATTAATTTATAAATTTACACAATTCTAATAAAGTTCTAATAGCAGTTTGAAAGAATCAAAAAGTTAGAATCAGTTATATTGATTCTAACTTTCATTTGAAAGAATAAATGCAAACAAAGTTAATGAGTAGAACTCTGCCCTTCTAAATATTAAGACATACTTTAATGCCACAGCAATGAAAACACTCTGGATTTGAATTAAGTATGGAAAAAGAGATCAATGAAACAGAATATAGGATCTAAGTTAAAATCTATACATGTATAATTTGTTTTTATGTCTAAGACCTACAGATGAATTTTAAAATAACTGGAGCATTTTAATGTTTCATATTTCATTATGTAGCATTGAAATAATGGTTATCTACTGGTTAAAGAAATATGTTAACTCCATTTTGGAGAAATACTTTCTTATACCATGAGAGAATATTCATAAGTTCTTTTGTTATTACATTTAGAAGTACTTGAAGGAAATGTAGAAAAGTTTTATACTTTTGAGGTAGAAAGGGCTTTTCTAAGCATGTCACAAAGCCAGAAACATTAAAGCAGAAAATTAACTTCATGACTTTTGCTTTTATAGAAATACATAAAACTTTAAATCAAATCTTTCAATATGAGAAATGAATAAAATGTTTTATAAAATATTATCACAAAGGTTTAAGATTTATAAAATATATATAACCTTTATCAGTTATAAAACATAAGCAAAAGAAAAATGGACAAAAATTAAGTACTCAATTAGATAAAATACAAATGATTACCACTATCTGAAAAGAAACTGCTTAAATTCAATAATAAACAGAGAAATGCAAATTTTTAAAGCAAAATTGAAGATTTATTTAAACCTTTCAGAGTAATTGGGGTGGTAATATTCAGTGATCCAAAGGTAGGCCAAAAACATGTACTCTCACTCCAGTTTCTAGGAGTATAAACTGTTGCAACATTTCTAGAAGATAATCTATTAACAACATGAAAGATTTCCTGTACATGCCTTTGAGCTAATATTTCTAATTCTAGTGGTTTATCCTAAAGAAATCGTAGGACAGATGTACAAAGATATACTGTATAAAGATGCTTATTATAGTATTGATGATAATAATAAATGAATGGCTATAACCTAGTGTCTATCAATGGAGAGTTAAGTAAATATGTCATGGTCCACGCACATAGTTAAACACTGTAGATTTTTTTTTTAAGGAAGTAGACCCCACTGACATGGAAAACTGTCCCAATAACTTAAAATGAAATAAAAATTAAAGTTACAGAGCAATATGTATGTATAGTATGATCCCATTTGGGCTTCCTGGATGGCACTAGTTATAAAGAACCCTTCTGCCAATGCAGGAGACATAAGAGGCAAAGGTTGGATCCCTGGGTCAGGAAGATCCCCTAGAGGAGGGCATGGCAACCCACTCCAGTATTCTTGCCAAAATCCCATGGAGAGAGGAGCCCTGCAGGTGGGCTACGGTCCGTAGAGCTGCAAAGAACCAGACACAACTGAAGCAACTTCGCATGTGTGCATGCATGATCCCATTTATATTTTTTTAAATATCTGGATTTGTGCATTAAGTCGCTTCAGTCCTATAACCAATTCTCTGTGATTCTATGAACTATAGCCCACCAGGCTCCTCAGGCCATGGGATTCTCCAGGCAAGAATACTGGAGTGGATTGCCAAGCCCTGTGGATATGTTAGCATAAAAACATGGAAGAATATATGTCGAATTGTTCACTTACCTGTTAGAGATTTAGGACTAGAAAATGACCATTTCTTTCTGTCATATTGCTTTAATCTTTATAATTAAAACAGATTTTTCAAAAAGATAAATGTCAGAAAAATAAAGTGTTTGTGACAATAATTCCTTGTTTTTATGCATAAAATGTTGGGCATTTGCTGGATTTGCTAATTATTATATCTACCAGAACCTAGTGAAGACTCTGTCATTATTAATTAAAATGGAAGAGGTCAACCCAGTTACAGGGATTTCTCATATAATCTATATAATCAACATCCACAGAATCATTGTCCAGATGTATCACATTCTATTCTCTGAAAACACTCTGCATGCAACGAAACCACTAACTATGACCTTAAACGGTAAATCTTATCAAAAGCTACATGAGGTGAGGATATGAAAGTCTGGCCTTGCCCCTGCTGACACTGGAATATGTGACTGTGATCATCTATGGGGGAGTCACTCAGAAATAAAATGCCATCTGTGGAGAGAGAGAGGCACAGGCAACCCAGTGAACTTCACCACTGTGAGTGTGCCAGGCTCAGTGGTAGGACACCCAAAACCACCAAGGCCAGCTGGCCAGAATTCAACACTGGGGCCAGCAATCCATGTTTCAACTTGAGGTCCTAGAGCCAATGGCCACCCAGTTATTGCTACAGAACCAACTGCCTGGCAGAGAGGGGTTTGTTTGGAATCACACTTGTGCCCACCAAGGGAAAGAGGTGTGAATTCTCAGTTCAGAGCTGGTCCTGAGAGGCCCACTGCAGGTGGGGCATGAACTGGGGTTTGAAGAAGAGGTTTCATAGAGAAGTCTCATTGGCTCAGTTCCTCCTACCAGTTCCGAGGTCACTTGTGAGAGGGGATGCAGCTGGGCTCAGGCTTGAAAAGGCGATGCGGCCACAACCTCACCCAAGTTGTAGAAAGAGAATCAAGGAAGAACATGCCAGAGCTGCCTAACAGCCTTCTCTATATCCATGGAAATTTGATTTCCTAGAGTAGGAAGGTACACTCAAATAGCAACTAGTCTTCTTTCCTCAACTTTGAAATCCCTGCCTTCTCTCAGGCCTCTGCCTCTGAGTTGAGAAACAGGTGTCCAAGTGACGAGTATCGCATTCTTATTGACTTTTCCCACATGGAGGCCTGCTGTTGCCAAATCTTGCTCCTTATGTCTTGTTCCAGCAAGCTGGCCCAGAAATAGAAGCCTGTTGAGTTGGTAGTAGATACCTGCATCTCAAAAACAAACTTTTGAAATCTCAGTGGTTTCAGAGAGCTGTGGCTTATTTCATGTTCAGATGAAGTCTTATGTAAGTTGGGAGGCCATCCTCTGCCTTGCAGCTTTGCCATATGTTCCAGCTGATCTCCAAGTTCTCCTTTGCAGAGCACATGAAGAATGGAGAAGGGACACTGAACTGAACTCACTAGCCCGGACGAGGCTCCTCCTCCACTTCTACTCACAGTTCAAGCCGGATGGTCTCGTGATTCCAACCTAATTACAGAGGAAGCTGGGAAGTGTTAGAGGGACACATGGAATACACACTGTACATCAACTGTCTCTGGCACATTCATCATATTGGAAATGCTTTATGAAATCTCAAAATGAAAGAGCAGAGCAATAGCAAGATCCCTTGAGTGACAGTCCAGGTGCAGTGTTCCAGAGCCATTTTTGCCACTGGTTAGCTGAGGCAACCCTCTGCTCTGCTATACTTCAGCATCCTCATCCATAGAAGATGAAGTGGGATTGCATGTCCAGAGCTGTTCCCACATCGAAAGACACAATTCCATAAAGCTTGTGAGGATGGTACATGGATGATCACTAAGCTTTCCACCAAGGATTCTACATCAGAGAAAGCCCTGATGGAGAAAGCTGTGGTAGCTTCTAACTTGCTTCCAGGGCCTGCCCCCCACCCCTTGCTGTCATTTACAAGGCCCAGTTCTCAAGGGCCCAAGAGTCATTGAACTCAAACTTTTAGAAACTCATTGAAAAACAGTAGAGGACCTTATTTCTACCAAGGTGGGTAACAGATCTCTATTCATATCATTAAAACATGTGCAGGGATGAGGGAATGCATTGGCTAAGAACATGGCCTATGGAGCCAGATGGCCCAAGTTCAAATTGTGGCTCTTGCACTGTCATGGTGTGGGTTCTCCTGGAAGCAGACTCAGAGTCAAGGGTTTTAGAATGCTGGAGGGCTATTAAGGAGTGTTCCTGGGATCAACTACTATGGAAGGAAAAGGAAATAAGTAGGACTGGGTTAAGGGAGAAGTTAAGTTGCAGTGTAATCTCAGTGAAGGCCTGACTCAACTTTTCAGGATTCTGAAACTTCATCATTATCCTGAGATGAACTGGGGGTGGAGGTACCTTTGTATTCCTCTGTTAATCAATTACTGGATACTGGCTTCCCTAAGAAGCAAGTAGGACCCTAGCCTTGATGGTTCTCTTCAGATGATTCTCTTCAAGGGCTGACAGATAAGGGCTGTCTGCAGTCACACTCTCAAGAGCTGGAGGTGCGAGTCCTTCACCTCTGAAGAGGGAGCTGAGCAGTACATCTCAACATCTTTATAAGTATTCATTAGTTACATGACCTTGGGCAAGTTAGCCTCTTTATACCTTACAAAGGAGAAAAATGAGATATTATTGGAATATCTAGTTCATCGTGCTGGTGCTCAGTCATGTTTGACTCTTTGTGACTCTATGGACTGTAGCCTGCCAGGCTCCTCTGTCCATGGGATTTTCCAGGCAAGAATACTAGCATGGGTTGCCAGCCCCTTCTCCAGGGGACCTTTCTGATCTTGGAATTGAACCCATGTCTCCTGAGTCTCCTACATTGAAAGGCAGATTCTTTACCACTGAGCCTCCTGGGAAAGCACAAACTTCACAGAGTATGATAATTAAATTAGTTAAGACATGTAAGACATTCATGAAGTACTTGCTATATGCCTGGCACTGTTGCAAGCGTTAGTTATCACATGCCTCTCATAAAACTGCACAGTAACAAGAATGTTAACATTTGGAGATTAATTGGAACTGTGGAATCTCATGGGAGACCAGAAAAAGGGGAGATGTCCCCACAAAAATCTATCTGTGACCCAGCCCATTGTTGATTCCTCTGAGGCCCAGGCTCTCAGCCAAAATGGTTAGCATGAAAGACTTCAGATCAGTTCTCATTCATTCCTAAGCTTACAACCATAAAAGCTCAAGGAAGTAACTTCACCTCAAAGGTCCTTTTTAATGCTTCTGAATGTGATCAACTCTCATCTCACTCAGTACCACAGGGAAAATGTTTTCTCTCTCATGAGGAAGGCATGAAAGAGCTCTGCCTTTTGAGCTTAGCCCCCAGATTCTCTGGATTCTTCAAGTAATAGAAGAATGTGTCAGATCTCCTGAAGGAATCCCAGCCTCCACTCTTTCAGGGCTGGAAGAGACACTGCTCAGGGAGGAATTGTCCCATGTGGGGACCTAGCCAGCAAAGACTCCGCCTTCATCTGCATTTAGTATAGGCAATTTGCTTAGGAATAAAATTCTGACTTATGAAAATAAAAAAAAAAGCTAAGGCCAGAGAATATGGAGTCTGCAGGAAACAAAAGGCAAAGGGCATGATGAGATGAGTGTTCAACCTTCTTTGTTGAAGTCAGACAGATACCTGGAAAGGTAATGGGAATTTTCCTTCTAAGGCTGGGAGGGTCTCTCCTTATCTTCTATAAACTATTAATATCCCCATGGCTTTGTGAACTAGCCTCTGCTTCTCTCTCTCTTATTTTTTAATGTGGATAGCAATAAAGAAAGGGAGATTTCTGTACTGGACTCGCCTTCTTACTGCCTGCCTCTGAGCCTGTTACTCCAAAAAGTTCAACCAGCTTCTCTCATCCATAGCCTACTTTGCCATCAGGGCGGGTCAGACGGAAATTTGTTCTACATGGAAACCTCCAATTATTTTCCTTTCTTTTCACCAATAATTTTTTTTTTCCCTGCCCCAACTCAACCACTATTTTCCCCTCCCCTCCTCCAAACCATTCTTCCCCCACCCACTCCTGGACTAGCTGCCAGTGCTGGTTCCAACTCCCTACACATTTCAGTAGAAACAGTTGTTTTCAATTACATTCCAAAGCACAGGCGAGGGTTTCTGCAAGCAGCTTCCTAGTTCTCAATTGACCGTGGCAAAAGCAGCCTCAGAGAAGAAAACTCTTTCCAGGAAGAATGCAGACCTCACTTACTCAGAAAGCAATTTGAGGCTTCTTTTTCCATTGCACACACACACAAAATTATTGGGGGCTTTCCGGTGCTCTCATAAGGAAGTGTTTCTCAGCAAAGCACTCCATCTAGAAGCAAGTCCATCAGAGAACAGGATGGAGGGGCCATAAGATAGTTTTCTGGCCTCTGGAGCTGGGAGGAAACACAAGAAAAGCAGGCGTGAAGGCCAAGGTCTTTCACGACTGGACTGTGTAAAATGCAGGCCAAAGTGGGGCCCTCACAGTTTGCAAAGCTAAGTTGCTCCTTCATCTGTAACATGAAACAAACCTTGGAACAACTGGCCTAGGGTAACAGGAGAAAATGAGAAGTCAGAGTGTTTTAAAGAGCTTGATGATACAAGTCTGGAAACAGGGGTTCTAGGCTCGGTTGGGCTACACTCCATCTGTCTTGTACCTTCCTTGTGTTTCTGTAGAGCCATTTCCCCACCCTCTCCACCCTGCTGTCTGTCCGGGAAGGCTGCTCTCCGTGGACTAAGCCAAGGGTAACTTGGCCCTCTGGCTTCCCATTGGGTTCAGTGGATGGCAGTCAACTGGTAGGAGGTCAGAAGGGAGGAGGCAGGGATAAGTGTGTGTCCCCTCCCAGCTTTCTCCCTTCCATTCTCTCAGGTTGGCTGCTTCTCACAGCCAGGGAACCTCTCTCTCCAACTCTAGGAACCACTCCTTCCTTTGCCCTTCTGGCCTGAGGGGTTGTGATGGCTCCCTGTGGTGGCAAGTCCTGGGCATACTGAGCCATACTTCTTTTTTCAGAGCTCTGTCCACATCTCTGTAGAGTCCATGTTAACTGCTTCTCAGTGACCCAGTTTGGGTGTGCCTTCTGGGACCTTAAAGGTTTTATTACCAAATTCATCATTATGATGTTTTTAGAGGCAAGAACTCTGAATTTCCCAGGGCCCCTCAGTATAGTTTCATCTCTATGAATGATGTATGAAAGCAGTGACTTTTCATTCTTCAACATGAAAACTGAGGCCCAGAGAAGTAAGTCATTTATCTGGTCTACATCCCTTAAACTATATTCTGAAGGGGATCTTGGCAGCTCCTGGGGAGAGGATGGAGAGGCTGAGAAGGTGACATGAAAGCCCTCACCAAAGCTTCCAGAGCAGCTAAATTTTATCTGCTTAAGAAAATTTTAGGTGGATATTCCAAAATATTCAAGAATAAAGATGATCTCTGAAGACCACTGATTGGTAAGCAGACAAGCCCGTATGTAGACTTTCAAATGAATGCAACTCTGGATGTTGTTTTAGTTGTTGTTGGTCAGTCGCTAAGTTGTGCCTGACTCTTTGCTACACCACGGACTGTAGCATGCCAGGGTTCCCTGTCCTTTACAATCTCCTGGAGTTCGCTCAAAACTCAGGTCCATTGAGCTGATGATGCCATCCAACCACCTCTTCCTCTGTCAGCCCCTCATCCTTTTGTCTTCAATCTTTCCCAGCATCAGGGTCTTTTCCATTGAGTCAGCTCTTCACATCATGTGGCCAAAGTATTAAAACTTCAGCTTCAGCATCAGTCTTTCCAATGAATATTCAGGGTTGAATTCTGTTAGGATTGATTGGTTTGATCTTCTTGCTGTCCAAGAGACTCTCAAGAGCCTTCTTCAGCACCACAATTTGAAAGCATCAGTTCTTCAATGCTCAGCCTTCTTTATGACCCAACTCTCATATCCATACATGACTATTGGAAAAATCATAGCTTTGCCTATACGGACCTTTGTTGGCAAAGTGATGTCTCTGCTTTTTAATACATTATTTTGGTAGTAGAACCCTTACTCCAAGAAGAGCCAAAGAAATGCAGTAGGAGTATTTTGCAATATCAGCCCACCATACTCCCTTTTTAGAATTCACTCCTCCTTGGTGCTTGTACATAGAGGTGACAAGATGATTATGTTGTTTTGCCAAGTAATTCCACCCCACTGCTAGTCACAGCTAACTGAATTCAAGTGGATACCTGACTCAGGAAGAACGACTCTACAAGTTATGCTGAGAAAATTCCTTTCTCTTGAGAATTTGAGCCAGGTGGCCCTGGATTGTAGTCAGATGACATTATGACCTGAGGCAATAGTCATGTACCCTGGGGATAAAGGAGAAGCTCAGGCTATATGGAGGCTCTGGCTAGTTGAAGCCATGAGAAAATTAAAACTAAGAACCTTGTAGCAGGTGCCAGTCCACTGCCAAGGAAATAGAGCAGGTTCATAGAGATCATCTCTCTTGTTTCCTCCACGTGGTCTCTTGTCTCACTTTATAACATTTCTCTAGACCTTATCATGCTGGTTATTTTTCCTGCCATTGGGTTCTAAACTTTCTCTCTGAACTTTTACTAACAAATACCCTCTTCTTGTGCTAGAATGAGAACTGGATACATAGATAAATGTCTATAGACATATATACATACATACATAGAGGAGAAAGGACAAACTTTCTTACAGAAGAATTCCATATAATATATGAACACAAGCCTTCTCTAGCAGATGGAACTCAACTTCCCTATCTCTAAGTGTGAGCTGGACTTAGGGACTGACTCCCTTCTAACAAAAAGAGTATGAAAAGGGAAAAATAGTAGCTTCACAGTGGAGAAATCTGTCAGTACTTTAACTAGCTGATCAAAGTTAATATTACCAGTGATAAGTCATGTGGATATCATGTATACCCTGATATTCAACATTTGAAGGTAAGAGACACTTCACCTCTTTGCAGTTCTTATCCTAATCCATAATTCCAGTCAAATAGTGAGAAAATATCAGAGAAGTTCAACTTTAGGAACATTTTACAAAACAACTGACAAGTTCTCTTAGAAAACAAGGAAAGACTATTAAGAAATTGTCACAGATGAAAGGAGACCCAGGAGATATGACAACCAAAAGGAAAGTGGTCTCCTGAACTGGATCCTATAAGAAAAAAGGAACCTTAGTGGGAAAGTTGGTGAAATAAAGTATGTCGTTTGGATAATAGTGTTATACCAATGGTAGTTTCTTAGTTTTGACAAAAGTATCGTAGTTATAGAAGATATTAGCCTTAGGAGAAGCTGAGTGAGAGTACATGAGGACATTGTCTACTATCTCTGTAGCTTTTTCTTAAATCTATAATTACTTCCAAAAAAATAGAAAAGAAAAAAGATGACTGAGAAGCTCAGTGAATGTCCAGGAGCACCAGAGAACCAGACATAGCTACAGAGCCAGGATCTGCTGCCAAGCCCACATGGCAGAACTGGGCCAACAGACTCCATGGCCCCCTCTGGCCATAGGCTCTGCAGGCTCCACCACCCACACCATAACACCAGGTCCTTTTCTCGCTCACTGCTGCCTCTAGAAACAGATGTGGCTTCCGCTACCACCATCTGTCACCACAATGAAGTCCAGACAGCCCGACTCCTCCCATTGCTGGGCTACATTTGCACAACCACCACAGAGAGGGTGGGAGTTGAGTACGTGACATTTTGGCTTCTATCCCTCAGTGGGGCTCTACTTCCTAAGATCAGAGATTTCCCAGACATAAGAAGGAGGTTCCAATGCTCAGTGGCCAGAAAGAAGGACGTAAGTCCATTGTGGTGATTGAGGCCATATAAATGGAGTGGTCAGACAAGGCCTCTGGGAAGAAACAGTATATAGATAAGGCGTTATTAGTGAAACCGAATTTGAAATAAAACTCAGCAGCCTCTGGCACTCAGCCCTGTGGTCAAGGTGTGACTGTAACAAATAAAAATGCATCCTTCTCATGCAAACACCATATTGAACAAGCAGTTCACAGACAGTCAGCAGAAATCAATTTCATTTTGTCTTTCACTGTCCCCTTCAATCGGCTCTGTGAGGCCATGTCTGTTGAGTTTTACACCAGAGGCATGGAAAGTCCTCAAGCATTCTCTGGCCACTCTTGAGTAATACATGCAATTCTAGGGTCACTTCAAGTCATAAATCATAATTTCAGATTTGCTTTAAAAATATGTCTAGTCTTACATAATAGTCAAAATTTCAAATTTGCCTCTAAATTGTGGCTTCTGCCCCTCTGATGGTGTGGGTCTGAAGTCAAGGAAGTAAAGAGCCTGTCTGCTCTCTTATCTGTGCTTCCTCTGGCTTTTATGGTTTCAGTTCCTACAGAGTTGAAGCATACTCAGGGTGAATAGGTCAGGGGAGAAGAAAAGTTTCTACTTACCTGGTACTGTCAAATTTATCTACAGATTCAATGAGACATATTTCAAAATCTTTGCTGCCTTCTTTGAAGAAATTAAAAAACTGATTTTAAAGTTCATGTGAAAATTAAGGGGCTCAAAATAGGCAAACCAATGTTGAAAAAGAAGAATAAAGTTTGAGAACTCACTTCCTAATTTCAAAACTTACTATAAAGGTATAGTAATCAAGACAGGGTGGAACTGGCATAACAGTAGATATAAAAATCAATAGAATAGTATTGAGAAGACAGAAATAATCTCTCACAGTCAACTCATTTTTGAAAATGAACTATAGACAATTAAATGGGGAGCTAATAGTCTCTTCAACACATGGTTCTAAGATAAGTATACATTCAATGTAGAATGAAGTTGGACCAACACTTCACACCATATATTCTATGTGTAAAACTGAACTAAAAATGAGTCAAAAATCTAATTTTAAGACCTAAAGCTATAAAACTCTTACAAGAAAGCAGAAGCATAAATCCTCAAGACTTTGAATTAGGAAATGTTTACTTAGATTCTGCACCATAAGTACAAGCAACAGGAGAAATAATAAATTTTTTAGATGTCATCAAAATTAAAACATATTGTGTTTCCTAGGACACCATCAAAAAAATGAAAAGACAGACCACAGAATGGGGGGGAAATTTTGTAATGGATGCACAGGTCTGTGAATATACTAGGAACTATTGAATTGTACAATTTGAGTGAATTGTATGGTATGTAAATAAAATCTCAATAAAGCTGCAATTTTTAAAAAAAGTGCCAGTGTAGTCTTTGCTATGTGAAAACCTGCAGTGCTAAAATGAAATGCAGAGGAATTTTTTTTCAAATATTACAAAATGTAGTAGATCTTGGTCTTGCTACAAGTTGTGGTAGATAATTTATTGTTTCTGGGATCTAACACAACCAGCAGAGAAACTGTAGTCTAGAGTGAGGGGATTTTCAACTAGAAGGTGGTTTGGGAAAAGCCTAGCTTCTCAGCATGAGGTCAAAACAGCCAAGTCTCCCACCAGCACAAGGCCTCCTGGCTCCCACTTGAGGGCAGACAGCAGTGTCCCAGCAGACCCGGGTCCTTTGGGGAACAGATCCTGGAGCAAGTAACCCAGAGCATAACTGTGTACCTAAGGGCTGTGCAAGAGCCAAGACGCTGAGAGTCCACGGTCCTGGGGCACACCACAAAAGGACAATGTGAACTATCATCTTAGCCTAGGTTACCTCCAAAGCAAAGGGTCCTGTGTGAAATGGACAGGACTAATAAACAGAACCAGAAGTATCCATGCCAGTGTATCTGTGCTCAACCTTCAGGACATTCTGAGAAGCCTCACAATGCATTTTATAGCTGTTTACCCCTGAGATGAATGGAGGAAGCACTTTTTTGTCAGCCCATTTTGCCAATGGACAAAGGCCATTCTGTGGAGAAGTAACTCTCCCTCCTTCTGGGTTGTGCAAGCACAAGTTCCCACAGGCATGCTATGGAGACGGAGGGACCCAGGGTAGAAGGTTCCAGGCACACCATACACCCATTTTTAGCTGTAAACAAGTTGAGAACAATGCTTACGAGGTGTCTGATGCAACCATCAACTAAGTTCTGTGAGGTCTCAGAATCAGCTATAGCATCTTTAAGGTCCAGTGAAACATGAAAATGTGGAGTTTTTGTTCAAAACTTATTAGAATTTCCAGATGGTCACAGCAGAGCATTAAGCCAAACCCAGGGTTCTTCTGAGAGTGGACCTTGTGTGACCGCACTGGTTGCACGTGGCCATGAAGCTGGCCTTGTCTGAACTCTACAGCAGCAAGCTATCCTCACCCCAACTCCCATTCTGGCAACACACACACACACACACACACACACACACACACACACACACACACACACACACACATCAGGTTCTCCTGACTAACGTCTCCATAAGCAACACCAACATCAAGGAACTGAATTCCTCTGTCTCTGCCTCTCCCTCAGCTCTAACCACAGACCCATAAGCAAGGCCTCTGCAAGGGGGTTCCTGAACCTGGTGTGTGCTAAGGTTTTTCCAGGCCCAGGTCAAGTCTGGACAAAGGAGAGAATTTTTCATGAAGCTGCTTATTTTTTTCCCATAAGATTCTGTAATATAAGATTTCTTCCTTACTTTAGAAATGAAATTATGGTGATAGTAAGCAGCACTTTTATTTTTTTGGCTATAAGGATATTAATTTTTTTGAGTGTCAATCCTTTGCAGTTTTGGACTTAAGAAAATTACTGGCCCATGGATACCTGGAAATACTGGGTTGGGAGGAAGAAGACAAGATAGGTATTCAAAATCAAGAGCTTGGTTGATGTAAGGATTTGATGCTACTCAGATAGACAGAGAACAGTGCAGGGTATTTTATCAGCAACCCAGCATCCCTTACAAGATAGAGAACCATCAATACCTCCAAACTCAGGTCTGTCCCTTGTGAGTGTTCTTGATGTGCTTTTCCCTTCATCCATTTTTCTTGCCAAGGCTCTGCATAAGGATGAAGGAAAAAGCCCTGTCTGTCAGTCCCTTGGACTGCAAGGAGATCCAACCAGTCCATCCTAAATGAAATCAGTCCTGAATATTGGAAGGACTGATGCTGAAACTGAAACTCCAATATGTTGGCCATACAATGCAAAGAATTGACTCATTTGAAAAGTCCCTGATGCTGGGAAAGATTGAAGGCAGGAGGAGAAGGGGACGACAATGGTTGGATGGCATCACTGACTCCATGGACATGAGTTTGAGTAAACTCCAGGAATTGGCGATGGACGAGGAGGCCTGGAGTGCTGCAGTCTATGGGGTCGCAAAGAGTTGGACATGACTGAGCCACTGAACTGAACTGAACTGTCAGGTAAAGTATGAGCATTCAGGAAGCTCTCCTTAAAAACACCTCATCTATCCTTAGATCACCCACCTGGAATTCCACTGCCAGTACTGCACTGCTTTGGGTAGGATATGAGCCTCTGGTTGACTCAACTGGCTTAATGTGTTAATTCTTTAAATATGCATTAAAACCCTAGGCAGGAAGATTCAGTAGCACTTAGTATAGTGCCTGATTCATTGAAAATATTGCTTACATATGGTGATGATGAAATTAACATCAGGTGATTGTATCACTAAATCCTAACAGAACCCAGAGAAATAGGCACTAATATCCCCATTTTTTTGGCTGAGGAAACTGAAGATCTGAGAGACTGAATAAGTTACTCAAAGTCACACTGCTTGGAAGCAGAGGGCCAGGATCCAAAACAGACCCAAAGTCGATTGTTTAACCCCTCTGCTATGTCACTAGTCCTGTGAGAACATGAGTGGGGCACCTGAGGGGCAGTGATGCCAACCACACTGAGAAGTGTGGAGGTTGGTGCCAGCGAGCTCCATAATTCTTACTGCACCACTAGGTGTGCAGCACTTACCTAACAGGGCTTCAAATGAAAGCACAAGGCCCTTTCCTCACCTCTGTTTCTCTTTGTCCTTTTCTGTACCCTTTTTTCTCCTATCATTCCTTGTGTGATTCTGGCAGAGCCCATAGAGGAAACAGACCAAACATTTCCTATTAGGACAAAAATCTTTGCATCTTCAATGTCTAGAAGCAGTATCTAGTATTTAGCATCTCACATACAGGAGGTGCCTAATAAATGTCTGCAGATCACTCTGAGAAGGCAGCCTCTTCCAGGTCCCCATGAAATATCCAGTGGTGTTCTTGAGCAGCCTTGCCAAGTCTCTTGTCATCCAGCATGCCACACGGTGGGCTCCATGCCCACTTTTATTCCCACATCTCTCCCTACACAGGACCAAAATGAAAGGTTGTTGCTGAACCACAAAAGACACCGAGATTCTTGGCCTCTGGAGGAGAACAATTCAATCTGGGGCCAGTGACAAGGCTTGATCGCTCAGAGCTTTTGTGTAATAAAGTTTTATTAAAGTATTAAAGAGATAGAGAAAGATTCTGACATAAACATCAAAAGAGGGCAGAAAGAGCGCCCCCCTGCTAGTTTTTAGCCAGATGTTAGATAGCTACTAGCAGGCTGCAAATTAGAGAAAGGAAATGTCTCCAAACTCAGAGAATGGCACCAGGCCCTTCAGCCACAACATGCATTTTGAGATAAAATTGGCACCAGGTGAGTCATCCAGGCCATTAAACGATTGACATGAATCTTGAAGAAAGGCAGATTTCCAAGCAAATATATAATTTCATTAACATAGATTAGGAGAACAATATTTGAGTTAAACATACTGGTTTGTCAAGTCGGTTCTGACTGAGTCTTAGGCAGAACTGATTTGAAGACCAAGTCTAGGGTAAATACATAGTACATTAACATAGCTTAAGACAAACATTTCCATAAGAAAAATGCCTTGGTTAGCTCAAGGTTTGAGAAAAGTTAAGTTCAGGTGGAGCCAGGTGTCGTCATGACAACACAGAATTTTAAGAGAAACCTCTTTTTAAATTTGTATAGAGAAGGGCAAAAATATCTAACACTTGTTTGTTTCCTCCTGCTGCTTAAGAGAAAGATAAAAAAAAAAAAATGTCTGACTCTTGCAGCCTATTTCCTCTGCTTGGAGACTCCTGGCCTTCCTGCCTGTTACCTTCTCAAAAACAAACCTCATTATTAATTACAATGCTTCTGAAAGATGCAGGTGTGTAGTGCAGCCCCCATTCCCAAATTCAGGGAATGTCATCTGATATGGCCAATTGCCTCCCATTACCTACCATCCACCCTCCAAATGTGTCTACTTCAGCTTCAGAACTCTAAAGAAACAGTTTCTGTGTCATCTCATCATTAATTAATGCACGACTCAAAGGAAGTACTCCAAAGTGTTTGAACAGGACCTCTTGATGCCATTTGAGCAAGATTGGCTTCCCTGGTGACTCAGATGGTAAAGAATCTGCCTACTATGCAGAAGACAAGGTTTCAATCCCTGGGTCAGGAAGATACTCTGGAGGAAGAAATGGAACCCATTCCAATATTCTTGCCTGGAAGATTCCATGGACAGAGGAGCCTGGTAGGCTACAGTCCATGGGGTTGCAAAAAGTTGGACACGATTGAGTGACTAACATTTTCACTTTTCTGAAAGATTAGAATCTGCCAAAGCCTTCAGATAAGGAAAAATATTAGACTCTCCACTCCCAGTCCACCTCAGACAAAATATACCTTCTCTTAAGCAAAATTAGCCACTCTTCTGATACTAACTCTTAGTATCCACTTATTAAATTACCAGTCACTTGTTAAAATGCAAGTGAAAATTGCTCAGTCGCTTCCAACTCTTTGCAACCCCCAGGACTACAGCCTGCCAGGCTCCTCTGTCCATGGAATTCTCCAGGCCAGAACACTGGAGTGGGTAGCTATTCCTTTCTCCAGGGGATCCTCCCAACCCAGGCAGATTATTTACCGTCTGAGCCACCAGGGAAGCCCAGTCACTTGTTAAGAAGCATTGAATTCATCATGACAGAATTGAGACTATGCAGTTATAGTTCTGCATATGGGAGAAACATTTTCGGACTGATTTAACACTAAACAAGGCTTTGCCAAAATGTTTTATTTCATGCTTTATTTGAGCCAGCACCAAATGATAGGAATTGTTCCCTTTCAATTGAACCCATATGCAAATTGGTAAAATATTCCAGATCCTCTGGAAGAAATCTTTCCAAGCTCTATTTGAATTACTTGATTTATGACTGAGTCTTGACATCTGGATCTTACACTGATGTCCTTATTCTAGGAAGAACACTCACAAACAATGTGAATTATCATTTTAAAGCAGTTGTGTGTGTCTCATTCCAAAATGGACACCCCATTTGTTAGATGTTGCAGAGTTAACCAGAAAAAGAGGAAGGAAATCAGGCTTTTTTGTTTGGCTGGGATGGTAGTCCTAGCTCCAGAGACTTTATGGCTGAAGCAAGGAAGAGGCCAACATTGTCATAGAGCCAAGTATGTCCGGCTCTTCCACAAAGAACAGGCATTCTCCTCCCCAGTCAGAGGAGAGCAAAGGCTCACTTACTGTATGCAAAGATGCTCCTTGGCCTTTTCTTTCTATGTATAAACTCAAGCACGCCCTGCTATTCTGCTTCTCCTGAGTGTCTCACTACTTAGAACAGACCTAAGAACAATCCTATGTTGCACAGTGAACAAAGCAACCTTGCACTGCGACTCTCATTCCTCCTTTTTCCTAAAGGGATCAAGTACAAAAAACACTTGGGAGGTCTATAAAATTCAGGAATCCAGAAACTGCAGGAGAGAATCACTTTTGGGTGAAGAGCAGAGAAGTCTACTTCTACTAGAGGATGAGATGATTAGATAGCATCTCTGACTCAGTGGGCATGAGTTTGAGCAAACTCTGGGAGACAGTGGAGGAAAGATGAGCCTGGTGTGCTGCAGTGCATGGGGTCACAAAGAGGTGGACATGACTCAGTGACTGAACAACGACAACAAAGAGAAGTCTAGTTCAGTAGCAGTTGCCCGTGACCAGGGATGGTGGCAACAGCTGTCTGTGGCATACATCTAAGGATCTCAGACAGGGTAGTTGTCTCTAGGCCTACATATGCTATAGTGGTGGTGGTTTAGTTGCTAAGTCATGTCCGACTCTTGTGACCCCATAGACTGTAGCCTGCCAGGCTCCTCTGTCTATGGGATTCTCCAGGCAAGAATACTGGAGTGGGTTGCCATTTCCTTCTCCAGGGAATCTTCCCAACCCAGGAATTGAAGCCAGGTCTCCTGCATTTCAGGCAGATTCTTTACCGACTGAGGTGCAAGGGAAGCCCCTACTTATGCTATACTTCCATTTATTCTGTAGATTGTGAAATCTGCTTCCACAAAAAACAGTTAAAATTGGGTTGAGAGAGAAAAGCAACCTAGAAGAGCAGAAAGGGGAAAAGGTGAGGAAAAAGCCTTTTCTATATGGAACACATTAGGGGCATCAGACTTCTGGGGACACTTTGACCTCATCTTTACCTTTGTAAATATTCTCCCCACTCCCCACTTTTCTCTCTTTTTCTCCTGATGTGTTCCACTTGTTAGTACAAGGAAACTTTTTCCCTTAGACAAAAGATTATAAAGAAATGAGTCTGGTCAAGTTTTGTTTGGTTTTTAATATCCTCTTTAAAACTGTTCATGTTTGCCATTAGCTGATCACAATTTCAAACACACTATGGAAATTTTACCCCTCCATTCCATTTTTAGAATGCAGTTTTTGCCTAGACTTGGTAATGGATCTATCAATCCTTCACTGAATGTAAAGGAAAACTCCACATTTATGACTTTAACCAGGGTTCTCAACTTGGCATTACTGACTTTTGAGGCCAGAAAATTCTTGTACAATGTTGGATATTTAGCAGCATCCTTGGCCTATGCTCACTAGATGCCATCAACACCAGTTGTAAAATCCAAAAATGTCTCCTGATATTGCCAAATGTCTCTTAGGAAGAAATTCCTCCCCCTACCCTAGAAACACTGGCTTTAACAAAATCACTAAAATATGAAAAGGAGATATTAGATACCAATTTGAAAATTCAAAATCTTCACTTCCCAAGTATTTCAATATTTCAATACTTGAAAACGTTTTTGGTAGATCTTATTCACTGCCTATCTAATGGCCATTTCCCAGCCCTCTGTAATTACATGGTGGGCTGATTCACTAATCTCTTTTCTTAAAATTTTTTTGGCCATGCTGAATGGCTTGTGAAATCTCAGTTACCCCCAACCAGGGACTGAACTAGGACCACTGCAGTGAAAGCACTGAATCCTCACACTAGACTACTCACACAAGAGAACTCCTTGATTCATTGATCTCTGAGCTGGTAGAATCCTGTCCCAGCCCTGGAAGAGATGCCAATCATGCAAATCCCCTTTCCCTTTGTCAGTGGTTGGTCAAGGGATGGGAAACATGTAGCTCAGTTCTAGACAATGAGAGATAAAAGTGGGGGAAATGCTTGGGAAGGCCTCCAGATTTTAAAAAATATCAATAAATAACAATAAATAAGATTCTGTCTAAGTCTTTCGGCCATCTCTCCTTTTCATCCACTAGGATTTTTGCCTTTGCTGCTGCTGCTGCTGCTAAGTGGCTTCAGTCGTGTCTGACTCTGTGTGACCCCATAGACGGCAGCCCACCAGGCTCCCCCATCCCTGGGATTCTCCAGGCAAGAACACTGGAGTGGGTTGCCATTTCCTTATCCAATGCGTGAAAGTGAAAAGTGAAAGTGAAGTCGCTCAGTCGTGTCCAACCCTTCACGACCCCATGGACTGCAGCCTACCAGGCTCCTCCGTCCATGGGATTTTCTAGGCAAGAGTACTGGATTGGCTTGCCATTGCCTTCTCCATTTTGCCTTTGAGTTGGGCTACATTGCTTGGAGCTTCAGCAGCTATCTCACAGTCACAAGGAACTAAACAAAAGACTGAAATGCCAATAGCTTGAGGAAGGTAAAGTAGAAAAAACAAAAGAGCTTCAGTCCTCGATGATGTCTTTGAATTGCTGAACTGGCCTTGGAATATCCACTTTGGGCTGCTTGTTACTTGAAATAATTCAACACTTTTATTACTTAGCTAAACCAACAACTGGCACACTATGGTCTGTGGGTCACATCCAGGAACTAAGAATTGTTCTTACAGTTTTAAAAGGTTGTTAAAAAATAAAAATAAACACCCATAAGTGATCCAGAAAACCAAAATATTTTTACAATATGGCCCTGCACAGAAGTTCGCCAGTTCCCAACCTAAATCCCACTCATAGCAGATGTCTGATGATTTGCTACCCAAAGCATTCCTAATTAATAGAAGTACTGATGTATCCATTTTATAGCTATGGAAACTGAAGTTGAGTTGGCCAATTGTAGGCTCGACTAGGCAAGTCAAATACAAATTTGCCATTATTTCAATTCATTGTAAACTTAAGCCAAATTGAGACCTCACAAAAGCATTAAACCTATTCCTTAGGGCTTTAAATAATGTTTGTACAATAGGTTTGATGTTACAAATCAGAATAGACAAGGCCTTTTGATTAAACACAATGTGTTCAATGAATACCTTCAAAAGGAGCCAGACTGTTCCACTATCTAGAGCACCAAGGCATTTCCTGCATTAGGAAATCAAAGCTGGAGACTCCAAGGAGGAAAAGTCATTACAGAAAAACACAAAAAACAAACTCACAGATACAATCAATTCCCTCTTCTACTTGCTGACACAGTTCCTTCACTTCCTCACTGACTCACTCAGAGAGTGAATCTTCAGTGAAAAACATCCAAAGCCTTCCCCCACTAACTATAGCTCCTGTGTTAATCAGCAGTCAGGTCGGCACGTTCTGTCATGTAAACAGTGACAAAATCTTCAGTGCACTCAGAGCACTGGGTCTACAAGGCGGCACACAAAACTTGTGGACAGCCCCTAAGGTGAGTGTGGCACCAAAGTTATAGTAATCAGCTGCCAGCATCTAACCACAGAGCTGAAACTGAGCACCAAGGGGTGGCAGAGCCAGGCTTTTCCCAGTTGATCCACCCAGCATTTCTCCGCCTTGGGACAGCTGGCACACAGCAGGTGGTCAGTGAGGAAGGAGCACGCTGAGTCTACACCCAGTACTGGTTGTGCTTCAGCGCTGGGTTGCTTTGCCGGCAGAGCTTGACCATGTCAGGATCCAAATTCACCCATGTCTCCCAAAGAGCAGATCTTTCTGCTGGCTCAGAAGCTGGAGACTTCTCCATGTGCTCACACCGTGGGGCCCTGAAAAGACCAACTGGAGGACTGCCGGAGCTTCTTAGAAGAGGCGTCACGGTGACAGTGGGAACCGCTGCACTCCGTTCTGGCCTAGGACCCGCGGTTGTGGGTTCTAGGCTGATCTGGGGCTTAATAAGAGGTTTTGCCTTCTCTGCCTTCCGGCCCAGCAGCCAGACACACGAGGCCACCACGGCTACTATTAGCAGGAAGAGCACCCCTGTCAGTGGTATGATAACCATCAGAGGGTGACTGCTCTCCCTGGGCTGGGTGGGGGCCCCAGGGCCGGCTCTGGTGGCATCTGGTGACCAAATGACTCTGGTGGGAGAAGCCGTGACATCCAGAGTGGGCTCTTCACCACTGTGTCGTCCCCAGGGAGCTGCTTCCGGCCATCTGGTCTGGATCAGCTTCCCCAGAGTTCCCATCTGTGTTGTGGGTCCTGAGGAAACCACAGGCTTTTCCTGAGGGAGACCTATAGTCACAAAGTTATCAGTGACTAAGAAGGAAACATCGGGGGTAAAAGTCTGCAAAACAAAGGGGTCAGGTGGCACAATGGTGAAGGGGAGACATCCTGTCGCTGGTTGGACGTGGTCTGCCCTGAGCAGAAATGTGAAGGAGTCACTGAGGCCGCTGGGGCCCGTTAGATTGGCATGCGGCTTGAGCATCAGCAGTCCTTGGTCAATATCCCTCTGCGTGAACAGAGTAGCATCTTGCCAGGCAGTGTCCCGGCCTACTCTTCGTATAAGTCTGCTGTGGACAGGGGGTTCTATCACTTCAAATTCGGGATCACTGTTAGTCCTGCTAGCAAGCTCAGTAGCATCCAGGTCCTTTCTTGTCAGCTGATGGGCTACTCTGTTAGCAACTGTCAGGTTTGACACAACCCACAGTAAAGGCTGCACTCTGATGCACAGTGTTTGTCCTGTCAGGTTGCTTTCTGAGGTAAACAGTGAGAACTGTAGCTGGTCCTCTGAGGCAGTGAGGTTTGTCATGTGGTAAGAGAGCTTTCCTAAATTCAGATCTTCCTGTCTAAAACTGATGACCACCTGGTCTTCAATGAGCAGATGACCATGTTGGAGGGGCCACACTATCTTGTAGGTGATATGGGGGCTCCTCCCATTGGTCACTGCTGACAGGTGAGCACTGGTGATGGTGACACTTGTCTGGCCTTGTGGAAGAAGAAGGTCAGTGAGGTTCACAAGGGTGATGGAGATGGGGATGACATCCAGGTGGAAGAGCTTGTAGAGTGGGCGGTGTTGGCCATCGGTGACACTGAAGTAAAACGCTCCAGAGGATGGGCTTCCATCTTGTATGAACCACACCTGAGAATTATCAATGTTGGCTTGTGTGAAGTGGCGAACAGGTACATGTGGATGGTGAGCCATTGCCAAAAAGCCATTATTAGCATCACGGATGATCACATACCTGATCTCTTCTGGAGGACTGTCTAGATCTTCCACTTTTAGGTTTTCAGGTCCTAAAACCAACCTATTGCCTTGCAGAACTTGCAGTCGAAGCCCTTTTGTCTTTAATTCTGGTGCTTGGTCGTTTATAGGAGTGATGGTGATGTTAAACATCTCTTCAAGAAAGTCGGCCTCTGGCTTCATGGTGGACTTGCTCTTTTCACTGGGCCAAATGGCAAAGGTAAAGTTATCAGCCAGTGATTCAGAATCATCGTGAAGGTATGTAACTCCAAATTTATTAATTATATATTGAGAGAAATTGGGTTTTCTTTTAGTAATATTTCTCTCTCCAACCATAAGAGTTCCATGGTGAGGAAGAGATGTAACTTGGAACCAAATTTCGTATGAAGAACGCTGAGATTTGGGCAATTTAAGTAAGAGATTGGATGCATCTAACTTAGATTGGTCAATGAGAACTTTGTCTCCCTCCTTGACAACAGCTCCTGTTAAAAACACACATAAAGAACAAAGTGGCATTTCATTAGAACTTTCAAATGATCTCAAATTTGCCTGTCCCAGTGGATGACTCAAAACACCTTAGTACCTGAATTAGCATTGCTACCCAAGGCATACTAAGAAAAATAAATTTTAAATACACATGCCCACACTATTAAGTCAATATTTCAAGTAAGAGAGTTTTAAATCTTGAGATTCACTTACAGCAAGTTCATCTCCTAACTTTCCTACTACTGGACTTTCTCTTACCATAGAAACAGGTGTAGCTTTCAATATCTCTTTCTTTTCAAGAATTTACCCTTTTTGTTTTGTTCATCTTCCATCAACAGTTTTCAGTCATGGGCATAGTGAAGCCCCTATTTGGAAGTATAAATAGGAATTCTTGAAAGCTAATTTTCCATTCTTTCCCCACTGAAACTATTAAGGCTCAGGAGAGGAAAAAGCAGAGGCCCAGAGGAAAAAAAACATACATAAAGAAATAACACATTTCATAGCCATATAAGTTTTATTTCAAAGATTGATATCATGGCATTGATAATTAAAAAGGGAAAGATTTATTCCCCAAATGAAAAGTGAAAGTGAAAGTGAAGTAGCTCAGTCGTGTCCGACTCTTTGTGATCCCATGGACTGTAGCCTACCAGGGTCCTCATTCCATGGGACTCTCCAGGCAAGAATACTGGAGTGGGTGGCCATTTCCTTCTCCAAGGGATCTTCCTGACCCAGGGATCGAACCCTGGCCTCCCACATTTTGGGCAGATGCTTTAACCTCTGAGCCACCAGGGAAGCCCATTCCCTCCCCAAATGTCCCTGTTCTAATAAGTGGAGATAAGGTACTGACCTTATCAGTAGGATAAGGTGGAATTACCTGTATTTGCAAGCAGACAACTCTGCCGACCAGGTTTGTTAATTTCATATGAAATAGTTATATGAAACTCCTCAGGGCCTAGAGTTGCTGGCGGGGAGGACGCTGTGAACATAAACGAGTCTTCTGCAGTCCAGCCTGTGTTTTCCCAGTCCATATGCTGGTATAATATCAGCTGTTCACTCACCTGGCCAGATAGTAAGAAAAATCAGCCCCTGGTTTCAGGGATCATATGAGAATTAACATATATCCCAATTGGAAGAGACACATGTTTCTTCAGGGTTTATTCATCCTCAGAGTATTGCATATTTCCATGCAAATTCAGGAACACTAAAAGTGTGGTAACTTATTTGTCAAACCTAGGTGATTCTATTACCAAAAGAGAAAGAAAAGCACATTGATTTTTGAGATGATTGATGCCTACGGTATTTATAACAAGTTTATAATGAACCTTTACTTCCATGTCAGCATCATAACTCCCAACTCCCAACCAATCTTGCTTAATATGTATTCTTACTTTTCTGCCCAACAGATTATTTTGAAGCAAAACACAGACATCAAATCATTTCATCTGTAAATGCTCTTGTAAGTATTAGTAAAAGATGACTTTTTTCAAATATTCGGTTACCACCCATATGGCATCATTTAATGTGGTCCTCTGGCACCTATAGTTTTTGTGTATTTGCAGTTATATCTAGAGGTTTAATAAAAATCAGGTTCAATTTTTCATTAAGAATCTTTTACATGTATATTTCCTCTTGCATTGCATCACAAGGCAAAATAATGTTGGGCTTCTTCTCTTTTGGATATGTTAAGATTGATAGGTGGCTTCAAGTGTTGCCAGACTGATCCAAATATCCCCATAAGTCTATAAACTAATAGTTTTACGTGCTCATTGATACAATTGCCTAAACTCATTATTTTCATGGGTTTCCCCAGTGGCTCAGACAGTAAAGAATCCGCCTGCAATACAGGAGACTTGGGTTCGATCCCTAGGTCAGGGAGGACCCCTGGGGAAGGGAATGGCTACCCACTCCAGTATTCTTGTATGGGAAATCCCATGGACAGAGGACTATAATCCATGGGTCAAAAAGAGTCAGAGACGACTAAGAAACTAAGCACATTATTTTCACAGTGACAAAACACTGATATTATTCATCATTGCTTCTTCATTCTTATTTGGAATTCTTCTATAAAGAACTTTCTCTTATCAGCTAGTTGGCTGCACTGATATACAGTACATGCAGGACAGACAGGGTAAGTATTTTATTCTCTTCCTTATAATATCATTCTTCAGAAGAATGAGTCCCTTGGCTCCAGTCTCCAAATACTGACCATTGGTTTTGTTTTGTTTGCTTGAGAATCATCATTAATTCATGGATTTTAATATATGGTGTATATCATTCTCTTGCAAGTATTACTCCTACTGATTTTCAAATTTTACCGTCTTGCTTAAGATATTTTTCAAGATTTAATGAAGGTCTTTAATGTCTGTGGTCTATCAATGTCCTTTTTTTTGAAAAACCTTTTATTTTATATTGGAGTATAGCCAATTATCAATGTTGTGACAGTTTCAGGTGGACAGTAAACCCAATCATACATATACATGCATCCATTCTCTTCCAAACTCCCCTCCCATCCAGGCTGTCACATAATACTATCAAGGTCCTTTTTATATCAATTGAAGGAGATGGTCCCACCCAGCATTTTGTTGTCCAGATATCATGTGAACAGCCCTTCCTCCAATAACAGTGATTGAATGTTCTAAAACTATAACCACAGAAGGGAAGGCTAGAGATAAAATATTCAACCTTTAATTCCTATAGGTCACATGTTTTTCTGACCTGCTATCTATCATAATATCTGAACTTACAGGTAGGTATTACTTGACTGTCTATGTCAAAAGTGCTGAGGATAAACCATCATATAATGTACAGAGAAATTTTTGTCAGTCAGTATTTGGAAATATGGCCTTTGATACCATGGGTTCCACACCCAAAGATTCAACCAACCTTAGATCAAAAACATTTGAAAAAAAATCCCATAAAGTTCCAAAAGTCAAAATTGTTATGTGTTACATTCTGGCAATGATTTATACAGTATTTATATTGTATTAGGTATTGTAAGTAACCTAGAAATAATTGAAAGTATACAGAAGAATGTGTGCAGGTTATATACAAATACTATTCCATTTTATATATGGGATTTGAGCATCCTCAGATTTTAGTATCTGCAGTGGTGGGGGGATGGTCCTGGAACTAAAATCCTACAGATATGTAAGGATGACTGTAATGTATTAATTAACAGAGGTTTGGCAATGTGTTGCTCTGACTCTCTGCTCATGACAGTGGATATATCTAGAACCAGAAAGGCTTTTGGCTAGTGAGTTTCATGGAATAAAAGATCTGTGTTCCCAGAGTGGCCAAAACTGGTGATGAGGAGTTTTTTGTGTCTTGTCCTATTCAAGGATAAAGCAAGGAAGTGCTCCTATTCAAGGATAAAGCAAGGAAGTGCTGTCACTTGGGGATTTTAAGTGGGGAGAAGAAAATATCATCTCTCAACATTTCCTAACCAAAAAAACAAAGTTACTCATGAGAAATCAGACTTTCTCCAAAGACAGTAATTTCTACTACTAACTAGTAACTGAATACCCAAGAAGTTCCTGGGGAATAAGTCAGTTTTATTTAGTGAAAGTGAAAGTGAGGTCGCTCAGTCATGCCCAACTCTGTGACCCCATGAACTGTAGCCTACCAGGATCCTCCATCCGTGGGCTTTTTCAGGCAAGAGTACTGGAGTGGGTTGCCATTTCCTTCTCCAGAGGATCTTCCTGGCCCAGGGATTGAACCTGGATCTCCAGCGTTGTAGGAAGATGCTTTACCATCTGAAAATGGTAGATACAGGGATCTACCATTTCTATTCCTAGTTTAAGATTTATGACAAAAGGTTAGTTATAAATATATTCCTCCTCCTAGAAGTAGGTGACTGTGCCATGGATTTTAGACCAGAGGATGGTTCCTGAAATGTTTCCATTCTGCTTGAGAAGTATAATATTATAAGGCAAACATGATCCAGTTTCTTAATATGAAAAGTAAAAGACTATTAACCAGGAGGAAGGTTTTTGTGGAAACAGGCCACTGTGCCCACTGCTTCTTTGGTATGAGTGAAAGTCAGCTTCCCTAAAAAATATATAACAAATTATCAGAATAATCTAAGATCTTTTGATGTCTATTGTAAGGAAAATGATTTTCCCATGGAAAGAATGGTTTTCAATAGATGGGAAGAGTTGCCATGAAGGTTAGAAATCTTCTGAAAGAAGTAAGTGCAGAAGAGTCTTAAACATAGTTGTGTATTTCAGGCGCCTAATGTAGGAGAGGTCTGTTCTGAGTTCTGTTTTTGAAAGACATTTTAAGAGTAAGAAATTGTGGGTAACAAAGTGACATTTTACACCGGAGAGTGAGAGAGAGAATGGAATTAGGTTCATCTTGAGTGTGTGAGTTTTAAGACCAGAGAACAGGTAACTGAAAGGGCTGAGCTAGAAGTCGAAAGAAGTGAGGGCGCCTGTGGAACGTCAACTTGCCAGTCATGCCTTAAAAGAGGACAAGAGGGTTGAGGTGATGTTTGGAAAACAACTTTGGCTTCACCAGCTTTAAGAGTCAGGTTCTAAGGGGTGTGTGTGTGTGTGTGTGAGCGTGTGTATTTGTGAGAGTGCTTGTGTGTGTGTGCATGCTGAGAGAGGGCCAGGAAAGGGAGAATAAGATCAAGGCCTTATGAGAAAAAGTGTAGGGTCAACCTGAGGAGAGAAGGTTCTCAGAGAAGATTAGGAATTACTTGTTACCTCAAATAGAAAGCAGCCTTCGGAACAACTTCCAACAGCTCTGCATATTTCCACTGTGTTAAATATAGACAGACAAGCCACTTAGCGGAATACCTGGGCTCTGGGATTAAGGGCAGGGGAGAGGGGTGTTTTTGTTTCCTGTGGATTTAGATTAGCCCAGATATTTCCTCTTTTACAATCTTTCTGGTATGTCATTAGAAACTGAATGGTGTATAATTCCAATATAGAAAGAAAAATAGAAAATCAGAAAAGTCAGAGTTTCCCTGGTAGCTCAGTGGTAAAGAATCTGCCTGCAAATGCAAGAGACACAGGTTCCATCCCTGATCCCGGAAAATTCCACATGCTACAGAACAACCAAGCCCATGGGCCACAACTATTGAGCCTGTGCTCTAGAGCCCTTGAGCCACAATGACTAAGCCCAAGTGCCCAAGCTACTGAAGCCCGTGCACCCTAGAGCCCACAATGCAACAAGAGAAGCCGCCGCAGAGAGAAGCCCGTGTACCGCAACTAGAGAATAGCCCCTGCGTGCCGCAACTGGAGAAAGTCCACACAGCAAGGAAGACCCAACACAGCGAAAAAGAAATAAACAGATATAACTATTTTAAAAAAGAGAAATAGCAACTTGGCAACCAACTAGTAATAAACGCTTCAGGTAAGAATCCTAAAATGATAGCTAAAACTAGTGAGTTAAATTATGATGAGAAACAGGATATTTAGGTAGTTCCAAAGTGTCTCCTCATAGATGCTTACTAATTTTCAAAGGGGAAAATAGTACCTTCACAGTTGAAAAACCTGAAAAACAGCACCTGACCAAGTGATGAAAGAAAATATCATCAGGGACAGGGCAAAGCGAGTACCAGGCAGGAAGCTCTGGGAAGAGCCCAACCTCTCTTGTGGCCCTCTTGCTCCAAACAAGAGGAAACATCAGATAAAACCAAACTGAGGGACTTCCTACAAATAAATAACTGGCCTGTTGGCCACAGAAAACAGCAAGGTCATAAAAGTCAACATGACTGTGGAATGGATCCAGATTAAAGGCGACTAAAGGCTCCTGACACCTATTTGCTATGTTTTGTGCTGTGGGTTTTCCCCTCTGCCATAGAGGACATTCACTGAAACAACTTGTCAAATTTGACTAAGGTCTATAGATTATAAAACAGCATTAGTGTTAATTTCATGCTGTTGAAAATGAAACTGTGGTTATATAAGAGAATGGCCTCTTGTTTTTAGAAACTATACAGAGCTAAACATAAATGTTTAGCTAAATACAGAGGTAAATAAATACAAATATGTTACTAAATATAGTGGTAAGGGGGCCATCATGTCTATAACTGGCTCTCAAAATTCTCAAAATATCAAAAGTGTGTGTGTGTGTGTGTGTGTGTGTATAGGGAGAATGATAAAGGCAGTTAAAAGGCAGTTAAATGCTAACATCTGGTGAATATGGATGAACAATATAAGAGAATTCTGTATTCTATTGTGATTTTTTCTGAGTCTGAAATTGTTTCAAAATAAAAAGCTAATATAACAATTTAAAAAAGTAAATCCTGGGGTGTTTTACTATATCAACTTCAAGAAGGGATCACTAGTCCCTTTTCTCTGATGACAGTGTATGTAGAATGAGGGAAGTGCCTTGGGCACTCCGAAATCAACAAGAGGTTGTAGACTATCCCAGCATGCACTCCACCTTCAAATTGGTGCATTTCTCTAGGATTTTACTGAGGCTGTATTCCTCTCCGAAGGAGTGGATATCTGGTTCCAAATCCTAGACCTTCTCAGAGCAGTGCTTTTATTAGAAGGGACACTAGGATAACATCCTTTGGATCTCTGAGATCTAGGCATTCTGGATCTCATATCCTTGATTCCTACAGAACCACAAAGAAAAACATTTATCAGAGACTAAAGAGACAGATTTAGCTCTAAGAATGCTGGATATTCTATTGGTTTTTGTGTGATGGGTTAAAATTTATAGCTGAGAGGCTCCTGAGATGCTCAAAGAAGTTGGAATTTCAGTAACTCCTCTCCCTCCCCACAATGACAGGGCTAAGCTGGGAGCAGAGCAGGGGCCAGAAGCCAGATGTCCAGGCTTATAGATAAGAGCTCTTTCTTTAGAGCCACATTACTGGGAACTTTTTGCCCCCAACTATTTGAACCATTAACCTTCTTCCTCCAAGAAGGGAAAGGATATTCATTAATATAAAAATGAAAGCACAGGAATGTAGTAAAATCTGAACCCTGGATTGATCAGCTGCTCTATGGTACTTAGTTGCTCAGTTGTGTCTGACTCTATAACCCCATGGATTATAGCCCACCAGGCTCCTTTGTCCATGGGATTTCCCAGGTAAGAATACTGGAGTGGGTTGCCATTCCCTCCTTCCCCAGGGGATCTTCCTGACCCAGGGATCTCCTGTGTCTCCTGCATTGGCAGGCAGATTCTTTACACTGAGCCACCCAGGAAGCCAGATTGATCAGACCCAAAGTCAAATATAAGTATTACCAACTGCCAGCTCTGTGGTTTTTATGCAAGTCATTTAATTTCATTGAGCCTCCATTTATGCATTAAAACACAGAATCGTATCTGATTTGCAGATATGCATTTGACCTAATTGGTCTTTTGCCATATCAGTGTTCAAAATGGCAGGCTTTGGGCATTTCTAGGGCTTTCAAGAAGGGATCTAAGCCCTAACTAACCAATTCCTTACAGATGGAAGGCTATATTCATTTTTATAGTGAATCATGGTATGAGAATATTAAGCAATCAGAAAGTTCTAAAATATGCCTAATAAAATAAATATTTTCCCATAAAACAAAGGAAATTGTAGGCTGGAATTTTGGCACATATTTTGGAAGCTTACTTTCAGTTGCTTTGTAAATAAGTATTAGCTTACCATTCTATGGGCTTCCCAGGTGGTGTTAGTGGTAATGATTGAACCTGCTAATGCAGAAAACATGAGACACGGGTTCAGTCCTTGAGTCGGGAAGATCCCCTGGAGGAGGAAATGGCAAGCCACTCCAGTGTTCTTACCTGGAGAATTCCATGGACAGAGGATGCTGGTGGGCTACAGACCATAGAGTTGCTAAGAGTCGGACACAACTAAAGAGACTTAGCATGCAAGCGTGCACCATTCTACACTTGGTGATTCAGTAAATAATTGTTTAACAAACAAATATACTATTTACAAAGTGTTTTACAAAATTTAATTATAAAGTATACATTTACATCATGAAGCAGTAGAAATCAGGCAATCCAAGACATCTTACCCATTTATTTAATAAAAACACATTGATAATACCTAACTTTAACTGTGCTCTAAATAGATGCCAAGCATTCTGTTTGGCACATATGTAATTCACTTTATTTTTGTTTTAGGAGGGATTGTTATATTCATTTGACAAATTAAAAAAAAAAACAAATGAGGCTCAGAAAATTTAAATAATTCACTAGACAACAGGTGTAAGAATTCAGTTTTTAATTTAGTCCTGTGTGACTTCAGAGTTCATTGTACCTGTGTCACTAGATAGGAAGCTGATTGGCCAGAAGGAGCAAGGGAAAGAGAACTGGCCAAAAAATCTCTATCTTGGACAAACATTTGTAAGGAAAGGAGACTACAGGAATCCAAACAGCTCAAAAAGATAAAATCTCTGAGGTTCCACATAGCTTAATAAAAAGTCCTAAAGGCTAAGAGTGGGAAAACAACAGGACCCTGTGTTCCTGAAGGATGATCTCAGGGAAACGACTCCTTTTTGTGAGCCCTTTCTGGTTTCCACTAGGACTGGGGCCACCATGCCTGCAGAGAACAGCTGGGCATAGAGGGTTCAAAGAGTCCCAGGAGAAGTCAGAAGTCTGGGGCAGCTCAGGATGAACCAGCTTAGAGGGTACCCAGGTATCAGGCATGTGTAAGTTCCAGGCATGACCCTCCTTACTGGAAATGGATAGAAGAACCATAGTTCCTAAATCGTGATATCTGGAAATCTCCAGCTAGAAATGGGCAACTGAAAACCAGGCCCAAACAATTATCCATGCTGCTCCACACTCTACATAAAAATATTACAACAAAAAGCTCTTCATAGGAGCCTAGCCCCATCTATATCCATCTATAGCCTTACCTGACAGAGAGATCTATAGCCCTACCTGACAGAGAGATCCACATGTATATGGAAGCAGACCTGCTGCCAGACCAGAGTTTTTTTATCTATAGAAAGGAATGGCTACCCACTCCAGTATTCTTGCCTGGAAAATTCTTTGGACAGAGGAGTCTGATGGGCTACAGTCCATGGGGTCACAAACAGTTGGACACAATTGAGTGACTAACACTTTCAGACACAGATTTGGGCTTCCCAGATGGTACTAGTGGTAAACAACCCACCTACCAATGCAGGAGATGTAAGAAATTCAGGTTCAATCCCTGAGTCAGGAAGATCATCTGGAGAAGGGAATGGCAACCCACTCCAGTATTCTTGCCGGAAATCCCATGGACAGAGGAGCCTGGTGGGCTATGGTCCATGGGGTTACAAAGAGTCAGACATGGCTGAAGTGACTTAGCATGCATGCACAGACATAGATTCTCATGGCTTTATACCATTCCAAGCCTGGAGCCCTTTAATAAAAAAACCAAGTGAGATCATATGGGACACCTTGCTTTTATTCTATATGAGCATACCAGGCTAAAAACACCCACCAAAAATATCAGGTCCAAATCCCTTGAACCTGTGAATGTTACCTCCTATGGCAAAGACTTTGCAGATATGACTAAGTCAATCTTCCTAAGAGAGGAAGAGTATCCTGAATTATTCAGGTGAGCTCTGACTGCAATCACATGAGTAAGAGGGATGCAGAGGGCTATAAGATACAGACAGAAGAGGAGAAGGCAATGTGACCATGAAGACATAAATTAGAGTGACACAGCCACATGCCAGGAAAGGCTGGCAGCCACTGGAAGCAGGAAGACAGGCAAGGAAGAAGTTCTCCCCTAGTGCCTCCAGAGAGAGCATAGCCCTGCCAACACCTTGATTTCAGCCCAGTGAAATGGAGTTCCAACTTCTGGCCTCCAGAACTATGAGATAGTAAATTTCTGCTGTTTTAAGCCACCAAGTCTGTGGTCATTTATTATAGCAGATTTAGGAAATTAATAAAAGGAGAAAGGCTCAACCATGCTCACTGAAAGGAGAATTAGTTCTCTCTGCTTTTTTGGTTATTCAAAGACAGCTTCAAGTTTGAACAATGAATAGGTGACTAGGTGACAATGCAATACAATAATTTCCACCCATGCAAAAATATGCTAGCACATAATTCAGTGAAATGCAAGGGCCAAATCAAAATTGCTAAAACAAGAAACTGGAAAATGTTCAAAATGTCTACTGAGTCTAGTCGCCATTAAGCTTGTCGCTGAAGAGACCCCAAGCAAGCATGGGTCAGGGTGGGGCAGGAGTGATCACTAACACAAAGAAACTTATTCTTCTCTGCTCAGAAAATAAAAGAGCCAAAGTTTAACCATCCCATTACACTCTCCATTAACTTGTAATAAATTAGCTTCTATCCTATGGGAAATGTGTTCACAATTTCTTAAAATGTACATGCTGATTTCAGAGTCTAGAAGGGGTTATTGGACAAAACTCATAACCCAGAATCGATTGTATCATTTTCTAAATGTGGTCCTGGAATCCTGTATCTGTGCTGAAGCAGCAGACAGAGACAAAGATGGATGATCTACCCATAAGAGCATAATGGCTAAAATGCAATTACTGGGCTTTATGGAAAAGAAAAAAGGCCAGGCATCATAAACCTCAAAACCAGAACACTTTGCTTTTTAATGATTCCATATTATCTAAACAAGCACTGGAATGAAAATCACTCAATTAGCCTTGTACTCTACTAGTAAGAGAATTCTTTAGAGAATTCTTCAGAGAATTCAATTCTTACTTTGTCCATTCTTTGAAATGAACAATAATTTTTCTACATTTGTAAAAAGGTTTTATTTCCTTTTAAAATTTGATGATTCACCTTCTCTGTGTATTTGTATGTTTAATTCTTAAGGATATAAGATTTTCAGCACAAATTTTTGTGGTTTAGCTATTCCCTCTTGGGCATTTGCAAAATTAGGCAGGTGAAAAACAAGAATGTTACCTGTTTATCTTGGTAGGTTGATATGGTATGATTTGAAGATCACTAATTTATTCCAGGATAAGAAAATATTTTGAGCTATTAGCTAACTAATGTTTCCCCACAATTACTCTTCCAAGGGATGATATTAAGCAAGGAATGTCTTGATTTCTTTCATAAGCTGTAACCATCTAGAGCCACTGACTTAAATGGTCATTTTTGTTTATCCATCAAAAGCAAGACAGGATATAGGTTTTACATGCAAATGATACAGCATTTTTGCCTCCCCTAGCTGAGAGTGGTGGAGAGCTGGGAAGAATTTAGTCCTCTAAAGTGAAGGTGTGAAAGAAGGCTCAACCACCGCCCGTCTGAAGCCCTCTCCCCACTGGACCCTGAGCAGGTTATGGGCTGGAACCAACTCTTAAAATTAGAGAAAACTGATCTAAAAAGTCAAAAGGCAACTGAAGCCATTATATTACATGAACATGGCCGAACAGCTCTGAGCTCCTTTTATAATGAAAATTATTTCCTCTCTAATATCTCTTCTCACCAACCAGATTGAAGAGGACTAATCAAAGCACACAATAAGTGTTCAATAAAGGTCTTTGTTCAGTAATTTCAGAGAAAAGGTTTTAACCATTGTCACTACCTCCCAAACCTATCCCACTCTCTTTTTCACTTGTTCTGGAGCTGCTGGGGAGGAAACTGAACCATCATTAAATGGCTGAGAATGTGACCAAGATCTTGTGTGATAGAGGCCATAAAACAGCTGATTTTATGAAAGGATTCATAATCCATTTGCATGTGTAGAAGAAGACGGGATCTGAAAAGAGGAAAGTCAGGGAGGTAAATAATAAGTTTCTCTTCCCAAGTCACAAATTAAAATGTGCATTTCTGAACACACAACTAAACAGAATTGGAACGCCTTCAGCTAAACACCAATTGCACTGAATTTTTTGATGATGCTCTACTCTTTTTCAGTATTAATTTTCTTTGTTTTGATGTCAGTGTCTTTTATTTTTATATTTTTTTAGCTTCTTATTTTTATATTGGCATATAACTGGTTAACAATGTTGTGACAGCTTCAGGGGGACAGCAAAGGGACTCCACCATACATATCTCGATATTAATGTTCTGCTTTAATGTTTCCTGATTTTATTTTACAATAAGCATGTGTTATATAAAAACTCAAAAAACCCACACACACTGAAAGAGCCAGAGTTAGCATTTGGGTTTATATTCTTGCAGAGTTTCTTCTGCACATTCTCTTCTCCTCCATAGTACTGATGCTCTTTGTGTCTAAAGAAGTGGAAGGGGAGTCAGGGTATTTCGATGAAACTTATTCACAGAAGTTTAGAAACTTAGCCAAACACATCCTGCAAAAAACACGGGCTTTGTTCTGCCACTCCCAGCTGCTCTGGTGAGGAGTCCTTCCACTGGGTCCTTGTTACCCTGATCCTCTGTGGTGGGATCTTTGCCGCTGCCCCAGCCTCAAGCCTCAGTCTGCCTCCAGCCTGTGCTGCCCAAGGATGCAGTGCTGCTGGATCCAGACATGAAGCCCCTGACATGGTCCCTAGCCTCCTCCTCTTGTCATCATCACTCAGGGAAATGTGTTCCAGAACACCAGGAACTCTTCCACAAAGGGAAACAGTGAGCGGGTGACAGGATGAAGCAAATGCCACTTTCTTCTAATGGCCTCATTCCCATTCAAGGAATCACCACAGCCCATTAGGGGAGATAGAGCAGCCAATCCCAGTGTCCCAGAAAATGGCCTGCCCCGTAAAATTAGTCCTTTGGCTACAAGAGGAAAGAAACCTCTCACATTTTCAAGGACAAAAAGATGATCACAACAGCCTTAGCTACTATTTATTTAGCATCTGCTACACATAGGGCACTGTGCTAAACATTTTGTATTTACTTTCCCGTGTTAATTCATTACAAACTCTAAGAGGAAATTATGGACTAGAAGATAGGAGCATGACCTATAGTCGAGACCCTGAGTTCCAATACTCACTCTGACACTTGTGAGCTGTGTAGCTGAGGACAAGTGGCTTAACTTCCCTGTGCTTTAGGATCCAAGCCAGCAAAGTGATATAATGAGTAATATAGAAGAAATCTATTAAAGTGCTCACTCAATATGTCAGCAAATTTGGAAATCTCAGCAGTGGCCACAGGACTAGAAAAGTTCAGTTTTCATTCCGATCCCAAAGAAAGGCAATGCCAAAGAATGTTCAAACTACCATACAAGTGTGCTCATTTCACATGTTAGCAAGTAATGTTCAAAATCCTTCAAGCTAGGCTTCAGCAGTATGTGAAGAAACCTGAGAAACCTGTATGCGGGTCAAGAAGCAACAATTAGAACTGGACATGAAACAATGGACTGGTTCAAAATTGGAAAAGGAGTCTGTCAAGGCTGTGTGTTGTCAGTCTGCTTATTTAACTTCTATGCAGAGTACATCATGCAAAGTGCCAGGCTGCATAAAGCACAAGGTTAGAATCAAGATTTCCAGGAGAAATATCAACAATATCAGATATGCAGGTGGTACCACCCTTACAGCAGAAAGTGAAGAGGAACTAAAGAGTTTATTGATGAGGGTGAAAGAGGAAAGTGAAAAAGGTGGCTTGAAACTCAACATTCAAAAAACCAAAGTCAAGGCAGACAGTCCCATCACTTCATGGCAAATAGATGGGGGGAAAGGGAAGCAGTGACAGATTTTATTTTCTTGGGCTCCAAAATCACTGGGGAAGACGACTGCAGTCTTGAAATTAAAGGACACTTGCTCCTTGGAAGAAAAGCTATGACAAACTTAGATAGTGTATTATAAAGCAGGGACATCACTTTGCAGACAAGGGTCCATCTAGTCAAAGCTATGGTTTTTCCAGTAGTGTCATGTACAGATGTGAGAGTTGGACCACAAAGAAAGCTGAGTGCCAAAGAATTGTTGCTTTCAAATTGTGGTGCTGGAAAAGACTCTTGAGAGTCCCTTAGACAGCAAGGAGACCAACCAGTCAGTCCTAAAGGAAATCAACCCTGAATATTCATTGGAAGGATTGTGGCTGGAGCTGAAGCTCAAATACTTTGTTGGCCACCTGATGCAAAGAGCCAGCTCACTGGAAAAGACTCTGATGCTGTGAAAGATTGAAGGCAAAAGGAGAAGGGAGTGGCAGAGAATGAGATGGTTAGATTGCATCACTGACTCAATGGACATGAATTTGAGCACACTCTGGGAGACAGTGAAGGCCAGGGAGGCCTGGTGTGCTGCAGTCGCAAAGAGGGGTTGCAAAGAGTCAGATAAGACTGAGCGACTGAACAACAACATAACTTAGCAGAAAGCTTAGAATGGTCCCTGGGACATAGGCAATGTTCAAAATGGTTTCAATTGTCATTACTACTATTTTCCCCCATTTTACAGATGAGGAAACTAGATTAAAAGATACATTATAACCACAGAGTTAATCCAGGTCTTCCCACTTGAGAGGCCAAGGCACTGTCCTCAGTTATAAGTGGTCAGTAGCGGCTCAAGGAGCAGCAAGAGGGCACCCAATTCCTACATGATATGCTCTGGCCACACTCATACACTGAAGACAGGGGGTATGGGCTGCTGTGCTGAATTCCTACAGACTCTAAACATGTCTTAGATGCTATTTCAGGGAAACAGGAATCATCCCATCCAGGAGTTACCTGCATAAAGGCTTGATGCCTTGTAAACAACAGAAGGGGCTCTCCTTTGTCCTCTGATTCAAAGCACTGGGCCCAGCCACACTGGCATGTTGGGTGCATGCTCTGAAGGGGAAAGGGCTGTGTGGAGAAGAGGAATGTTCTCCTGGCCCATTCAATAAGGAGAACACACCTTTCTCTCTCACCACGCCTGACTTGTGACGTTGCCCAGGTTGTGCTTCCACACTGAAGTCTGCCCCTGCCTCCACGAGGACCAACAGCTGGGTCTAATGCCCCTCATCCCCGACACCACTGTGCAGGCCCTTTCCAGCCCTGAGCCCCACGGTAACACATCACCACCCACAGATGAATACCTGCCACTGATGATACAAACAGCTGTCACTGATGACACGTTTTCCTGATACTTGCCTCTTGATTCATAAAGTAGAAAAAATAAAACCTTAAATAATTGATTTTTAATTAATCAAGACTTTCTGCCCTACTAGTTGGCCTTCTGGGCTTCCCTGGTAGCTCAGATGGTAAAGAATCTAACTCAATGCAGGAGATCTGGGTTTGATCCCTGGGAAGATCCCCAGGAAATGGGAATGACAACCCACTCCAGTATTCTTGCCTGGCAAATTCTATGAACAGAGTAGCCTGGTGGGCTACAGTCGATGGGGTCACAAAAAAGTTGGACATGACTGAGCATGCACACACTCCAATCTAAATTATTATATATTTGCATTGAAAAATAGTGGAAATTAAAGCTTGAAATGATCACCATCAAAAAATAATTTTTTAAAGAATAGGGCTAGAGTCAAGGCATTTAATATGACTGTCCTCATTCTTGCTAGTCATTATTTAGTATGACTTGTAATCATTCAAAATACTAGCCAAAAAAAAAAAAACTGGGCAAGTTTTGATGCCTTTGGGCACATTAAGCTTCCCCTCCCAATGTAGTTTTTATCCTTAATTCCTTTTTTCCTTCCTCTGGAGTGCATCTGTGAACTAGAGAATTTATACTTCCTCTTTTCAGTGTCACTTTCAGAACTTCTGCTAACCTTATGATCTGTTCCCTTCAACACATCCTAGACAAAGGCAATAGCAAAGCAAAATCTAAATTCAATTCTGCTACAATCACACTGGAGAAAAATGGCTCAATGGTTAAAGGCAGACATGTGGTTCACTCTGGCTATTTCCTCTAAACTTGACAAGACTTTTTATTCCTTAGTCATGTAAAGCTATAGCCAAATCAGCTACCGTATCCCTGTTTAAGAATGGAAAAAGAAAGTTGAATGACAAGCAATAGTTATATTCAAGAAGACAATTTGGAAACAAAGATTCTTAGAAAATGAAATCACATATAAGCAGTCAGATTCCTAGGGTGCAAAAGTAAAAAAAAAATCAAATGACTTGAAGGCTTATACATTTAAATAAAAAGGTTACATACATAGATGCCACTAGTGATACAGTACCAGTGAAGTTGGAAACAGATGGCTCTGGGCGCAGATTAAATACACACACACACTTTATACACATACATATTTACATGCATACATACAACTGTAATATGTGAAATTATGTATATCACTTCATATATTAAGCATAAATGTACACAGACATATCCGGCAGGATTTACTCTTGCAGCTAGCTCTGCTTTGGGTTCCCTTTTAAACTTATCTTTAGTGATAAAAGGATCCCCTCTTATTTGACACAAGGCTTCAATTTGCTTGGTGTTTTCTGCCAGTTGTGTTTTATCCTGTGTTCACCACAAAGTGTCCAGCTTTAAGACCAGCACAGTTGGAATGAGTAACTGCCTGGGCAAAGGGGCACCTCTGCTTGACTTTAACAGGATGAGGGTGAGCAGCGAGGGGCCCCCTCTGCACAGACACCCAGCCCTGTCCAGCCGCACAGAAGTACATTAGGACTCACCAGATTCTGCGTAAACACGGAAACATCCTCTGTGCTGTTGTCAGAAATGACAGATAGCAGCCTCCCGAGTCTAGGGGAACTTATGACAGTAAAGGTTATAGTTCTGTTTCCTGCACTGTCCACGTCATTGGTCACAGCTCGCAGGTCACGAGATGAAAGGGGCTTCACAGAACCTAAGTGAAGATTAAAACATGCATGCAAAGCATATGAAGGCTATGGTTAATGACTTTTAAAGACCCCTGGGAACTGGAAAACACGTAGTTATGTACAGGAGACTGGCTAACTTTAACCTGAAACTGGGCTATGAGGAGCTAGTGATCCATGAGGCATCTGTTTGTGGATGTGCTTTGCTACTGGGGCTGGGGATGAAGAGGAAAATCCCACGAAAAGACCCCCTCAGCCCCCACAGTCCTGTGTATCTAACTGATCCCAAAAGAAAGAAGGCATTGCCAGGTGAGTGGCACCCAGCTCAGCTCCAGGCACAGCAAGGCAGAGTCGATGTTGTGCATGGAGAGAACAGGAGGCAGCCCCCTGCCTGGGAGGACAGGCACATCCCGGCCTGACAGCAGCTGTAGGTGCTCCATGGAGTGTCCATCTGTGGACACCTGGGGGAGAGGTTGGCTCTCCAGAGGACCCCCAGGTGTGCATGCTGCATGGGTAACATGGGGAGGGGAGAGCCTGTGTGGATGCCAGGGGAAGAAGCAGTGTGAGTGGTCAGTGTGCTAAAGTGACCTCACTGATAATCAATGGCTAGAGAGACTGGGGGACACGCAGGTTAGAGCAGTGCTTCTCGCGTGCTCTGTACTGAAGGATCGGTGTTTCCCCCCCAAATCCACTGTGGGCCAATAATTTTATAAAACACAATAAAAGGTTGCAACAATGTCATATTGCTATAAAAATTTCTAAACACCTCCTTTCACGTTCCATTCTTATTACTTCACAGACCAGAAGGTCCATGGACCACAGCTTGAGGAACACAGGGCTGAAGTACATATCCCTTCACTTTGCATGGGATTAGGGAGTAATTCCAACCTGATAGGATGGCAGATCTGAGAGAGATTTATGCAGTTCACCTGGCCCAGAATCTCACCTTCTCTTTTCTGTTTTAGCCCTCGCTAAAGGGCTTTAGCATCAGGTCTTGTACAGGGGCCTTGCACTAGCTCTTGGAGTAGTCACTTGAGATAAATTGTTTATGAAGTTGAGTTAATCACCCAATAATAACTAAGCCTCCTCAGTGACATCCATTGTGCTTTCATTAAATGTCAATCATTATAGCCCTGCAGAGTGAGGGCCACCAACTGCAGTATTTAAAACATGTTAGGTGCTTAAAGGCAGGACCTTGACTATAGCTAACACAGGCAGAAAACCAGCTTTCAGTAAGATTTTCAAACATGCAAAGAATGTTCTGAGCCTTTAATTAATTAAGGCTCCCTTTAAAATAGCTGCCAACAAAACCAAAAATAAACAAAATTTCCCCCACTCAGCAAAGGAAACCATCAAGAAGATGAAAAGGAAACCTGTGGAATGGGAGAAAATACTTGCAAACCACATATCTGATAAAGGGTTAATATCCAAAATATACAAGGATCTCATACAACTTAGTAGCAAAATCCCCAAATAATCCAATTTTAAAATGGGCAAATGACTTAAATAGACATTTTTCCCAAGAAGATTTACAAATAGGCAACAGGTACATGGAAAGGTGTTCATCAATGCTAACCATCAGGGAAATGCAAGTCAAAACCTCAATGAGATATCACCTCACACCTGTCAGGATCCCCATTAACAAAAAGACATGAAATAACAAATGCTAGTGAGGGATGTGGAGAAAAGGGAACAGAACCCTTGTGCACTGTTGGTGGGAATGTAAATTGGTGCAGTCACCATGGAATACAGTACAGAGTTTCCTTAAGAAATTAAAAGTAGAATTACCATAAGATCCAGGAATCCCACCTCTGGGTATACATTCAAAGGAAACAAATTCATTATCTCAAATGAAAATCTGTACTCCCATGTTTATTGCAGCATCATTCAAAATAGTCAAGGTATAGAGACAACTTAAATGTCAATCAGTAGATGAACAGATAAAAAAAATGTCATATATATATACACACACACACATATACATATTAACACATATAATCTAAAATAAAATGTTGTAAAATGTGACATAGATACACACATACATACATATATACACACATACACACATATACATATATATATATATATACACACACACACACACACAACACACATACACTGGGCTGTGCTTAGTTGCTCAGTCCTGTCCGACTCTTTGTGACCTTGTGGACTGTAGCCCACCAGGCTCCTCTGTCCATGGGGATTCTCCAGGCAAGAATACTGGAGTAGGTTGCCACGCTTTCCTCCAGGGGATCTTCCCAACCCAAGGATTCAACCCAGGTTCTCCTACATTGCAAGTGGATTCTTTATCATCTGAGCCATGAGGGAAGCCTGGTTATAATTTGTATGCCCTGCCAAATTTGAAAAGTCAATCTTTAACTCAATTATTTTAAAATAGGAGGAACAAGTGGATTCTTTATCATCTGACTCACCAGGGAAGTGGCTGGAGTGGGTAGCCTATCCCTTCTCCAGAGGATCTTCCCAACCCAGGAATCAAACCTGGGTCTCTTGCATTGCAGGAGGATTCTTTACCAGCTGAGCTACACAGTGAACACAGACACACAGGAATAGTATTTAGCCTTAAAAAAGAAGAAAATCCTAACATAGGCAAAACACTCTCTGCTATAATCCAAAGCGGGATACTCCATGACCCACCTCCCAGAATATTGGAAATAAAAACACGAATAAACAAATGGGACCTAATTAAAATTAAAAGCTTTTGCACAACAAAGGAAACTATAAGCAAGGTGAAAAGACAGCCTTCAGAATGGGAGAAAATAATAGCCAATGAAGCAAC